>BSBK01008250.1:622500-1096488 GCA_027943335.1 Chamaecyparis obtusa | reverse complement strand
GTTTTCTGAAATGGGAATTGTTTATTTCTTGTATTTAGAATGTAGTAAGTAATGGGGATGTGTGGATGTTATTCAATGTGGATAGTTGTAGTATTGGCATTTCTAAATGAAATGTATATATAAATTTTCTTTAATATGATTGCCACTTAACTGATTTATGTTACTATGCACCATTCTCTCAGTATATAAGTTATTCTTTGAATAGAGAGAAGATGGACTGAATTGGAAAATCATTTCTTTGTTAATGGTTTAAATATTAAGTTGTGGTTTCATTGGTAATTTAACAAAGAGGTTACATTTGGAAAATTGGAAGTATGGTTTCATTTGTAATTTAACAAAGATGTTACATTTGGAAAGTTGGAAGTATGGTTTCATTTGATACTTTCTGTTTGCTGAATCAATTGCTATATTGAAGCAAAAGAAATAGTTTTATTAGTTGGAATTGAATGATTAAACTATGTTTCTTTCCAATTAGTATAACTAGGAATATATGTGTTTTAGATTATGCAAGTGTGATCCTTTAGATTGGGTGGCTGTCATAAATCGAGTAACTTGTGGTGATAGAATTATTTTGCCGGATGCCCTCCGAGACTAGTCTAGAACCTTATGGGAAAGATTATGACAGTTAATTAATCAAGTGGTAATATTTAAAATTCATGGGTTTTTGGGATTTCATATAATAAGATAAAAAAACTTTATGGTTTCACCTGGCATAATGAATTAGTATGAAGTATCTTCTGGATACATGGCGTAGATTCTTATGTTCACACCCATGAACTACTGGATCATTACCTTGTCATATTTTGTGCGAGTTTATTTCTGTATTAGAAGAAATTTAGTACTTGCTATTTTTCTGTGAAATAAATTTGGAAATTGTATAAGTACTTTCAATATTTCTGTTATTGGATTATATGGATATCATTGTTGTATATCTAATTTTGTTTTGCAGATAATTGGAGGTTTTCACTAGCTTAGTCTATATGACTAAGCCTGTTTGCATTGTTGTTGTGTTTTTTTTTTTTTTTAGGTGATTAGAAAGATAAGACAATAAATTGGGAAGTATGCATGCTGCTGTCATGTACACTGAGAAAAGTAGATTGATAGTAGTCAGTTTCAGAAGTGTCAAGCAGTCTTGAACTGATTCGGATCAATATATGTGTTTCATGTACTTTGTAAATCTACCACGAGTAGAGGAGTATAATTTAATACTTTGTTGTACTTCAGTATACATATAACATTGATTATATTCTATCTTAAGTAATCTGAATATAAGTCAAGTATGTAATTAAGTGTTTTTAAATCTCACGTTGAGATGGAATGGTTTAAATAAATATAAAAAAATAAATTTATTCCACCTTTATGTGATGTTCTTTTGTTGATTATTTTGTGTTATTATGGTTGGTCTAGTGTGGTGCTACACTACATCCTTGCCTTCTACCTAAATGCAGTTGAGCCTATGAGGAATTCCATCAATGAACTGAGTGTTAGCATGATGGAGTCAGACATCACATATCTTAGTCAAATGAAATAAGAATAAAAATAAAAAGAAAAAGAGTTCTGAGTGTGAAAACCACTTTGTGGTAGTCTCAAAACTAACAATAGTAAAGAAAAAAGACATATCCAAAGGTGAAAACCTCTTTGAGGCACCTAAGGATGAGATGTTTGATGTCCTTCTAAGTCATCTATAGGATAGATCTCTAGTTCTAATTGAGCTCACTCAATCCATCAACTTAGGAACATCAGAAGAACCCTAGTTGGTTCATGTTGCACAATCTTTATTAGAAGCAGAAAAGAAAGCATTCACAACATTCTTAACAAAAAAGAAGATCAACTTTGCATGGAAATATTCAAATATGCCTGGACTTGATCCAAATCTCATCATGCATCATTTATCTATAGCTCTAAATGTCAAGCATATTAAGAAAAAGTTAAGAAAGATGCATCTTGATGTTGCACTCTTGGTAAAAGCTGAATTAGAGAAACTCCTAAAAGTCAAATTTATTCATGTCATTAATTATGCAGAATGGATCTCTAATATTGTACCTATTTAAAAACCAGATAAATCCATAAGAGTGTGCATAGATTTTAGAGATGTGAATAAGGCATGTCTGAAGGATGATTTTCCACTACCTAACATTGACATGATAGTGGATATGACTACGGGCTTTGAAATGTATTCTCTAATGGATGGCTTTTTCGGCTACAATCAAATAAAAATTGCTCTAGAAGATCAAGAAAAGATTGCTTTCACATGTGCATGGGGCACCTTCTGTTGGAATGTCATGCCATTTGGGCTTAAGAATGTTGATGCTACATATCAAAGAGCTATGACGTCTATATTTCATGACATGATGCATAGGACTATGGAGGATTATGTTGATGATACCTTAGCAAAATCTATGACAAGATCTGAACATCTAAGTGACTTAAGAAAAATTCTAGATAGAATGGAAAAGTTTAGTCTAAGGCTAAACTCTAAAAAGTGTGCTTTTTGTGTTACTTCTGGAAAACTCTTGGACTACATTGTCTCAAAGAAAGGAATTGAAGTTGATCCCACTAAGGTTAAAGCTATCATGGAAATGAAACCACCAAAGAACATCAGTCAAATGAGGACCCTATAAGGAAGAGTGCAATCTATTAGGTGCTTCATATCTCAGTTGGCAGACATATCACAACCTTTTACAAAAACATTATACAAAGGTGTGACTTTTGCATGGAGTGAGGAGTGTGACAAGAACTTTAATCATATCAAGAAATATCTATCAAACCCTCCTATCTTGATGCCTCCTATTCAAGGGAAGCCACTGATATTATATGTCTCCACCATAGATACATCATTGGGGGCATTGCTAGCCCAACATGATGAAGATAAAAAGGAAAGAGCCATTTATTACATAAGTTGAACATTGGTGGCATATGAGAAGAACTATTCTATGATTGAGAAGATTGTCTAGCTGTGATCTTTGCATCACAAAAACTAAGACACTATATGTTAGCTCATACCATGCATCTGGTAGCAAAGATTGATCCACTAAAGTACTTACTAAGTAAAGCTGCCCTCATAGGTAGACTGGCCAAATGGGTCATTCTTCTAAGTGAATTTGACATTGAATATGTTGAGAGAAAAGCTATAAAAGGTCAAGTAATTGCTGATCAGTTAGCAGATGCACCCATGTTTGATGACACACCAATGCAAATGGAATTTCCAGATTCCTCTATCATGAATCTATCTTCTAGAGAATGGAAAATGTTCTTTGATGGCTCCTATACACAGAATGGATCTGGAGTAGGTATATTGTTTATCACACCTCAAGGATACTCCATAAAAAAAGCATTTAGATTAAAGTTTCCTTGTACAAACAATATTTCTGAATATGAAGCCCTTTTGAATGGTATGAAAATAGCAATTGAGTGGAGAGTTATAGAATTACACATTCATGGAGACTCACAACTTGTTATCCATCAGGTCAATGATGTGTACCAAACTAAAGATGAAAAGCTCATTCCATACAAAAGAATGGTAGATGAGCTAAAGAAATATTTCATATCTATCACATTTGAGCAAATTCATAGAATAGAGAATAAGGCTACTAACACTATGGCAAGATTGTCATCTTTGCTACAGCAACCTGAACATGAGCTACGCTATGAGTTCTTGGTGGAATCCCTCTCTCGTCCTTCTTATGATTCACCTAAAACCCGCATGATCTACATTGTTGTGGATCATGATTCATCTTGGTACAAGAACCTTTTCTCCTATCTTCAAGACCATATAATTCCCAAAACCTTCAATCACCACAAGAAAAGATACCTAATTCGTAATGCATCCTGATATGTCATCAATGGTAATGATCTGTATAAGTGAGGTCTAGATGGTACAATTCTTAGGTGCTTAGAATGCGAAGAGTCTCAATGTGCATTATAGGAAGTCCATGATGGTATTTGTGGATCACATTCTAACAGTCTAACACTAGCTCAAAAACTTATTAGGGCTGGGTACTATTGGCCAGAGATGGAAAAAGAGGCAATCAAGTTTGCAAAGAGCTGTCAAAAATGTCAAGTACATGGAAACTTGATTCATGCTCCCAAGGAGAGACTTAATTCCCTTCACTACACAATGGCCTTTTCATCAATGGGAATTTGATCTTATAGGAGCCATTCATCCTCATTCTTCTAACGGGCATACCCACATAATCACAACTACAGGGGTGACCCCAAAATAGTGGGTTACACTTTTTTAAACATGTTGATTTTTGTTGAAATCAATTTTTTTTAATAAAATATGACTATTTAAGCCTTGAGAGGTTCTACTTAAAGGAATTAATTACAAATGGTCAGTTCAAAGCCTCTTAGATAAAAAAAAATATTGATATAATATCTATACTCCTCATTCATACCTACAATGGAGTCTCCTTCGCACCTATTAAAATGATGACAAAAAATCACTTTGACTTTATCTTTTGGGAGATCAAATGAATCCATTTGACAAACCTATCTATTTAGTATGGTACTACTAAGAAAGATCTTTCCAATGATTATAATGTTAATATATATTAAGTTTATTATGACTTTTGTAATTTTAGTTTTACTAAACATACATATTTCACCGTATGTCTACCTCTATGTTTGACGCTTATGGAAAAATAATAAATGAGAGAAAAAAAATTCCAAAAAAAAATCCATGCCCTAGGTATTTAAGCTCTCTTTCTATCAAAAAAAAATAAAATAAAATTGGACAAATACACGACAAGTTATAAGCTATGTAGTCAAGGTATTTCAAAATTATAGTTTAGTCAACTTCAAATGTTAATAAAATATGAAATGATCATGATAATGTCATCAAACCAATTGCATGCCCTCTGTATGGATGTTAAAAAACTAATTTCAAAAGAATCACATTGATATCTATTTTAGAAAAAAACATTATGCTCTATGAAAACAATGTAACTCTTTGAAAATGACATTTTCAGCAACATACCAGTTTTTGTGAGAGAAAAAAAAAACCATTCAAATCAAATAGAAAATTAAAATATATATATATATATATATATATATATATATATATATATATATATATATATATATATATATATATATATATATATATATATATATATATATATATATATTAAGAATATAGATAGAAAATCCTAAAAGACTCTAATTTACTTCATCTTTAGATTTGAAATGGTTTAACGACAATATGCATCTGAATCTAAAAGTGTTTTTTCAAAACATAGAGTTGAGTGTCTGTTCAAGCAAAAAAGTGTAACCCACTATTGTGGGTTCACCCACTTATTATTTTACAAAGTGGGTAGAAGCAGTTGCTTTGACACAAGCAATTGGACAACAAATATCTATGTTCATCTTGAACTATATCATATGCAGATATAGGATCCCTCATTCTATAATAATAGATAATGGTGGACAATTCAAAAACAAAGACTTAGATGATCTATGTGCCAAATTCAAGATTAGAAAACATTGGTCATCTATCTACTATCCACAAGGGAATGGACAAGCAGAGGCTTCCAACAAAAATCTACTGAAAATCTTACACAGAATAGTTAACAAAATAGGCACAGACTGGCATCTCATGATCAGTCCAACTCTATGGGCCTACAAAACTAGTATCAGAACACCCACTAGGGCTACACCATTCACTTTAGTTTATGGGTCTAAAGTGGTACTACCTATTGAGGTTGAAATCCTATCACTAAGAATCAGAATGCATGGTCTCGTAACTAATGATGACTATAGACTATCTAGGTTGCAAGAACTTGAACTACTGGATGAGCACAGACAAGCGACATATAATCATCTCAGAGTCTATCAAAAGAGAATGTCTAGAGGCTACAACAAGAAAGTTAGACACAGAGAATTTCAAGTTGGTGATCTAGTGTTGAGAGAAAATCCAACAAATCAATCACATAGAGAGTGCAAGGGGAAGTTTGAACCCAACTGGCTGGGAGCCTTTGTAATCACTGCTACTTTTGGCTCAGGTTCCTATCAACTCTCAACAACTGAAGGAGAGCGGCTCCAAGAACCCATCAACGTTCTCCATCTAAAGAAATTCTATGCCTAAGGCATTCTATCTATGGTAAAATGTCCTGAAAAAATCTTTAAAACTTGAAAATGTCCTGAAAAAATGAACATCTCAGTGAAAACCTAGCAATAGGCACCTTGATGATTCACAAAAAAAAATCAAAAAAATCAAAAGTACAAAAAAATTGAAAAAAGTGAAAAAATACAAAAAAATGAGAAAAAGAAAAAGTGCCTTGGTGAAAACCTGGAAACAGGCGCCTTGGTAGCAAAAATAGAATCTCTACCAAGATGGTGAAAACCTGGCAAATGAGCACCACTTGTTCAAAATGCTCCATCTATCAGCACAATCTTGGTCTTTCCCAGCTTTCAGTCTTGCTTTAGTTTGTACATATCTCCCAGTTTGTTCTTGTATATATTCCTATTTTCAATAAGTCAGTTGGTACACCAGTTGGCTCACACGTCTATATCCTATCAATGCTTAACACTTGGGGGTAATCAATGTCATATCTTATGGTCTCCAGTGTATCTTAGCTATGTCACATTCAATCAAAGTCCTTTGAAGCTTCATTTGAGTCACTCAGTCTATCTTGTCTCCAGAAAGGGTTTTGCATCTACAACAACACAATCAAACATCAACATCAAAATAAAAATAATTTGTGTTTCATGCTTTTATCTCCTTGTATGCTTACTGAGTCACATTGAGATTTTTGCATATTTTATTCCCACAAGCTCTTCAATGATGTCCTTTAATGGATTTAGAGAGTGATGGCTGGGGGACAAAATCTTTTTCTTTGTTTCCTACTAATTTATGAAAATCTAACAACTTTGGAAATTCTGGATTGAAATGGTGTCCATCTGTAAGAGCCTCTATCTCGAATTGGATGGCCATGAGTACCTCGACCATTGATACCCAAAAAATTCAAGTTTGATCTAATTATTGTCTTTTTGACTGAGTTCTTTCTCCTACTATGAAACGCGATCTTGCCTAAGGATGTGGACGATAAAGGGTCACTATGGGTAATTCACATTGGATTTATAATGATCTCTTGACTATTTTCTTTGTTTGAATGCAAGGTGTATTTAGGTCATCACAACATTTATGTTTGGATGCTTATACAAATTGCATATCAAAATGGACATGATATTTAGGTCATCCTCGCATTTGTGCATTGGTGCTTATATCTAATCTGACATTTCAAAAATAAAATCAATATTCATATGTCCATAGTTTTATAGCTCGGGGATATTGTATTGATTCCTACAAATACAAATCGATATTCATATGTCTATGATTTCATAACTAGTGGGCATTGTATTGATTTATCCAATTACCTAAAAATTCAATGATGAGAACAACCAACACATGATCAGTGACTAGGTCCTAGGTCTTTAGGTTGCATATCATTTTGCATGTTTCTTTGTGTTTTGCATGTCTGCATGATCTCACAATGTCTTCAATGAAATTCAATGCTTAAATGATTCTTCAATCACCTCTTCAAATCTAACAATGAGCTGAATCCTATCACAAAGGTCTCTTCACAAAACCACAAGTAGTTAACCTCTTGGGTTAAACATCCTTTTGACATAAGACTAATTACTTGTCTTCATCAATACCTGCAAAACATATCATGTGTATCGTTGCATTTGCATATGTCATGACCCGTTTCGAAATAGAACCTAGTGACAATAAATGATTATAAGATTAAAATATGAAGTAATATAATATAAATAAATAAATTAATAATAATAATATGACCCAATTGATATAATAAAATATATTTTTAAGATGATGTCATGCAACTGATTTTGAAATAAGAATTAAATGTAATAAAAAGTTATTAAATAATAAAATAAAGAAATAGATAGAAATAATAAAAAAATATAAATAATAATAATATAACAATCTATTATCAATAAAATAAGATTTAACATAAATAAAAATTAAATAATAATAAAATTACAATGAATGAATCAATAAATAAAATTAACTACATGAGACAATATTGTAGAAAATATGTTACCTTTCTAAATAGGATTTAATAATAAATGATAACAAACATAAAATAAATAATATAATAAATAAAATAATATAAATAATATAAATTAACTAAATTTAATGAAAGGTCAAGAGATATGTAATAAAGAGATGTGACTCCTTCAAAATAATATATAAAAGGGAAAAGAGTTCATTTGAAAAAATAAGAAGAAAGGAAAAGAGGAGGAGGGAGTTAAAGGATTAATGGAAGAGGAAAGGAATGTGAAGAAAATAAGGAAGTTACCTTTTCAAAAGGTATCAATGATGAAAGGATGTGACTCTTTGAAATTTTTTTAATTATGAAAGGTTGTGAATTTTTGAAAGGATTGTGATTATTAAGGGTTGCGACTTTTGGAAAGGATTGTGATTATGAAGGGTTGTGGTTTTTCAAAAGGACTATGATTATGAAGTGTTGTGACTTTTGGAAAGAGGGTCAATTATGAAGGGTCAAAACTCCTCCCAAATTTGATGAAAAGGCGTGACCTTTCAATCATATATGAGGACAAACATAATCTATTAAGACTATGTGCAATACATCTATTCTTTGAATCAACCAATACATGATTATAACAGGAAACTAGGATAAGTGATATGAAGGGGACATTACAAGTGGTATCAGAGCATGATCCTGCCATCCTATAGGGTACAATAGTAGAAGGTATATAAAATAAAAATGAATAACAAAATCATTTGCCATGAAAGAAGATAGAAGCTATGGAGCAGCGAACAACTTGTCGTAGCCATACCACCTAGCATTGCATCTATAAAAGAGAAGTCATTGAACTATATTTTATAAGGAGATCCATGATCAGTAACATCATAAAAAACAAATATCGCAACAATAAACAAAGATAAGTTTTTGTTTCAAATCATGCATAGTATTATTATGTTGAATATTAATATAAATTTCATTGTTTTAGATAAATTTATATGTATGATGATGCAAGCATTACTCAAGGTCAATGATTAACTTGATGAGTAACATGTTGAAGATCATTGGGAGTTTGTGGAGGGAAAGGTGGAGTAATCTGATCACATTGAGGTGGAGAATCCCAAAATGGGTATGAACCATGAGGGAGCCTCTTGTAGACTATTTCATGTGCCCTCGACACAATAACTCCACCATCCTACATCATAGCTTTCCTATGGAGTCTACAATCAAGGGAGAACTACTAAGACACCCTATTTTAGTACTAGTTAAGGGAAAGTCTATAAAGACATTTTTTTTAATCTCAAGTAGCTTTCCTATGGAGTCTGCAATCAAGGGAGAACTGCTAGGACACCCTATTGTAGTACTAGTTAAGGGAAAGGCTATAAAAGTAACCTTCCTATGGAGTTTGCAATCAAGGGAGAACTATTAGGACACCCTATTGCAGTACTAGTTAAGGGAAAGGCTATAAGTATCTTTCCTATGGAGTCTGCAATCAAGGGAGAATTGCTAGGACACCCTATTGTAATACTAGTTAAGGGAAAGGCTATAAAGACATCTTATCATAAGTATCTTTCCTATGGAGTCTGCAATCAAGGGAGAATTGTTAGGACACCCTATTATAGTACTAGTTAAGGGAAAGGCTATAAGTATCTTTCCTACGGAGTCTGCAATCAAGGGAGAACTGTTAGGACACCCTATTGTAGTACTAGTTAAGGGAAAGATAGTAAAGGCACCCTACTGAAAATAACTTTCCTATGGAATCTGCAATCAAGTGAGGGCTACTAGGGCACCCTATTGTAGTACTAGTTAAGGGAAAGATAGTAAGGGCACCCTTTCACAAGAACCTCTCTAATTTTTTTAGACAGAGGAGATGAAGTATAAAGAGATAAGAAAAACAAACAATCTACTAAGTAGACCACCTCGTGTGGATGCCTAACACCTGCCACCAAGGCCAAGGGGGCCAAAGTTCTGCTCTTGGGCTTAGTATGGGATTGGTTTGAACTTACTTATCATGACTCAAGTTTTCTTTGAAGCTTATATATACATATGTATGTACTTATGCTCATTTTGTTGTTGCAAGGTTCATAATCAAAAGCATAATGAAGAAGTAAATTTTGTAAACAAATTCCTTAACCATAGCTCATTACAAATTGCAAATGGTAGGATTTAATCAAGAACACATGTATTGCATGTCTACATTGTGTTTACTTCGTGTCTTCATGCATTAATGTGTATACATCATGTCTGCTTCGTGCTTTATACATCCAAGTTTATACTTCATGTTTCTATTGTGTATGTTCATAGTTTAACTCTAGAAAATAATCAATGATATAAGAATTGATTTGAAAGTTCAAACTTGACGAGCAACACCACTCACACCGAAGGTTCACATTGCTTGAGGACAAGCAATTTTGGGGAGGGCAGTCTGTCATGACCCATTCCAAAATAGAACCTAGTGACAATAAATGATTATAAGATTAAAATATTAAGTATTATAATATAAATAAATTAATTAATAATAATAATAATATGACCCAATTGATATAATAAAATATATTTTTAAGATGATGTCATGCCACTGATTTTGAAATAAGAGTTAAATGTAATAAAAAGTTATTAAATAATAAAATAAAGAAATCAATAATATAAAGAAATAGATAGAAATAATAATTAAATGAAATATAAATAATAATAATATAACAATCTATTATCAATAAAATAAGATTTAACATTAATAAAAATTAAATAATAATAAAATTACAATGAATGAATCAATAAATAAAATTAACTACATGAGACAATATTGTAGAAAATATGTTACCTTTCTAAATAGGATTTAATAATAAATGATAACAAACATAAAATAAATAATATAATAAATAATATAATATAAATAATATAAATTAACTAAATTTAATGAAAGGTCAAGAGATATGTAATAAAGAGATGCGACTCCTTCAAAATAAGATATAGAAGGGAAAAGAGTTCATTTGAAAAAAAAAAAAAGAAAGGAAAAGAGTAGGAGGGAGTTAAAGGATTAATGGAAGAGGAAAGGAATGTGAAGAAAATAAGGAAGTTACCTTTTCAAAAGGTATCAATGATGAAAGGATGTGACTCTTTTTAATTATGAAAGGTTGTGACTTTTCTAAAGGATTGTGATTATGAAGGGTTGTGACTTTTGGAAAGGATTGTGATTATGAAGGGTTGTGGTTTTTCGAAAGGACTATGATTATGAAGTGTTGTGACTTTTGGAAAGAGGGTCAATTATGAAGGGTCACAACTCCTCCCAAATTTGATGAAAAGGTGTGACCTTTCAATCATATATGAGGACAAACATAATCTATTAAGACCATGTGCAATACATCTATTCTTTGAATCAACCAATACATGATTATAACAGGAAACTAGGATAAGTGATATGAAGGGGACATTACAGCTTATCATAATTGTTTGCATTCACCTATCATAATCATTTGTGCATTACATCATATCCATTGCATAAGCATTAATCATGTATATATATATATATATATATATATATATATATATATATATATATATATATATATATATATATATATATATATATATATATATATATATATATATATATATATATATATATATATATATATATATATATATATATATATATATATATATCTTTTCATCACATGCATTTGCATAACATCCATACATATGAAAACAATCATTGCATCACATATATCCATACATTCAATTCTACTCATAGCATAAACATCACATGATATCATCATAAATAAAAAACATGTCAAGTACATATGAAGTCACAACCAAAATTATCGATCTCATATATATCAAAAATATTGAATCAAGTCAGGGGTGCACTATCAGCACAGTATACAAATGAATGCACTCAGCTGAGCTATCAGAATCAGAACAGAGTATATCAATGATCAGCATAAATGATAGTACTACAAAAACATGGAAACATAGTAAACAAGAATCTACTCTTGGCATGATCCTCTCCATCTGGGGGAGGAGGAGGTGGTGCATCTAGTACTGCCTCTGTCCTAGGTACTTTGGCCCCCTTTGATGCCATCATATACTATGAATATGTGGGCACTATCTATGAAGGAGGAACAACAACATAGTAGGTAGATATATAATATGTAGCCCATGACAACTGATGAGTAACCTCTACCTGTAATCTTTGTACCACTTCCTGAAGCTTAGTACGCTGTTTGTCGGCCTTTATGAATCTCTCCTCCCACCTAGCACTAGAAATCTTTAGGTCCCAGACCTGAGATCTCAATTGTCTAATAATACCCTATGGTGTAAGGGGTATAGTAGGCTCCACATCTTCTATTGGCATCTCTATGTTTGGCCTCTCTGGCTCATCTGTATCAGTCCTCTGCACCTTACGACACCGGATCTCTACACCTAGATCAAAGCCTATATCATCTGGTGTAGGAGCACTATCACTGCCTACAACCTGCTCTACTACTAAAACCTCCTCCACTACACCCACACTACCTAAAGTGCCACCCTCACCTCGAGCCTATCTCTGAGACCCTGATTGTCTAGCTACTAAAGTCACACTAGGATGAGGAGCCCTCACCTGCACTGCTAGTCTCTATGGTGGTGCCATAGCTCGAGGCCTAGGAGGTGTCAGTTGTACCACTTGTGGTTTTGGTGCTTGTCTCAATGGTGCACCTGTGACATCCATCACCTCCTCTAAGGAGGGTATCAGCTCTGTGGGATCTAAAAATCTATGTACCAGGTGATCTACGAGCCATGTAATGAAACCATCTATCACCCCCGTATCAAGCACATCTGGTCTATACTCCCAATCCCAACCAATGATGGCATTGTACTCTTGGGAACATATGGTGTATGATAATCTAGTGGTCCATCTGAGACCCAGCTCATGAGAAATCTATGCATATGTAGCGTAATTCTTTGGGGCATCCTGAACATGACCATACTACTGCCAAACTCTAGTAATGATAAATCTCTCGATGATAGTCGAGGACCTACCAATCAACACACAACTCTAAAAGAAATATGAAAGCTACTCCCATGTAGTCGGCCATGGCTCAATCCCCACATATGGTCTCCAGTGCACAAAATTCATGTCATTAAGACATCGCCTCTGATACTCAGGGTGTCCCATCTAGACCTGTGTAATATATCTAGCATAAAAGTAAATCATTGGCTCCTACGGCTAACATTGCACCTGGAAAATGGGCCTCAACACTGAGATGTGCTCCCATGCCCAGATCTATAGAACAAGAGCTCCCGCTGCAAAAGACTTGCCCTCTTGATACACGATCTTGTGCATCTCAGAGAACATATGGGCTAATAAGCACTGACCCCATGCCAACTCAGAAGGGGTGCCCATCAAACATGCAATCATTAGGGTCCAGCCCATCAATAGACCATTTTGCTGATGGTCAGACATAATAATCCCACCTATCATACCAGCCATGATGCACTCTAGTCGGTGCGTCTATTCATATCTCTGTACTAGGGTCTCCCAGGATATGGAGCCTGTCATCTATGTATCATCACCAAGTACACATCTGAAAGCCATAATGCCTGAGTTCCTTGAACTCACATACTCTAGTCATTTGGTAGCATGGAAAGGAATACAAAGAATGTGATAAACATCCTTGGGGGTAACAGTGATCTCCCTAGTAGGCAGATGGAACGTTTGTGTCTCAGAATGAAACCTCTCAATCAGTGCACTCAATAAACTATGGTTTACCCTAATCTTAGGTAAATGGATCAAATACTCAAACCCACAGGTAGCAAGATGTACCCTCATAGGGTCTGGCAGTGATACACACAGTCTCTGAGTAGCGGGATGTGAAATCCGCACATGTACATCCAAGTATCTGACCTACATAATGCAAAATAGGGAATTCTATCAGTAATTTGGTTATAGAATGGGTTATACATATAGAATTTGAGCAGTTCAGTGTTTCAGAAGGTAGCTTAAAAGGTTAGCAATCAGGCAGAGAAATAAAAAAATTCAAATTTTTGACCTAAGGATAGTTTTTAGCTCATTGTTTTCCATATAGCAATTTAGTCTGGCATCAAAAGTTGTATGACTTTCTACCACATACCAAATGACAAACATTGTCATACGACTCTACATTCATCATCGTATGAGTTTCAAGGGACCCGATGAAATGTCGTATGACTCATAGGTCCCTATGAAATGAGTTTTGGGTAGTACTGGGATGACAATCTACCCCTACTTTAAAAGTCATACGAGTCTCGCTGGGTAGTCGTAGGAGTTTTCATGCATACGAAAAAAAAAATTGAAAGCATACAAAAAAAATACTAAAAATGCTATAAACATGAAAAAATCAACTTTTTAGAGAAGCACAAAGGTCCACCTATAGGATGTCCATACTGTCGAGGTCTCTGATGTCTCCGGCCACGCTCGAATTGGTGTGAACTCATGGGAACCTTCATCTCTACCATTTTCTTGCTCAGAGGGCTCCACAAATTCTCAAAAGTCAAAAGTGAAAATGATTTGAAAATGACCCTTCCGGTCTTTATATATTATTTGACCTAATTTTCAAAAGTGTTCCATTTTTCATGAAAATTGCACCCCTGGCTAATTTTGATGTTCTGAATCCATTGTCAAAATTCAAATCTGAGATTGTTTACTATGTCAAAATTGCAATTTAAAATTTTTGGACCCAGGATGATCTACTACTTGCACAATCGACCTTCAATCATCATAGAACTCCAGTATGCAACTTAACTGATTATCTTACATCAGACTATCAAAATTTCAACCTAGTCACCCATGGTCAACTCATGGTCAAACCTAGTCAAACTTGGTCTTTTGGACCCCTAAACGATGTAGAACACATTCCCAACCATGTATAACCACTTCTCAAATCAATTAACATGCTTCTAAACTATCAACGCTAACTTTTCTTGACAGATTTCAATTTTAATCCCGAAGGGGGCATGGTATTACACATCATTCAAAGTCTATATATCTAAATCAAATTCAATTCAATCCATATCTTTCCTTAGTAATCAAGACAACAACCACGTCTAATTATTGATTCATCAAAAGTCCTCATTGCTTGGGGAAAATCAAAACTATCATCGCTTGGGGCATATAAGATTCATTGAGATCCATATCAATCTGGTATTCTCTTAATCTTGTAAATTGTATCAGTTTTTGTAACTATCGGTTTAATTATGTTATTTCCTTGGTTCTTTGGTAACTGAAGGGTTCGGATGTGATACCAATGTGATTCAATATAAAGACAATCGGGTCTAGAATCAATCACTCACTTCTTCACAATCATAACATTCAGAATCAGGCATTTTGGCACTTCTTCGCAATCATCGGTTCATTACTATTATAATTTCCATATCTTTGCTCATTCATGACCTAATATCTTCAAATCTTTCAATCAATCTTCGTCTCATATCATAGTTCTGTTTCATAGCAATTTCAATTTCATATCAGATCATCAGTTTCTATATCATACACAAACTATCTTTGAACTCCTACACTTCACACAGTAATTCAAAGAGGGGCAAAATGTAATAACCTAAAAATGGGCTATAGGTTCATTAACCTCCTACATCATCAAATCAAATGAAATCGACATCGAAGACCTAACCAAAGGCACATTTGAACATCATCAAATTATAATTTATTTTATCTTAAATCTGCATCAGGGAATATTCCTAGTAATATTCCTAATTATCATTATTATATTTAATTTTGTAATTATTTGGCGATAAATCATATCTATCCTAAGTTTGATTAATTAAATATTCATCATATTTAATTAATTAGATTAATTTGCCACTTAATTATTTAATTGAATTTAATTCCATTATTCTTAATTATGATATTTAAATTTGATAATAAATCAGAATCTCCTACAGATAATTGATTAAATATTTTGTTTAATTAATTAAATCATTTTGTCAATTTTTAATATTGTAATTTTTGATAAAGTTTGATAAAATAATTGATTAACCAATAAATCAATTATTTTAATTCAAAAATCAGTTAAGTTGAGAATAAATCAATTTATTTATTTATTTAATTCATGATTATTATGCACATTCAAACAACAGCTAAACTTGAAATTAGAAAATCAAAGCAAGTTGTTATCTTTTGGGAAACTCAACTTCTGATTAGAGTTAAAAGCCGTTATTTGCCTATTTTTGCATGATTTTGTGAGTTAATTACCTCTAAACTCAAAAATCAACCTGAGTGATTTATGGCTTTTTTTTTTTCATGTACCCCCAAAGCCCTATTTTTTCTATATAAACAAGGCTTCAGTTCCTCATTTGGGATCCAGAAAATTGCATCCTTATGCTGCAGAATTGGTGTTTGAAGATTTTATCTTTGAGAATCAAGGCTATTGTGAGATTTTTAGTTTAGTTTTCATATCATTTTAGCATATTTGTTAGATTGTTTTTCATATCAGATTAGCTTCATCATATCAATTCCATTTCTAGAATAGATTGATATCTAGTTTTTCATCTTATTTGCATATAAAATACCAAAAAAATAGATTAGTTGCATTCATATTTCATATCAATTTTTGCATTCAAATCCTTTGTTTAGGTGTCGTCAAGGTCACTGATCTTGGTCAAATCTGAGAATTCACACTCACATCTACTAGAAGGCAGTAAATCGCCTGGTTAGATTAGTTTTCATTTCTTTGCACGATCTCGATTTCTAACCTCTAATGTTTTACTGAAGTATTGTGTCTCTATAGCTGGGTACAAAATTCACACACACAATAATGTTTTGTAAAGGCTATGCACCTATTTTAATTAGGTTGTAGACATGTAAACATATTTTTTTATAAACACGCTTAAGCCAATTCACTTGGAAGCATTGTATGTATTCAGTTATAGGCTGACCTAGTTAATTGTTTTGTTAGCGCATATAAATATAAGATGCACCTTTGTAATAAAGTATGGAAGTGGATATAGAGATAAGATAAGAAGAGTAGAGACATGAAAAGTGAAGATAGATTGAGTTAGAGCTTTACAAGGGGCTAAAGCATCAGCGCACAAAAGGAACTAATCAGACAAGCAGTGTTGCAGTGACAGTTCATCTAGCAGATATAGTGTGTATCTAAGATCAGAAGGTTGTAGCCTTCACCACTTGAGTAGTGAGCTCTAGGATAGTGTGTCCCCACCCCTAATAGGGTCATTGTAAAAGACTCCTAATAGGGTCTGACCTTTGACCAAGTCACTATACTAAAAGCATTGTAAAGAACAACTCCTAATAGGATTGTAGATCTTCTAACAAGGATCAAAAAATAGTAGTGCAGTTCTTAGTGGGTGTTAATTCCCACTGGGGTTTTTACCTATTTGGGTTTCCTCATAACCATATTGGTGTTATGTGTTGTGATTGTTTCTCTTATTTACATTGATGTTTATTTTAGTACTTAAGCAATCAAGTTAAGTTTCAAGAGTAAATTAAAAAGATTAAAATATAGTGAACACTGATTCACCCCCCTCCCAGTGTTCCCATTCCTAACATCACGTACATCTTTAGGTTCAACCTTTGAAATCAAACAAATCTCATCTCTAACTTATGTTATTCTTATCCTAGTTTGAACACCTGTATTCTTATCACCTATTATTTTATTTTCAAAATTACTCCATCTTACATACCTTGGAGTCTTAGTATTTTCATAAATACCTAATTCTTGAGTCTCTTCTTCATCATTAACTAGTTCATTTCATATTCCTCGAATCTAGGAACAATCTGTAGTCTATTCTTTATTTGAGTTTGGGTTCCTTGATTTGCATTGACATCCCTATAATATAAATCATATCTTCAATATCTAGATTGTATCAAATTTCTTTTATCAACTCTCACATTTTCACTCTCAACTATCTTTCAAAAAATAATATAACATTTTTATGCCTTTCTCTTCATAGAATAGCCAAGAAAGATACCTTCATCACTTCTAGGATCAAAATTTCCTAAGTATTCATTTCTTTTGATATAATATTTTCCTCCAAAGATTCTAAAATATTTCACAATAGGAGTATTACCATACCATAGCTCACAAGGGGTTTTACCAGTTCCACTTTTGATTTTCACTCAGTTTGATGTGTAAACTCAAATTGTAACTACCTATCTCTCCAATAGATCTACAAGACATTTCTTTAATCATTATGGTGCTTGTAGTTTGTAGAAAAGTTTTGTGCCTTCTCTTTGTAACACCATTTTATTGTGGGGTCCACAATGTAGACATATATCACTTTATTCCACATTCTTCACAAATAGAATAAAACCCACCTGATGTGAATTCACCACCTCTATCAGATCTTAAACAATTAAACTTCAAACATGTCTCTATCTCAACCATTTCCTTGAATATTTTAAATTTATTAAAAGCTTTAACTTTCTCCTTCAATAAAGTAACCCACATCATCCTTGACTAATCATAAATAAACAATATGAAAAATCTATCTCATTGATAATTTCTAGATCTAGATGAACCCCATAAATCATTATGAACACAATCTAGAAATCCTTTTGAAAAAAAAGTTTTTCCCTTGAAAGTAGATCTAGTTTGCTTACTCATCTAGCAATCCTTGCATATAACATTTATAGGCTTCATCAATTTAGGTAGATCTCTCACTACCTTAGTAGAACTTATCTTCATAATGTTATCAAAACTCACATGATACATTCTAATATACCATAAACAACTATCATCAATCTAATCCATCAAACATTTTTTTAGCACCATTCAAATAAAAAACATTACCTTTAGTCTTAGTACTTGATACAATCTCATTTCTCCAAACTTCCCATGATTTTTCACTTTCCATCCTTGAATTGTAGATCATAAAATTTATCAAATAGTTGTCCAACACTCAAAATATTATGCTTTAGATCTTCATAATATAAAACATCATCAGTTTTGTTCTTACTATCAATATTAATGAATCCTCTACCATGGATAAGACAAGTAGTTTCATCTGAAAATATAACTACACCATTGTCATACATTTCTAAGCTCATAAATTTTCTCTTATCTCCATTCATATGATGTAAACATTCACTATCAATAACCTATTCATCATATGCAGCCTTTAATTCCATAACATGTGTATATTCCAAATCAGATAGGGAACTCAAAATTGCTTCCTTATCTCTGATGTTGTATTTAGGTTTCATCTCCTCATCAATAGTATCATTAGTAGAACTTCCAAGAGGATTGTATGCACTTTGTGTGATTTCCAAAAAGTCTTCTCCAATGGACCTCAAGTGTGTTTCCATGCAACCTTTCCTTAGTGAATAGTTAGTGCCATCAAATATTGGACTCTCCTTCTTAAAATCTTCCATCCCAAATCACCTCAACTAGTTAAGCATCCCAAATATGAACTAGGATTTGATACCAATTGATGAAGATAGGTAAGCCCACACAACTGAGATGGGTCATGAATTAGTCTTGTTCAAAAACTCACAAACATAAACCAAATTTTCATAACCTAAATCTTAAACCATAAATCTTAAAATTAAGCATGAAACCAAAGATCCACAACAACACATGAACACATAAAATCAATTTTTTTATGTGGAAACCTTGTTAGGGGAAAAACCATAGTGAGGATCAAACCCACAAGATAATCTACTCTATTAAAAGTAGTATGCCCTATTAAAGGTATTATAATGAGAATGTGCATGCATTCAGGCACACTTCCTAGATATCACTACTCAATTACAATAAGGGAAGGCTCACTATCTTACATAAATCATGGACTATAATATATAATGGACAACAATCCATAATTTATGAACTATGTGTTAGATAACTGAGAGGAGGGTGAATCAGTTAAGTCTAGTTATCCTACAGTCCCAAACACTCCCTGATATATAAAACAATTATTTCAAACAATTTAATCAAATCAATAAAACTTCAACTGTGCCTTTCTATTCATCTACTGATACCTGTAAATTATTTAGTGTATATACCAATCAAACTAGTTATAGTAATGTGTAAAGTGAAATAATGATTCATCACATCCATACACATATAACACTTTGATTTTTAACATGGAAACCCTATTAGGGGAAAAACCACTTGGGACCGGTAACACAAAATATTTTTTATCTTCTAAAGTGAGCATGGTTAAGAGCCAACCCTATTGAAGGTTACAATAACACACTATAAAGTGTGACCTCGTAAGAGGGTTTATCACTAACAATTTTCTGTGACCAAACATTCACTATGGGGTCAACATGAAAACAACCAACATTCATTGAATGTCATAATGAAATATAGAAGACTTTTAGGTCCCACTCAGTTAAGAGATTTATTTGTAGTGTGTTGGTGTTCAAAAATGCTTATGCTCTTAAGACTACCAATATACCCTTAGATAGATTTTAGGGGTGGTTAGCTCCAAAATGTAATGAGATCTTAGGGTAACTGGACCAACTATAGGGACAAGACTACCCTCTTCTGCTTCTGGCTCTGCAAAACCAAGGTGGGTGCACCTAACCCAGTATAAACTATACTTCACACACCAAAGACTGGGTTTGAATAATAGATAAAAGGATAGTAAGAAAGTACTAAATGATAACCACACATTCATTGACTCTCCATTACTATGGGGTGGAACCTTACACAACCAAATACTGAAAAATCAAGGATGGTTCTTAATTTCATGTGTTTGAATCATAACAACCTTGATTAGGACATGTTAACAAGGAAATACTTATCTAGGCTAGTGCCTCATCCATTGGGCAAGGTTTCTTAGATAGACTACACACACACACTAGAATATATCCGAGATTCAAAGCCATAAACACATTTACAATCTCCTTTACTACTTACAGAATATTCCTACATAGACAAGAGATAAATCTATGTCCCATCTAGAGCATCATTTAATCTAATCTTGGATTAGAACTCAAGAATGAAGACCTATAAATAAATTGTTATGCAATGAACTAGAAAGTTCAAAATTCATCTACGTTGACACAAGGGAGAGATAAGAATCATGTGCCTGTATTAAGTATGAAGAATCCTCAATTGTATACAATCAATCCAAAGGAACCATGCTTGCAAACTATAGCTTAGACCTACAATTTTCTTTCTATTGTCAAAATATACCAAAATAGGTCATTGCAATTTAGACTCAGCAGAAGACTCACAACCAGAAAAGTTTGAAAACCTAACTCCCAATAATTCAAAAATGATCACAAAAATCCCTTTATACCAGGGTTACAATCCAAGCACAATCATCATTTCCAACTCAAAAATTCAAATCCACCTAACCCCACCGAGGAGTTAACACAAACAAGACAGGGATCAAGCTGCAGCATGCTAGCCCAAACAGTCCATTTCAATAGCCAACTAGCCCTGTACTAGTCCAAGTACCAAATTCTCATCAAACCCTAAGAAATCCAGCCACATTTGACCTCTACAACACATTTTAGGGTACTATATCATTTACTCCCCTATAGCAAGACACTCCTCTACAACTATCATGGCGGCCTGGACCACTCTGCAATGTTTGACAATCCATTCTACCCACTTTGGCCACTCAAGAATTGAATTTTTGGTACCTCTGTCATTGCAAACCCTCTGTAGAATTTGAAATTAAATCCCAATGGTCACTTTATGGCACCAGCAGCACATCGGCGATCCTAAATTAAATCTCAGCCAACTTTATATCAGTACCATAGATCTTCATCCCTTTCCTAGGCATCGACAAGATTAACCGCAACAAAAAATCTTAGTTACATTTGTGCTTGGTTGCATGATCCCAAGGCACAAAACTCACCCTCATGATCATGCAACCACAACCACTTAACCATTCAATGCTAATCACAAACCCTCTAAAAAGTCATCAGCCCCACCACTAGTCAACGACTAATCAAAATTGAACAACTCGGCAACATAGGCACAGTGGAGCCTCCCTAACTCCACAATGGTGACATCCAAAAAGTTGTCACATGATCACATAGTTAGGAAAAGGGCTATGCAAACATGCAACAAGCCTCCACATTAGCACCATGTCACCGCTCCCCACCAATACAAAATGCGCACCTCCGCAACAAAAGACAACAGGCCCACAGACAAGCCTCGTCACCACCTCAGACCAACCGAAAGATGCCACATCACCACCTACCACCGGGCCTCAGCAAGGAAGAACTTATCACATGGTCCCAAGCCATGAAAATGGCCCTTGCGATCATGCGATAAGGCCATAAGATTGCCACCTCTCTAGAGATGTCAACCGGTCGCATGGTTGCATGTCAAAAATTCCTGACATGCGATCATGTGACAACCAATAAGAACATGTGCCCCTACTTCCCTTTTGACACTGGACCCACTTCACACCCACACAAGAAAATCCAACGGCTGTCACAAAAGTGTAAAGGATAAACATTGTGCATCTTCACCATGCGAACATGCGACAACCACTGATTATGTTCAAACTTTAACCATGCTGGAAGCATGAAGAACTGGGTCCCACTGATGAACTACCACCTCACCACTATAGACATGTGTCAACTAGTTGCATGATCGCATAGCCAAAAATTGGGCTATGCGATCATGCGACAGCCAACCAAAGGCCGCCACATGACTGCCAGCAAGACCACACCCTTTCCACCAACCGGCCCCATGGGCAAGAAGTAACCGGTCGCATGGTCGTATATCAGAAAAATATGACATGTGATCATGCGACAACCAATCATTTTGAAACCTTTGAAGACCCAGGCCCACCATCCATTGCACTTGCGTAGTTAGGGAATGCCAGCAAATAGGAAACTATGAGGTTGAAAACACACAGGGTTTTCGACAGAAAAAATTGAAAACACACAAGGTTTCTGATGCCAAAAGATAAGCACACAAAAGCTGGAAGGCACAAGGTCAAAAATAATGAAGGTTTTCACACACACCAAAAACATCATGGATTTTCAAAAACACTGTGGGTTTTCGACACTATGGCAGATTCTAAAATTTGTTTCCTGTAGACCTTAGAACTTGAATAACTTTCTAGATTTTGTGATTCAGCACATGTGATTTGGACTAGAGCTTGGTGACACAATGAAGAACACAGGGCTAAGAGCGCAAACCATAAAACCATGTGTATTTTCATCACACATTAAAACAAGCTTGCAGCAGGGTGGGACAACTTAAAAATTTGCAGGGAAAAGGCCATTTTCTTAGAATTTTGCATTGACAGGAAAATGGACTAACATAGCGATCATTAGAATGCAACAATAAATGATCTGATTCAAATATAACTTTCTTTTGCAAATTTTTAGATCTATGCTAAGCTCAAAATATCTTTGGCCAATATACTCAATTCAATCTCTTTGTACCCTCCAACTTTGGTCTACCGAGTTAATTCCTTTCTCTGACACTTAGTGTTGTCTACATATTTTCTTAGTTTTGTCTTCAACCTATTTGACCAGCTTTACATGAATGCAATCTCCTCACACACATTTCAGAATTTATTATGAATCTCTTGTCTTCTTTATAGACATAATACACTATTTTTTTTCTAGCCATACATTTTTCCTCTTAATCTTCACCATTGATTTTGCCTCTTTAACCTTCCTTGAAACTTATATCTATAACACATTTCATTCACCAGCATCTGATAATCCCTAAATTTTAGCAGCCATTTGATCATCATAACAAACTTTATCTTTAACCTCAAAATCATCCATAATTGTACAACTCATTATCTTTAGTCAACAGTCATATGTTCCATTTATTTCTTTCACTCGGTCAATATTGTGATGTATCGGTGACTTCTAACTCATTTTACACTATACTCGGTATACACTACACTTACTCAGTGTATACTAAGTTCTTCATTTACCAACCACATAAACTTGTTCATTCTTGATCTTCAATTCATAACAAAATTATGTACTACACAATAAAATCACTAACATAATGTCATAGAATCATCAATTAGTTTCCCAATGACTACCATATCCATATCTTTCTCATACATCTCATCTTCATGTTAATATCTCATTCCTTCTTCAGGTGTTTGTAACTATCAAGATAAGTATAGTCATAACTAGTTGACATCAATGACAATATAATAATTGATTTAATGTTTTACATATACCTTAGTAGCTCAGTGATCATCAATCATTTTCTTTTGAAGTATCCAATCAGTTGTCAAACTCTTCCTTAAGATATTCAATTAGTTGTATCCTATCAATCTTTGTCTTTGGCATTGATGGCAACATAATATGAAATATGCTATAAAATACCAAACATCTATTCTACAACACTGTGTGTAAATGTTGTAACTCGATAGGCTCTCCCTAGCTTATAAATTTAATATGTTTAATCACTACACAACATCAATACTCTCCCTTTCTATTAAGAAGATAACCAATATCTCTATTTTATTTTCTCCCTTACTTCAATCATCTATCCTTGCACATAGATATTTTATGTAACCATCTCTCCCTTTGACAACAATTTCAAAAAGAAAATACTTAGCTCTTTAATAGCCATATTAATATCTATGTTGTTCGGTTCATACTCTAGTACCTTGCATGTACTAATATGTAGTTTTAGCTTGTCTTCCATCTTTCACAACCTTAGGAAACCCAAAGTATGAGCATTATGCATCAACATCATTAGATATTCTGATAAAGTATAGGTTGATGCAACCTCATATCACCTTAGTGACTGTTAGACATGGGATGGACCCCTAGTCTATTCCTCAAGTATTCAAATGTGTCATTCGGTAAGGGTTTAGTAAATATATCAACAAGTTGCTCTTATGATTACACATACTCCAATCTAACTTGCTTTTCTTGAACTTGTTCTCTCAAGTAGTGATACTTAATAGAAATATGTTTTTTCTTTGCATGCATCACCGATTTCTTAGAAATATTAATTGTATTTTTTTATCACAATAAATTATCACTAGATTAGTGATCTCCTCATTTGTACCTTCCAATCGTTGTTTTAGTCATGCAATATTTGAACAATTAGTAGTAGTAATGCAAAATATTTTTCTTCTACAGTGGACTGAGAAATGCATCCTTATTTCTTACTTATCCAAGTAACCAATCTTTCTCCCAAAAAGATGCTCCACTAGTAGTGATTTTTCTATCATCAATGTTTCCAGCCCAATCTGCATCAATGTAAACTTTCAGTTCAAAATTGTCTTCCTTTTTATACCATAAACCATAGTATTTAGTATTCTTCAAGTATCTCAAAATTATTTTCATAATAGTCATGTGTGATTCTTTAGGATTAGCAGAGAATCTAGCTACAATCCCAACCGCATGTATAATATCTAGTCTACTATGCACAACATACATCAATTTTCCAATCATTAATCTATACAAGGTTGGATTTACCTTTGTTGATTAGTCATCCTTTGTCAATTTTCATATGGTGACCATAGGTGTACCAATTGGTTTTCAGTCTTACATACCGAATGTCTTCAATACTTCTTTGATGTACTTTGATTGTATGATGTATATGTCTTCCTTTTGTTGTAATATTTGCAATCCAAGAAAAAAATTGATCTCACCAAACATTAAAATTTCAAATCTTTCCTCATTTCATTAGAAAAATATTTGCATAAGTTATCATGTCCTCCAAATATGATGTCATCAATAAATATTTCAACAATAAGAATCTTATCATCAGTTTCACTTTTAAAATATAAATTATTGTTGTCACTTGTTCTAACAAATCCAATACTTATTAGATAGGAATGTAGTCTTTCATACCATGCTCTCAGTGCTTATTTTAGTCCATATAATGCTTTGTGAAACTTACATACCATATTCCTTTGATTAGGATCAAAAAAACCTTCAGGTTGTTCAATATATACCTCTTCCTCAAGTATCCCATTCAGAAATGCAGATTTAGCATCCATCTGATAAACTTTAAATCCTTTGTAAGTAGAATATGAAAGCAATATTCTTACTCCTTCAAGTCTAGGAACGGGTGCAAAATCTTCTCCATAGTCAATTCCCTCTTGTTGTGCATAACCTTTTCATACTATTCTTTCTTTATTCCTTGTGACATCTCTATTCTTATTCAATTTGTTTATGAATATCCATTTGGTTCCAATCACATTCTTATATTTCGGTCTCGGTATGAATATCCATGTCTTTTATTTCTGTATTTTCTCAATCTCTTCATTCATTGCCTTAATCCATGAATCATTTTTCAATGCATCTCTAATAGTTTTAGGCTCAAATTCATAGAATCAACATGTGTTGTTTCTCAACTTACTTTGTGTCATCATTCCTTCTCTTTTATCTCCAATGATCTAATCTTGTGGATGGTGTCTTCTTACATACCTTGCAAGTATAGGTTTAGATCTTTGTTCTTCAATGTGTTCTCCACTCGGTGCATGATCATTATCTTCATCATTAAAAATTTGTTGGTTCTTAGTTTGTAAAGATTGTTGCTCAGTAGCATTACCTTGTTTCTCAATAACATCGGATTGTTGCTCGGGTAGAGTTTCAGGTTCCTCAATATAAACAAATCTATCATAGTCTTTTGGTTCCTTTTTTCTTTCTTCATCATTGTTTTTTGAAAACTCATCAACTCTCACATTTTCACTTTCAATCATCTTGTTAGTAGCCTTGTTCAAACATTTATGAGCTTTTCTTTTAGTAGAATATCCTATAAATATTCCTTCATCACCTTTTGAATCAAATTTGTCATTTCTATCATCTTTCAGAATGTAACATCTACTTCCAAATATCCTAAAATAACTCACATTAGGTGTGTAACCATACCATAACTCATAAGGTGTCTTGTTTGATTCTTTCTTCAGTTGAACTTGATTTAGTGTATAAACAACAGTACTAACTGCTTCTCTCTAGTACATTTGTGCAACATCTTTTTCAATCATCAGTGTTCTAGCACAATCAACAATTGATCTATTTCTCCTTTCAACAATACCATTATGTTGGGGTGTTCTAGGTGTAGATACCTATCTCTCAATTCTAGTCTCATTAAAAATATTAGTGAACTCATCAAAAATAAATTCACCACCTCTATCTAACCTTAAGCATTTCAGTTCTTTTCCACTTTTTCTTTATACCACTTAAACGTTTTAAAAACTTTAGATTTTTCTTTTAAGAACATGAAAATCATCATTCTAGAGAAATCATCAACAAATAAGATAAAATACATGTCTCCATAATAACTTTGAGTTCTCATAGGACCACACAAGTCAGTATATACTAACTCCAAAATAGCATTAGATGAATAGTGTTTTCTCTTAAAACTAGATTTTAACATCTTGCCCATTTGACATTGTTTTCACATTACATGGTCAAGTTTAGATATGCTTGGTAAACCTCTAATTTTCCTTTTCTTATTGATCTTAACCATGTTATAAAAGTTCACATAACATAACCTATTATGACACAACCATACATCTTCATTTTTAGCTTATAAATAAGAAGTTTTAGCATTGTCAAGATAGAATAAGTTACCTTTTGATTGTTGATTAGTACCGACCAAATTTCTAGTCTCATCATAGATTTTCACCTTTCTATTCTCAAATGCAACTTGGTGACCTATATTTTTAGTTGTGCTACACTCAACATATTATAATTAAGTCCGTTCACCCAATATGCATTCTCACATCTGATCTTATTATTCAGCAATATAGACCTTTTCCTTTCACTAGATAAGGTGTATCATTTTCCATTTTTACAGATCCAACATTAAAATGTTCAAGGTATTCAAATTTCTCTTCATCACCAGTCATATGATGTGTACAACCACTATCAATAATCCAAGTATCATTCTTGCTAACTTTAGAAATAAGTGTTGTTTCAACATACCTTTCTTCTTCTTCAAAATCTTCTTTCAAAGCCACAAATACCACTTCTATGTCTTCATTAGTGTCAGTGTCAGTGTCATCATCATCATCTTCAACTAGGTAACATGCCTTCTTTCCTTTATCACTGTAGTCTCAGTTGTCTCTGTTGCCATACTCTCGGTTGCCTCTATGATCTCAGTTATCTCTTTTTTCATTCTTCCTTTCATTTGTTTTCTCATCTTCTTTCCTATCAAGACATCTAGCAACAATATGACCAATCTCTTTTCATTTAAACTATACCAAGGGTAGTTCACCTCTATATCTTCCTTTGTTTTTTTGTAATCTTCTATCCATTAATACTTCAAGTTCATCAAGTTCATCCTCTTCACTTTCACTCTCACTTTCATTTCTTATCTTATGTTTGCTGCTTGATTTTCCAATTTTTAGAGATGACATAAATGTAGATTCAACTATAGGTACAATACTATTGTCATAATTGTTAAGCTCAAGTGCAGTCAATCTACTTATTAGACTATCAAGTAAAATATTATTACCAGGAGCTTCTCTCATTTCATGAATTACAGAGACTCTAATAGCATAGACAGGTAACAAGGTTCTGAGAATTTTTCTTACCACAGTGTCTTCATTAATATTTCCACTTGCTCCTCGAATAGCATTCACAACCTTCTTGACTCGGTTGTTGCATTGAGTGTGTAGACACGCAAAAATGGACAAGTTCTTTTAAATTGCAAAAATCAATAAAATAGCTCGAAATCATCAAAATGCACTAATTCAATCAAAAAAGAGATCAAATCAATTAAAAGAGATATAATTAAATAAAATTGGACAAAAATAAATAAAGCAAAGGAAAAATCAAATAATGAGGTTAAATAATTAAATCAAAGCTTAAAGGGGTGAAAAACACTATATAATTGAATTAAATCAATTAGTTCTATAGTTGTTTGAATCAAAAATCAAAACCAACCCATTACCTAACTTACATGGCTAAATTTAATTAATTAATTAAATTTAATAATTCCTAATATCTTTCAACAAAGTGGAAGCAACCAATAAAATTTAAGGACAAAAAGACACAAATCACTCAAACCCTTAAAGTGTCCAAAGCTTGGAGACCTTAAAGGATTGTCCCCTCATTGTCCCCCGATTTATGAAAAAAGCAAAATAGTTGACTCAACCAAGGGATAATCATGATTACTTCACTCCACCCCCCTACCCTTGGGAAATTACTATAAATATGAAGCATTTTGAGAGCAATGGGATCATAGAAATTCATTTGCTAAGCATTGTTATTATAGGCATTTGAAGAGCATTCTAAGAGCAACTAAGAGGAGCATTTTAGAGTAATTTGCATTATTACTTTGTCAATCTGAGCTAGAATCATGATCATATAAGCATTTTAAAAGCATAGCAATATACATTCTCATTTTATAAGTGTCACTAGTGGAGATTTGAGCTGAGAGCTTCACTTACCATCTCTTTCTAGAGAGCCATGAGATGCTATAGATCTTAGTTTCAATTTTAATTAGATTTGCATTGTATTTACTTTGAGTTGTTTCTATTAGATCTTAATTTCATGGAGGTGATATTCATCATCACACAAATGGCACCCACCGTGGGGCCCTAGGCCTCATTTTATCATTTTGGTCATATATTGCATGCTTGTATTGTCACTTTTCTATGAATATTTTGAAGGAAATAGGTGAATTCATGCGTATAGAAGATTCACTCATGCTTACAATCATTCTAATGATGCTTACAATCTTTGTTCTGACACTTACAAGCTAACAACTCACGCCTGTGAGATAAATAGTTCAACCTTTGTGCGGAAAGTCACGCCTGTGATTTAGGAAGTATCGCTTATCTGCAATCCATTATCACCTGTCATCAGCCTTTGCTCTGCAATTTACAACAATAGTCATGCTTACAATTTTCTTATTCATGCTTACTATTGATTAATTGTCACGTAAGATAAATCATTTTCCATAATTTTTAATATTGCTTACGCTTAGAAATAAACTGTTTATGCATACCAGTATTTAAATGACATGTACCAACATTTAAATGACACATATAAACATTTTAGTCATGCAAAAAAAACATTTCAATCATGCATACAAAAATTTCAGTCATGCGTACAAACATTTCAGTCATGCGTACTAACTTTTTAATGACGTGTACTAACTTTTTAGTGATGCCTATGACTCTTAAAGTTATGCCTACTAACAATTTATTCACGCATATTAGCTAGACAATGTCATCTGCTAGCTGTTGCCTTTATTTATTGTTAAATTGATTAAATCATTTTTCTAACTCTCTATTTACATGATTTGACAATAAATGAGCAATCACAGGAAGGTATATAAGCCAGAAAGTAGATTTAATCAAGAAGGAAAGGTGTTAGCAAAGAGATCAAGAAGGAAAACATCACACATCAAGGTTGTTCTTGAGACAACACAAGAGGATGACAATCAGGTATCCCAAAATTATATTGCAATTTTTGAAGCCTATAAAATGAAATTTGTTTCTCTCAATTGTATTTTTAGTCCTTAGTTCAAGTTTTTCTTTAAAAAATTGCAAATAAGGTGCCTTAAGTTCATACATAATTCTTTGCTTCATCAATTTTGATTTGGTTTCCCCTCATAGTGTTTGTTGGTGTAGACTAACTTGCTGGTGGACAAACATACTTGGAAGGAGCTATTTTCCAAGGTAAGATAAAAAGAAATGAAATCAATAAAAAATGCCTCTAACTTTGGTTAGCTACAAGAAAAAGGTAAGCCTAAACTAGTCAATATTTTCCCTTAGCTTGTGGCATTGGTGCACTTTGAGAATCTAATAATTAAGAAGGATTAAAGAATCAAACACATAAATCAAAGCCCCTTGTTTGTGGAAGAGAGTAGAAATACTCAACTCCCTATAGTTAGTGGGTGAAAAAAATTGAACAAAATTATCTATTGTGTTTGGGAACAAAAGGGAAAGTTAGGGATATGCTCTTCACCTTTTGGTGAACAAAATTCCCAAAAGCTTGACCTTAATTCTATTTTCCTTGCTTTGAATGAACATGCTAGAGAATTAGTGGGCTCACCTCCTGAGTTGTGCCTTAACGAGGCCGATGAGAGGGACAACCCAAAGTGGGATACACTTGCTTTTACTGCAAGAATCCAACCCACTATAAAATGAAATGCATACATCCTTAATGGGGTATGTGACAAATGGATTTTAAATTTTTTGAATTTCCTCTAGTAATCTTCATGGACTATGCAAAATCGTACCTTGGTGCATGTGGGAAACCCCTTGACATACTTGGGGGATGAAAATTTAAGATCTATTTGAACGAAATCCACAATAAATGTTGGATAAAGTAGTAAGACTACCTTTTAGAGCCATGTTAAGAGCCAAATTTGACTTTAGGTAAGTTGCTTGGAATTCTTTCTTATGTAATACTTGTGGAAATGATCGAGAATGTACACATTAGATTGTTCTAGGGACATTGATGTGTGTGTTGAGATTGTTTTTTATTTTCAAACAAGAAAATTTTAAAAGACCTGATCTTAAAAGTTTAAAAAAAAATTCAAAATCTTACAGCCTGGTCAAAGAAGTGTCGCTTGTGCACAAGATAATACTGCCTATCAGAGGAAAAGTCATGCTTGTGACTTTTATTAAAATGCATATCAATAGAGAAGTCATGCGTATCATCTATTGAATTACACCTATCAATACTGGAAAAATGCCTATCATTGGTAAAGTTCTGCTTGCATCCTACAGTGTACCACCTAACTAAACTCTAGTTGACGCATATAAACTTTTTAGTCATGTCTACACTCTTGCAAGTGATGCCCAAAATTGAAGAAGGACAAATAGTGGACATTTCTCGAGGGTTTGGAAAAATTTTGACATCATTTTTGGATACCCTTTGCGGAGATATTCTTTATTAGTGCAACAAATAGATCATATTCCTAAGAAACATTTATAATGATGAGTCTATTTGAGAAACAAATCAATCCTATCATGGAGCATAATTATTGAAGTCAAGATCAAGATCTCCATAGGAATCAAAATGATGAAGTATCTAAAGAAGAAGTTTTAGAAGCAATCCAAGATCTCATGTTTATGGAAATAATGAAATTAGTTTTGGAGAGGGATAAAGAAGCATACTTCATGAAGTTAGCTCAATCAGGAGCTAAGCTTCATCACGATTTTGACACATCAACCTTGTGGGAGAATGAGGAAAAGCAAAAAAGAGACATCATCTAAAAAGTCATCGTTAAGATCAATATGTCCTTTTCTTTATAATGATAGGCCATCCATATCTCCATCTTCCTCACAAAAGGAAGCATTTAAGAGAAAAAAACCTATCTTAGATCAAAGGAAATTGCAGGACCATCCTATTTTTGATCAAGATAATAAAGAGTATGAAGAGAAAAGTACCACTCTCAAGAAATATCTAATGTATAAACCTCTACCTAGCAAGACTTCTCCTATAGATGGTACTCCTTTCATCTTTCATTCATCTCACAAAGCTTCACAACTATCCAAAATTCCTCCATTAAAGAATGAGCCTAATGATGGCACTTTTCACATGGACTATGTCTACCCTTAAGGGCTACCTCTGAAAGAAACCCAAGCTAACTTACATCTTGGTGTAGATTGTTTCCATGCTTCAAAGATCTTGGACCCTAAAGCTTCATGTGCTTCAATGCCTATTATACCCATTCAAAAGGATCCTAAATTATTCCTCCAAACATCCCCCACACATATCCAAACATCTACCTTGTCCTTAGAAGTGGCTCCATGTCAAGAGGATAATCCAAAGAGAAAAGAAACAAATGTTGATAAAGAATCCATGGATCACAATGTCTCATCTAATCGACATGGGAATGAAAAGAAAAATGAAATATCCAAAAGGCCACAAAGATCCACTAAGAAAAAAGAAGAAAAAAAATGTGGGTTCCTAAATTCCTCATTGAAGAAATGCATTCAAAAGCATCACAAAAGAAAGAAAAGACAAAGACTATGTGGATTCCCAAGTCACTATTGAAAGACTTGCACACAAAAGAAAAATAAAAATTGACATTCAAGCTTCCAAAAGCTTCCATTCCATCTCCTTCCAAATATCTTCCACTTTCCAAGTCTAATTTGGGTTCCTACATCCCAAAACCTCCTTCATCTATTGTTCTTCTTTCATTCCACCACTCTTCAAAGTGTGTGTCAAAGTTGATCTTGCCAACATTTCTATCTACAACATACCTTCTTATTATCCTCACATTCTTTTCTAATTCATACTTTCCATACTTCCATCCCTCTTATCAATATCTTTGAGCATCCTAGTCATACCCTTGGTTTATTACAGCATATCTTTCAGAAGAGCATTGTCCAAAGATCCCAATTTTGGGAAAATATTGAAAAATACAAAGAAAGAGAAAAAAAAAGAAAAAAAGAGAGAAAAAAAAAAGTACCTTGGTGAAAACCTAGCAATAGGCACCTTGGTAGAAAAAGTAAAGAGAAACAAATACCATGATGAAAACTTGGTAACCAGGCATCATGCGTAATTCCTCCTTCTTGCACTCCACACTTGGGGGAAACTTTCATCCACATTCCCTCTCTCACCTTCATCTTGACAAGGTTGAACACATCCATGAGCATTAAGTATCTTGACATCTATTATCCTTTCCATCAGCTTATGTACTTGTTGCATCCATGTTACCCTATCATGATCTTGCTTATCCCAAATTCGCCTTCATTATTCCTTGACAGTTTTTCCATAATCCCAAAACATCCCTTCATAGACTCCATCACCCCTTTTTCCTGATTGTGTTATCTTATCCACATCTTGCCCAAATTGACCCCTTGGTCTTGATCAAAATGAAGAACTTAAAGTACAAAATTTGTTATCAAGAAATTCTTGACATGTCCACTTCTTTTGGATCCCTCATTTTCATGATAGCAGATCATTATCCTATAGGCTATCTAGCACTGCATCGTTAGCTTCCATGGCTTATCCAAAAACATACTTCATATTGCTATATCATTTTTCTTAGCTTGGGTAATATTGAGGAGATGGTCCTATGAGTCACATTCACATGCTTCATCCATCATGGTCTTTCCATCTCTAATCCATCAGATTGCAAGTCCATCATTCATATCCTATATCTTGCTATACATTGGAGGCAAACCAAGGTGATCTTGTTTGAGAGCTAGAAAAAAGGAGAGCATAAAGTGCTTTGAGCTGCATCTTGCATCAACCAAGCTTTTTTAATATTTTTGGAAGTTTTCCCAAGTCCAACATTTTTCCTATGGGTGGTCCCACAAAGTTGTTTCCCACTTTTTGGCCAACTTTGACACAGAGATCAACATTCTAAGAAAAAACTTCACTTTCGAACACCTATTGCTGCAAAACTATTAGGGATTTGAAGATGATGTAAACTAGAGTCTTTTAAAATTTTCTTTCTAGTTTCTAAATATATTTTTCTAAAAAAAATTTAAATTCATTTAAATTCATTTTTTCTTCTCCTTCAAAAAGTCTTTTGTGTGAAAAACTATGTTTTTAAGGAGTTACGGTCACTTGGATCAACATAACTTTTTTTTAAAATATGATAATGATGTAACTCTTTCAGGATTATATTTTTAACTTCAATATCTAAAGGATGAAATTGATTTCATTCATTTTGGGTCAATATTTCATAGTTTATTAAGTTCTAAAGTGGCAGTAACTTTAATTTAGACATAAGGTCACTTGGATCGCTCTAACTTGATCTGTGTTTATCAAAATTCATTTTTTCCTTTTTTGATATAAAGGTAACACAAATACTCTTTTCCTACATCTTTTTTATAATTTTTTTTTTGTAATTTACTATTTTTCCCAAAGTCTTGAAGTGCCAAGTTGTTGAATGACAAAACAACCTATGTTTAGTTAAAGTAATATTTAAAAGTGATAATGAACTCAATATGTATTAAAATTATATTCATTAGAAAGATTGTTTTGAATAGCATCATACTACATAGATAGGTTTTTAAAATCGATTCATTTGATGTGCAAAAACTTCAAGTTGAAGTGATTTTTTGTCAGCATTTTAATAGGTGTGAAGGAGACTCCATTATAGGTATGAATGAGGAATATAGATGTTATATCAATGTTTTTTTAATATAAGAGGCTTTGAGCTAACCATTTGTAATTAATTCCTTCAAATGGAACCTCTCAAGGCTTAAATCATCATATTTTATTAAAAATGTGTCATTTCAACAAAAATTAGCATGTCTAAAAAAGTGGGACACACTTTTGTGGGACCACCCCTATCCAACTAGAGGCATTAGATCTTAATCAATAGATTTCAACAAATAGGCATCAATTCACATGATGTAATGTATTAAACTCAAACAGATTCAATCAGTCACATCAGAGAGAGACTTATCAGAGCTTCAAAAGAGAGATTTTTGTTGAACCTTTGATGGATATCATTGTTCACAACAAAGTATTTTGATCCTACAACTTGATCCTTGAGCTTTCATTGACTTTATAAATTCAGGATTAAAAATTGACAACACACCTTAAAGATTAGAATGCTTGGAAATACTTTTTGAAAATCATGAGACATTGCAAAACACTTGAAGCTTTCTTTTGATAATCTTTATGAAATTTACTTTTATCACATCTTTTTGAGCTAATCAATGCTGTTTCGACTAGATTGGCCATGATAGAAACATGATATTTTTCTTGCCTTTGAGTGACTATCTTGAGGAGGATCCATCAACTTAGGTGAATTCATCTAACAACATGGTCATCAAAGAACCATCGAGGATTTTCATATAGGGTGGAGGGTTGACCTTTTTTTGTTTGTAATATTGAATCTGTTGAAACCGGTATTCATACTCCCATAGTTTGGTCATCCAACTAGTCAGGGTTGTACTAGTTTTCAAAAGGTGTTACCAAAAGTGATAAAAAGTGGTATTCATATATCATCATGATGTGGTTAGTGATGGTTGTACTTATTTTTTTGGTTCCAAAATTCTCAATGATGAAAATATATCTCTATGGCATTTCTTTGCTAAAATCTAGTGACACTTAGTTGCATTGCATTGCATTATCATGTTAGATTGTATTGCATTATCATGTTTGATTGCATTGCATCTTCATATTAGATTAAGTGCATTGATCTATAGTTATTTTGCCAAGGGAAAAGAGGGTTCATTCAATCAAAATCTTGATCAATCATCAAATGGGGGGTTCAATTCAACAAGGAAAGTCCATATCAAAGTCCATATCATCATATCGATATTCATAACATCAAAGATCCAACAATTTGTATATCAAGATACAATATCAATATTAATACCAAAATGATACATCTAAGTCCTGATCAATATAAACATCAACATGACACAAAATCAACAAGAAGGAAGATCCATATATCTAACATCCAAGAATCAAGGGACTGTATGTATAACTTACAGAAATGTGCATGTTTGGAAAATCAAGGGAATCATATCAGTATACCATATCAGTGAATCATTTTAAGTCAATCAGAATCAAAGTATCAAGCAATCAAACCTAGTACCATTTGTTCCTGTCTCTATGTCTTGAGAGTGAATTATCAGTGACCTACCTATCAGTTATCCCATATCAATTTTACTATCCTATTAGATTGACAAATCACATTCATTGGTACTATTATCCTGATATCCTAATCATTTATTTGTTTAACTACAATAGACCTAGCTATCTTGGACGTTTAATAATTCATCTAGAGACATCAACAACATTTTATTAATCATGCTTTTTCTACATCAGCATATCAATCAAACCGAGGAAAATCATTGAAATCAACATATCATTAATGTTTTTCAGAAATGAAAACATATTGCATCAATCAATCAGTTAATCAAGTACATCACATTTTTCAAATCAAAAAATCAATATGTTTTATTTCTGAGGGGGCAATAGAGTATCAAAGTGGCATCAAACATCATTGGAATCAATGGGGCATCAAAAAAATTTGTATTAGAAGCAACAATCATATCGTATCAGAGGCAACAATCAATCAGTATCACTAAATCAATGAATCAGTAATCAGGACCTAAAAGCGATCATGACTCAAAAGAATCTTTGAATCAATGTTCTTCGTACATCAATTCAAAGAGGGGCATTTGTAGACATGCAAAAATAACAAGTTCTTTTAAATTGCAAAAATCAATAAAATGGCTCGAAATCATCAAAATGCACTAATTCAATCAAAAAAAGGATCAGATCAATTAAAAGGGACATTATTAAATAAAATTGGACAAAAATCAATAAAGCAAAGGAAAAATCAAATAATGAGGTTAAATAATTAAATCAAAGCTTAAAGGGGTGAAAAACACTATATAATTGAATTAAATCAATTAGTTGTATAGTTGTTTGAATCAAAAATCAAAACCAACCCATTACCCTTACATGGCTAGATTTAATTAATTAATTAAATTTAATAATTCCTAATATCTTTCAACAAAGTGGAAGTAGCCAATGAAAATTCAGGACAAAAAGACACAAATCACTCAAACCCTTAAAGTGTCCAAAGCTTTGAGACCATTTAAAGGATTGTCCCCTCATTGTCCCCTCATTTATGAACAAAGAAAAGTATTTGACTCAACCAAGGGATAATCATGATTACTTCACTCCACCCCCTACCCTTGGAAAATTACTATAAATATGAAGTATTTTGAGAGCAATGGGATCTTAGAAATTCATTTGCAAAGCATTTTTACTATAGGCATTTGAAGAGCATTCTAAGAGCAATTAAGAGCATTTTAGAGTAATTTGCATTATTACTTTGTCAATTTGAGCTAGAATCATGATCATAGAAATATTGTAAAAGCATAGTAGCATACATTCTCATTTTAAAAGTGTCACTAGTGGAGATTTGAGGTGAGAGCTTCACTTACCACCTATTTTTAGAGAGCCATGAGATGCTATAGATCTTAGTTTCAATTTTAATTAGATTTGCATTGTATTTACTTTCAATTGTTGCTATTAGATCTTAATTTCATGAAGGTGATATTCATCATCACACAAAGTGATGTTTTCACCTTCTTTCATTTTTATGTCATCAAACTTTCCTCTTAGACTTTTAGTTTTAGCCCTTAGGACATTCACATCTCCTCCATGAACTAGTGCAAGCTTATCCCACATCTATTTTGTAGTTGTACATATTTTAATATCTTCAAATTTGGCATCTGATAAAGAAGAATCATTCTCAATCATCATAGAATTGTTTTCACATCTTTCTTTCATTTGATTGACAATCAAAGGAGTAGTGGATAAGATAAACTCATTTTTCAAGTAGTACAATGTATAATCTCTAATCCCTGATAGATATAACTTCATCTTGCTTTGCCATGTTGAGAAGTTGTCTTTGTTTAGCTTTGACACCTCTCTCTCTTATACATCTTGTGATCTTTTACTTAAGTCCTTCAAAATTTTCATTCAAGCACTCTCACTCTGATATCAATTATTAGATAAATGAGAGAGGAGGGTGAATCAGTTAAGTCTATTTATCCTACAGTCCAAAACACTCCCTAATGTATAAAATAATTCTTTCAAACAATTTAATCAACTTGGTAAAACTTCAACTATGTCTTTCTATTCATCTATTGAATACCAACAAATTATCTAGTGTATATATTAATCAAACCAATTATAGTAATGTGTAAAGTAAAATAATAATTCATTACATCCATACACATATAACACTTTGATTTTTAACATGGAAACCTTGTTAGGGGAAAAACCACCTGGGACCAATAACCAAAAATATTTTCATTATTTTGAAGTGAGCTCGGTTAAGAGGCAACCCTGTTAAAGGTTACAATAACACACTTCAAGGTGTGACTTGGTTAGAAGGTTTTTGTAAGGAAACTCAGGTGCGAAAACAACTTCCTACACTAATCTCTAAAGGAAAGTATTGTGCAAATTCTTTTAAATCCTTACAATTTCAGATTCATTAACTACTTTAACAATGATATTGCAGCCATATACCATGCATATAGAAAATAGAGAATGACAATGATTTACCTTGGGGAAACCTTTCGGTAAAAACCCCAGCACTCCAAAACCTACACAGTGTATTAATCAAAACTATTACAGTTTACAATACAGTTGCAATGCAAGCTCTTTCAGAAGATTTTCCAACTCTTGAAGACAAATCACAGCAACATAAAACATTCCAACCATACACTTACTTCTCCTGTCTTTGCAACCCTAAAAAATGCTTATATCATGAACTTCCCTTTTTAGGGCAACTTCCAAAGATAGCCGTATTAGGGTTTTACCATTCTCTGAGAAAATAGAAACCCAAATTTTTTTTTCATGTACAGTACTCAATTTTATCAGTTGCCACATGTCTTCACCTATCATTGAATCTTCCATACATAGCTCTTATGTGTCATAGGAATTTGTCATAACCGTTTCAGCCATGATCTCCTTACACATAATTCAAGATGCTGACACATCAAGTGGAGTGACACATCAACATGCCAACTAGACATGTACATGCACACTTAATTACATTATTTGCAAGAAATGCATTTTACAAAACAAATAATAAGAATAGGAATTATCCAAGGTTGAGACACCTTATTCCTTACAGTTTTGTTGGAAACAATAATTGAAGTAATTGTTGTATTGTCATTGATGTCAAACCTTAACTGGTAAGACTATTGCTACTTAAGAAAGTACTATATCTATTTGAATGTTGTAATGGGGTCAGACAAGGATGGTAACAATAGCACCTAAGGGAAAGGTTGAGTAATCTTGATACTTCAATGAGTACTTGATTTTGTTGCACAATGATGAGATAATGTATTGTTTATCTTAGTAAGAATGAAGACTAAACTGGTAGGCTTAACTGAGCACAAGAGAAGAAATCATGTTTAAGCCAAGTGATGTTAGTGTTGACCAAGTTAGTATATGCCAAGTAATTTTAGTGTTGACCAAACATCAGTTAATTACTGAGGAAGACAGTGTTAGCTGAGGAAATAGTTTTAGTATTGACTAAACTTTCTAGTGCAAATCAAGAAGTTGAACACTATATTGACCGAGCGTTAGTAATTTACATTTGAGGAAGAATTTAGATTCCTAGCCGACATAATTGAATTCTTGGATTATATAAACCATGTTGAATTTATTTATTGATTGTATGAAAGCATTTAATGCACTGTAAAATGTTTTATTGTAAATCGTAAAGAGATTTGAGATGTTTCTAGAAGAGGAGATGAAGAACATAAAGTTGGTAGGATTCGATGAATCTGATCAAACCCTAAGATCTACGAAGTAGATTAAGAGGAAAATGTTGTATTGACCTAATTGAAGAGGTATATAGAAAACCTAAAGTGGAGAGGTTAAGTATGGTGGTGGTGATAAGATATGTTGATGTTATTAATTGTCTAAGTAGAAAAGGCTCAAGGAGAAGTGTTGACATTACTTGAAGGGATTTCCGAGCAGATCATTGATGGAGATGAAAAGGTTCTATAGTCAGTAAGCTAGCATATGTGTATGGAATTGGATTTGATATCTGCAAAGTGAGTTATATGTTTACAAATCAATATTAATGTTACTTCCTAACCATTGTATCAGTCAAAATTCTTTCAATAGAGGTTGACCTAACAGTCATATGTATAAATCCTTTGAACAAGGTTGCATTCTAATGGAGTGTATGTAAGTCCTATAACAAGGTGCACTTTTAACAGAGTGGTTGAAATCCTTTAATCAGGTCACACATGATAGTGTGTTTGTAACCTTTGACAGGGTTGGCTTTCCATAGATCTCACTTCAGAAGAGTGAAAATAATAGTAACATGTTATAAAGTGGTTTTTCCCTAATTGGGTTTCCACTATAAATCTTGGTGTCAATACTTGTTTGAATGTGTTGGTTTGAACATTTATGTATTTTACAAGTCAAGTACAGTTGGGTAGTGAACTGCAATGTTATATGTTTCTATTATGCAATCTATAATGACTGAGTAGCTGTTGGTTATTAGATCTGATTTGTTGGAAAGTTTTAATGTTTGTTTTATACATCTAGACCTGAAAACAAATAATTCACCCCCCCTCTCTATTGTTCTAAATCACAATTAACAATTGGTATCAAAGCATTGTTGGTGCTTACAAAGAACAAGTTGAAAGGTGCTTGAAGAAAATGATTAGGATGTATAAGAAGGAGGTACCAAAGCTAAATAAGAACTTCCTTGCGTGGAAAAGTTTGATAAAGTTGCATTTGGCTGGTATTGGTGATTTTGCAAAGTACTATGTTGAGCATGACTATGTCACACATGTTGCACCTTTGACTATCGAGGAAATGAGAGCTAAACAAGAACACAATCAGGCAATGTTGGAAATTGCATTTTCACTATGCTATCTAGAATTTGAGGACATCAAGGATTGCACAAATGCTAAGAAAATGTGGGACACTCTTGCAAACATCTATGGCGATGATATAAATGTATTGGGAGCTAAAGCCGAGAGCCTTAGAGGTAAATTTGATGAAATGAGAATGCAAGAAGGTGAGAATATTGCACAATATTGTGGTAGAATAAAAGAATTTGTAAATGCTATTAGAGGAGCAAATGGAAGTATTGATGATGAAACTATAATAGGAAAAGTATTGAGAACTTTGAGACCTATCTATGCTATTAAGATTTCAGCTATTCAAGAAGCTAGCTAGAATCCTAACAATGCACTTACTTTGGAAAGTTTGGTTGGTAAGCTTACTGCTTTTGAGCTTTCTAACTATGATAACTTCACTATTGCTAATGTTGAATCTACTTTTAAGTCACAAATGGTTCTGAATAAGTCAAAGAAAGAGAAAGAGAAGTGTATTAGTGAAAGTGAAAGTGAAAGTGATACATCTGATGAAGAACTTGAGGATCTCGAAGCTCTTATGGCTAGAAGACTGAAAAAGGGTAAAGGAAAGTACAAAGGTAAACTCCCTATTATATGTTTTTCATGCAATAAAGTTGGTCATATAGTTGCAGGTGTTCTGACAGGGATGATAAGGATGAAGAAAGAGACAACAAACATAAAGATAGAAGAGATGATAGAAGCTATCAAAGGTACAAGGACTAAAAGGGAAAAGGTAAGAAATCCTTCTATATTGTTGAAGAAGAGACTGACTCTAATAATGATGATTTTGAAATTGAGGTAGTCTATGTTGCAACAAAAGATGAGTCCGACGAGGATGAGAAAACTACATTGATTTTATATGTGAAAAAAAATGATAAATGGATTATTGATAGTGGTTGTTCACATCATATGAATGGTGACAAAAGTAAGTTTGATACCTTAGATCTTCATAAAGGTAGAAGTGTGAAATTTGGTAATAATGTACCATGCCCTGTTAGAGGAAAAGGATTGATTAAGATGACTGATAAGATCACTTGCGAGAATGCATATTGGGTTGAAGGTCTTAACTGTAATCTTCTAAGTGTTGCATAGCTTAATAGCAATGGTTACTAAGTGGAATTTCATCACAAGAAAGATAAAATATTTGATGCCACTAGTGAACTGATTGGAAGTGGTGAACAGACAAGAGGTAATTTGTTCTATCTTGACCTATCTGAAGAGACATGTATGATTGCACAACTTGATGATATATAGTTATGGAATAAGTGGCTATATCATGTTAACTTTGATAATCTAGTAGAAATTAGTAAAAAGAAGAAAGTGAGAGGTTTTCCTAGATTGAAGAAACCTGAGGATGTAATGTGCAAACAATGTCAGTTAGAAAAGATGACAAAGTCAAGTTTCAAGACAAAAACCTTTACTTCTGAGAATGCTTTAGATTTGGTTCATACCGACCTTTGTGGACCTATGGATGTAAAAAGCTACCATGGTGCTAGATACTTTATTCTGTTTGTTGATGTCTATACCAAAATGATGACAATAATGTTCTTAAAGAGAAATTTGATGCTTTTCAATTCTTTAAGTGGTATTTGGCTAAGGTTGAAAAAGAGACAGGTAGAAACCTGAAGTGTCTTAGATCTGACTGAGGTGGAGAATTTATATCAAATGAATTTAATCTATTTTGAAATAATAGAGAAATCAAAAGACAAATGTCTGCACTGAGAACACCTCCACAGAATGATATAGCTGAGAGAAGGAATAGATCTATCTTGGATTATGCTAGAACATTGATGATTGAAAAGAATGTTGCATAGTAATAATGGAGAGAAGCTGTAAGTATAGCTATTTATACTCTTAACCAAGTATAGATCAAAAAAGGTACAAATCTGACACCTTATGAACTATGGCATTGGCATGCACCTAATGTAAAATATTTTAGAATATTTGGAAGAAAATGTTACGTACTAGAGGACAATATGAATGGAAAGTTAGATGCTAAAAGTGATGAGGGCATATTCCTAGGATACTCCACAAAAATTAAAGCTTATAGGTGTTTGAACTCTAACAGTAACAAAATCATGGAAAGTGTGAATGTCAAAGTAGATGAGTATGTAGAGAAAAATGAAGTTAAAAATAAGAAAGAACCAAAAGATTATAGATCTTTTATGTATATTGAAGAAGGAGAGGGAAATGATAGACTTGCACCAAATGCAGAGTCTCGGGTAAGCAATACTAAGCATTAGGAAATGTTGCCCAAATTTTTCTGTCCATTACAATTTGGCCATAGGCTAGGCTCCATAGAGTATTTTACATCTTTTCGAGCACCTCTAAAAAATTTCATGGCTTTGTGTCTTGTCCTCTGGTCTCTGCAAATTCTTTTAACCCCCTGGTCTGCAAGTTTAAATTTGAAAATCTAGCCGTTATAAGAAAAACCCTCAAAACCCTTTAGCCCTTTCTATTTTGCCATTACCTTTTTCAGCCACTTAGATCTCTATATTTCCCATTTGTGCTTTATAGGCCAAGGCTAGTCGCAAGATCTCTAAGATTGGATGGAATATTCTTTTACATTTCCCGATCTTGTGACTACCCTTTGTTCGCGAGATCTCCTATTCCTAGCAGTTTGGTCCTAAGCATCTTGCGACCTGGCGAATGGTTACAGTTTTGTTTGGCGGTCTCAGCTATATGGTTAAAGATGAAGTAAGATATATGACTAGAAAATGATCTGAAGGAATATTCTATGCCCATGCGATCATACGCCAACCATTGATTTTACTTTATTGCTAGGGCTCTATCAGGTAGGTCCTCTTATTATGAGGTGCCCATGTTTTATTGGCTAGCCGAATGGTGACAAAGAATTGTCAGTGGGACCATTGTTAGAGAATCTATAGGGGTGCTAGCTTAATGAAGATCTATGACTATCTTATAATCACATGGAATCTTCTGAGCTTTTGCGATTATGAGATGGTTGTTCAATCTTCTAGGTGTTCAGGCTGATGTCAGGTGGATCCGTCTAACATGCTAAAATCTTATTGGTTGTTGGGTATTATAGTTGGCATCTGGCATGGGTCTAGATTTGTTAAGTGAGGTGGTAGCTTAATGAAGATCTACAGCTGGTGCATGATCTGAAGGAATCTTCTGAGGCCATGAGATCATGTGACAGCCGTCAATTAGGTATCAGGCTATGAAGGAAATTAGAGTGGGTCCTATGCCAGATAGATTCGAGGTGTCTGCAATCAAGCAATAATATCATGACAAGTGGCAGGATGGACCCAGGTTTGTATGTTTATCATGTGATCACCATAATAAGATAGGGTTAAATAAAACATCAGGAGATTTAGCAATTGAAGAAAAAAGGGAACCCAAGGTAAATGCATAGTTAGGGTTAAGATCAGATGTGATGCCTGGGTAAACTGGAAAGATCTAACGGCTACATTTTAAAGATGGATCAGGTTTAAATATAGGCCATTGATAAAGAAAATCTTGGTGCCACCTGGTGACCATTTATATTTTAAAATTCAAATATCTAAAGTACCAGATTTGAGCAGTAATGGTGAGGCCAAGTTGTAGAGAGGTAGATGGATCAAGGTGGCTAGTTTGCAGGTAGATGTAGTACAAAGATGGACATGCAAACAATATATCTGATCGATTAAGATATTTTCATGGGCATTTATGATTAGATTTGATAGATTTAGGGTTTTATTATTATATGAAAATCCATGTAACCCTAATTAGGTTTTGCTCCTACCTATGTGTTAAGGGAGATGTATATAATGTTTTTTGGAGCTTTTGAAGTGGAGAGGGTTGACATTTTGTAAAGAGAGATTTTCTTTCTAAGGAGTTATCCGAGGCATTCTTTCTGCCCTCTAGCTTCTGCATCTTGTAACCTTCCATTAATTGTTTAGATATTGTAAGGTATATTGTGACATTCTTTCTGTCCTTGTCCCTTCTTGTCTAAATTTTCTCTTATTGACTTAAGTATATGTATGTTTTTGGTGATGTCTTGGTTTTCTTGATCCTTCTTTCTTTCTACAATTTACTGTATGCCTATGGATGATTTGATTTGAATGCTCTTGTGGGTATACTTCAACCCCCTGACAATCTGTCTCATTCCTATACCTAGTTACAGAGGTGAATGTTTGTTTGTAGGTTATTGATTGTTTCTAATTTTTAAGAGTGTTATTATTTTGTGAAATTCTCTCTTTCCCTGAATAGCATCTTTCTATTGCAGACCTTTCTATAAAATATTGATGCAAGCCTATTCAGTGAGTTGTGATCTCCTAGACCTAAGTTTATGCACTGATTTCATCCTCCATACTGTAATTCATATCATCATTTCGGTGTATCACCTAGTAGGATAGTTTTCTTTTAGTTATTTCCCTTTCATGAATTCCTCCTATTCCTTTTCCCTCAAGAATTTACTTTCCTATCAAGAAGAAAATTAAGGTGATTATCCAAGAGGAACCAGCCTAGAACCTAGAGGTCTCATCCTAGTTAGCGTAGGTCCCACAACCTAGAGATGATTCTCATGTTATACTAAGTTATCAAGACCAAGAGAGCTTGAAACAAGGGTGCAAACTTAGTGTATAACAATTCTGGCACACCTGGTGGGACTAAATTTGATGAAGGGTACTCCCCCTTAATACCATAAACACATAATAGAAATAGGGAAACAACAACAATATGCAAGAATAGAAAATGGGCTTCTTATTATCTCCACAAATGTGGAATTAAAGATTTCAGAATTACAATATGCAAAGCCACATGGGCATTTTCCCTTACAATATTCTAAGGAACAAAGCCTCGAATTATTACCTAGACTACTCTGAACTACTCCGAACTGCCTAAGACAACACTATAGACCTTTCTTATATAGGCAATTTCCACCGCCCGAGAAGGTTCTAGAAATTTAGCCCTCTAGGCCAACTAAACATAGAATTGTGTATTTTTCACAATTATTACAATAGGGTCAGCTCAAAAGAAATACAAAATATGATTTTAGGTAACCCAACTTCTAGAGGCCATAACTTTCTAACCATAGCTCTATTTTTCTGTTGTAACCACTTTTCAGAAATGCCATGACGAGATCTACAGTGCCTAACATGCGCAAGTGCCAATCAGCTGGGGGAAGATCGTGATCCGGAGCCTCTAAGGCCTTCAAAATTGACCTAAAAGATTTCATACCCAAAAACCTCAATAACTTCACCAATACTAATGGTGTGGCAATGAAACTCAATTTGTAGGCTGAAATGACTAAGATGAACCTCCATCTGTGAAATCATAACATTATGAGATCATATGAACAACTTACTAAAAATAGTAAGTTTCCATAAATAGAAGCTCTGCACAAGATAGCCCTTATTTAAAACAAACTAGAAATATTTTTGGGTGATGCAAGATTGCTCTTACACCTAGGATGCTCCTGCATCAAAAGTCCAGATTTATGTTCAAAGGTGTTCCTAAGATCAGATTCAAATTCAGAAGACACCCCACCTTGGACATAACATTTGGGACAGCAAAAGAAGTTCATTGTTTGAAGATTATGTTATCTCTGATATATTGATTACATAATACGGACCCTTCAAAGGTTGATATTCAAGTATATCTAGTGAGCTAACTAATGTCATAGATTCAGGCTAACCTTGTTCAAATTTTATGAGAAAGATTGAGACTAGGAGCTCAAAGCCCACTAAATTTTTAGAGTTTCCCTTAAAAAGAGGCTACAAAGGTAGATCAACCTAGAGAACATCTCCTACAAGGAGAGTACAGTCTACACCCCTTGATACTTTAGAAAGGAGACCTTTTCCCTTTCGTCTTAGAAGAAGAGGAAGATCTCTAACCAGAGATCTAGAAGAAGATTCAAATCCATCACCAAGTACAACTCACACAATTGCTACTCATCAAGTTTTAGCTCCTACAATGGCTAGGTAGTTTTCTTTTGCACCTTTCAACCAAGGGAGTCCATTGAAATTTTCTCAACATCATGATGTGCCCTTGGTGGCACTAAAGAGTCTACCTGATTTCATGGGTGAAGGATAAACTACTACTTTTGAACACATTAGAGATGTGACCACTATCTGCAACATACATAATATAGCTCAAGAAGATGTGGCCACCAAGCTATTAGTAGCCTCCCTCAAAGGTAAGGCTCTTGAATGGTTTAGAACTCTAACTGTTGCTTCCATTAATTCATGGGATGGATTAGTGGATGCATTGAGTAAACATTTTGAGGATAAATTAGACAACTTGTCTTTGGTTGAGCAGTTGATAACCATTAAAAGAGACCCTCAAGAACAAATGACAAATTATAATAATAGGTTCCTCAAGACATGGAATAGAATTCTAGTCTTGGTAAGGCCATCAACCGACCATGCTTTTTAATACTTCTTGCAAAGTTTGAATGGTCAAATTTATATCATGATCCAATCTATGGGTGGTACCTCTTTACCCCAAGCTTTTGACATAGCTATCAGGGCTGAAAATTGTTTAATCCAAGTAGACATAATAGCTAGAAGGCTGCCCATGCCCATCTTTCCTAGCCTCCAACCCATTGCACCTTTACAAGTACCTCCTTTTACCCCTATTCCCACCATATTAGCACCTCAGGCTAGTGCTAGCAGTGAGGAATTAAAGGCAAGTTTTTCTCAAGAGTTGCAAGAGTTGAAGAATAGTCAACAAACTAGTCAGCAAGAGATGACAAATTTGCTACAAACTCTGACTAAAGAGGTCAAAAATCTAAAGAGGCAAAGGCAAGGAATCAGACCACCCTTTCAACCACAAGGCCAAAGTCCTAATCAACAATATCAAAATCAAGGACAACCTTATCAACAAAATAGGCCACCATACCAAGGAGGTTATCAAGGACAAAGACAAAATTTTAATCGAAGACCATTCCAACCATACAACCTTGCACCTCTCAATTATGTGAATCCAGTTAGGGACATGGTCCCTAGTCAAAATAATATGGTTATGGACAATGAATGTTGTTTCTCTTGTAATTAGCCTCATAATTAGGCTACATGTTCAAACAGATGGATGAACCAAGCACTAATGGTCCAAAATGTCTCACAAGCTCAATCAGAGGCTTCTTCCAGTGGATCAGTTCCTCAACAAGTACCACAAGATAATGAGACTACTCTTTTCAATTGGGAGCAGCAAGACTTCAATGGAGTCACTGGTGAACCTTCCATTGTTGCCAACACAAGGTCAAAGAGAAGAGCTCAAGATATGGAGCGAGTAGATTCTGGTACTAAGGCTACTACATTAGCAGAACCAATACAACAAGCTACTCCTATCATATTTAAAAAGGCTCCTGTCATTACAAGAAAAGAAGGCTAGGCACTCAAAGAAGTAGAGCCTATCATAGTAAAATCACAACAAAGAGTACACACTATGATACCTTTCAACATTGTAGACAATATGAAGAAGGTGAACATTACTATGTCTATGTGGGACTCTTTGGCTATTCCAGGACAACCTGAGATTTTGAAGAAAGCTATGACTGAAATAACAACTCCTCATCATACAAAAGAAGTTGCAAAGTCAGTGTTGGTCAACACTAATCAAGAAAAGGAGGCTCTAAGTTACAATTCCAAAACCAATACCATTCAAGGTAGGAACTCAAAACCACCTCCCTTTCATGTATCTTTAATTATTGAAAAATCTTTAGTACATAATTGTATGGTAGACAGTGGAGCTACTAATACTATAATGCCCAAAAAGATGGTTAACCAATTAGCACTTAAATATGAACCCCTACAAAAGAAGGTTACACAACTTGATGGATCCTCAGTTAACACTATAGGTGTGGCTAAGGATACCAGTCTAATCCTTCATGCTAGTCCTAATTTTTCTATCCTACTTGATATTTATATCATAGATCTCCCTGTTTTATTTGCCATATGTCTATCAAGGGAGTTCATAGCCAAAATAGGAGGCTACCTTTCTTCTAACTGATCTCACATGCTTTTTCACACAAGGTATGGTACCAAGGTTACCATTAAATCTGAATCATTAGCAAAACACCATATAGAACTAGATGTGTCCAATACCATCAATACAAACTTCCCTATATTTGATAGCAGTGATTTCCCAACTATCAGAGAAGCAATTACTAAGATAGAAAATATCCTTGATATTTTACTTGATGAACTAGAATCAGAAAAGGTTTTTGAAGCCCAAGAAAATGTCATTTGGGATGCTGGTTTGGGAAGTTATTTGATACAAGAAAGTGGATCCATAGAGCCAAACCTCCTCAAAAAGGACACTGATTTAGAGGATAAGAGCAATCAGGTTTGGGAATTGTTTTTTGATGGAGCTAGAAGTAGACATGGCTCTAGTGGTGGCACTATGCTAGTGTCCCTAAAAGGAGAAAGATACTATACAGCTTTCAAATTTAGTTTCTCCTACACTAGCAACATTGCATAATATGAAAGTCTAGTGAATGGACTGGAGTGGGCTAGAAAAAGAGGGCTCAAGGCCTTAAAGGTTTATGGTGATAATGAGTTAGTAGTTAGCCAAGTGAGAGCGGTAAGTGCAACCAAAAATGATACCTTGAAAGAATAAAAACATAGAGTGTGGGATACAATTGAAGACTTTTGTGCTTTCAATATTGTTGCCATCCCTAGGAAGCTAAATTATAATGTAGATATATTAGCTACTATTGGATCTCAGTATGATATCCCCAATATTATTTCAAAAGAAATAGACCAACAACACATTAAAGTAATTATCAGACCTTCTATCCCTGATAATGATACTAATTGGCAAGTGTTAGACAATGATGAGCAAATTTTGCAATTCTTGTTTGAAGAGGATGTCTTCTCAGAGCACAACCAAGATAGATTATTGCAGAACTACGGTGACCAAGTAATACAACTTAAGTCTAATAAGATGCCTAGAGGTCTTGTCACCTTAGAAGTTGTCTTTAACAAGGATGATCAAGTTAAGAAGAACAAAGCTGGCTTGGTAGTTCAACAAGAACATTGTGTTGAATTAGAGTTGGAACCAGGTAAAAGTTTACAATTTGGAAAGGTAAACACTGATTTAGAAAAGCAGGCTTATACCCAATTATTCAAAGAATTCAGTGATGTTTTTGCATGGCAATATGAAGACCTCAAAGGTTTTAATCCAGCCCTTGCTCAGCACACTATTGAATTAGAACCTAATGCCAAACTAGTAAGACAAAAGAAAAGGCCTGTTAATCCCAAGCTTGAGCCACTTATGCATAAAGAAGTGCTCAAATTGATAGAAAGTGGTATCATCTACCCCATCAAGCATACTAGTTGGGTTTCCAACTTTTTTCCTGTAAGGAAGAAGAATGGAGAGTTGAGGTTATGTGTTGACTTCAGGGATCTTAACAGGGCATCTCTAAAAGACCACCATCCATTACCCTCTATGGAGAAAATCTTACAATGTGTCTCTAGATCCGAGAGATTTTCATTGTTGGATGGCTATTTAGGATACAATCAGATCTTAGTTAATGAAGAAGATCAATACAAGACTACATTTACAACCAAGTGGGGAGCCATGGCTTATCAAAAGATGCCCTTTGGTTTATCAAATGTAGGTGCTACATTTCAAAAGGAAATGGTAATGGCCTTTAAAAGCCTCATGTACAAGTTTGTACTATTCTACTTAGATGACATAATTGTTTATCCTAAACATGCAGCAGATCATATCAAATATCTAAGTAAGATCTTTGAAAGGTGTAGAGAGTTTGGGATATCTCTTAATCCCAAGAAATGTGTGTCTGCAGTTCATGAGGGGAAATTGTTAGGATATATAGTATACAAGAAAGGAATTATAGTAGACCTTGAAAGAATTACAGCTATCCTAGAGCTACCCTTGCCTCATCATAAGAAAGGCCTTCAATCTTTCATAGGAAGGATTAATTTTGTTAGGCGTTTCTTGCCTAATATTGCAGATTTATTGAAGCCTTTGACAGCCATGTTAAACAAGATTTCAACCTTTAGCTGGACCAAAGAAGGCAAAACCAATTTCCAAGCTATTAAAGAAGCCTTGATAGAAGCCCCTGCTCTATTAAACCCAAATTTTAGTAAGGATTTTATCCTTTATCCTTATGGAGGTCATGATGCTATATCTACTATGCTAACTCAAGAAAATTCAGAAGGGTTGGAGCAGCCTAGTGCTTTCTTCAGCAAAGGTTTAAAAGAGTATGAACACAGATACTCTTTTGTGGAAAAACATGTACTTGCTATGGTAAAGAGCCTTAAAAATTTTAGATATTTGTTAACCCATTGCAAGGTACACTTGAAGGTTACTCATCCAAGTGTCAAATAATTTTTGCTTTCCAAGGACCTAAATGAAAAAAGAGCTAGTTAGATTACAAAGGTAATGGAATATGACATTGATATCCAAACCACCAAGATGGTTAGAGGACGAGGTCTTTGTGAGCATTTGGTAGGGGATGAAAGCTCAAAGAGATTAGAGAAAATAGATGCATCTCTGGTTGTGCATTCTATAGAAGAACATGCCAAGGCATTAGGTTGGTTGCCTAACATGATTCATTACTTGAAGATAGGACAATGTCTGACAGATCTAGATTTGGAAAAGAGGAGGTATTATAGATTGCAATCTATTCCCTTTGTGATAATAAATGAAATTATTTTTAGAAAAGATCACAATGGTGTCCTTTTAAGATGTATTGATTCACAAAAGATAGCCAATGTCCTATTTAAATTTCATGATGGACCTTCTGGAGGTCACTTTTCCCCTAGGACTACTACTTTTAAAATCATGAGAGTCAGATACTATTGGCCATCTATCTTCAAAGATAGTCATGATTATGTGAGAAATTGCATCAAATGTGCTATGTTTGTAAGAAAAGAAAGGCTTGCAACTCTACCCCTTCAGCCAGTCAGAATAGAGAAACCATTCATGAGATGGGGCATAGACTTTATTGGTATGATTAATCCTCCATCTAGTGCAGGCCACAAGTGGATAATCACTACAACATATTATTTTACTAGATGGACAGAGGCCGTTGCGTTAAAAGAATCAAATGAGAGTGTTATCTTAAGTTTTTATGATGATATAATTCATAGATTTGGCACTCCAAGCTCCATAATATCAGATAATGCATTGGCATTCACAGGCCTTAAAGTCTCAAAATGGGCAATAAAAAATGGCATTTATCTAAATACAAGTTCAAATTACTACCCTTAAGGCAATGGTTTGGCAGAATCAACTAACAAGAACTTGAAATTAGGATAATCAAGAAGACTTTGTAGGATAACCAAAGAGATTGGCATACTAAATTGAAATCCACCTTATGGCTAGATAGGATTACCCTGAAGAAAATCATTGGGAATTTTCCTTATATGTTAGTGTATGGAAGAGAGGCTAAGTTGTCCATTTCAATTGAATTGCCAGCTTTGGACTTGGTCACTCAATATGTCCTATTTGAAGAAGGAGATCCCTTACAAATTAGGTATGCTCAGCTGATGGAGTTAGAAGAACTTAGAGATAAATCTATGAAGGATATGGAGTTCCATCAGATACAAACAAGGAAAATTTTTGATAAAAGAGCTAGGGCTAGAAATTTAAAGATTGGAGATGTAGTTCTCAAGTGGGATGAGTTCAGATCCAAACCTAGCAGACATACAAAATTTGATTCCTTCTGGGGTGGACCATGTGTTATTACAGAATGCAAGGGGCCTAATGCTTTTCAACTATCAACTCTTAAAGGATTTGCCTTGCCTATATTAGTTAATGGATTCCATTTGAAGCCTTGCTTTGAGGTCAATCCTTCCTTGTAAATTTCTATGAATATGTTTCCTATTTTCTATCCCCACTTTCTAAGTTAGTTTTCCCTGTTTTCCAAGAAGTGCCCATGTACAGTTTTTATTCCTCTTAGTTCTAGGTCTCTCTCTATCAAGTAGGTCAAGGCCACTGATCAATGTCTAGCAGGCTGACATCCAACAAAAATTGCCAAAATGTTGCCCAAATTTTCCTATCCATTACAATTTGGCCACAGGCTAGGATCCATATAGTATTTACATCTTGTCAAGCACCTCTAAAAAATTTCATGGCTTTGTGTCTTGTCCTCTGGTCTCTACAAATTCTTTTAACCCTCTGATCTACAAGTTTAAATTTGAAAATATAGCCATTATAAGAAAAACCCTCAAAACCCTTTAGCCCTTTCTATTTTGGTGGTACCTTTTTTGGCCACTTAGATCTCTATATTTCCCATGTACACTTTATAGGCCTAGGCTAGTTGCAAGATATTTAAGACCTGATGGAATATTCTTTTACATTTTTTGATCCCATGACTACTCTTTGTTCATAAGGTCTCCCAGTCGAAAATCATATTACATTTTCATTTGGTGACTAAGCAATTAATGTGTTCGCAAGATCTTCTATTCCTGGAAGTTTGGTCCTTAGCATCCTGTGACTTGGCGAGCGGTTACAGTTTTGTTTGGCACTCTCAGCTATGCGGTTAAAGATGAAGTAAGATCTACAACTAGCACATGATCTCAAGGAATATTTTGAGCCCATGCGATTATACACCAACCATTGATTTTACTTTATTTCCAGGGCTCTATCAAGTGGGTCCTCTTATTGTGACGTGCCCATGTTTTATTGGCTGACTAGATGGTGACAAGGAATTGTCAATGGGAGCATTGTTAGAGAATCTATAGGGGCACTAGCTTAATGAAGATCTATGGCTATCTTATAATCACATGGAATCTTTTGAGATTTTGTGATTATGAGACGTTTGTTCAATCTTCCAGGTGTTCAGGCCGATGTCAGGTGGGTCTGTCTGACATGCTAAAATCTTATTGGTCGCTAGGTATTATAGTTGGCATCTAGCGCGGGTCTAGATTTCTTAAGTGAGGTGGTAGCTTAATGAAGATCTATAGCTAGCACATGATTTGAAGGAATCTTCTGAGGCCATGAGATCATGCGACAACCTTCAATTAGGTACTAGGCTATGAAGGAAAGTAGAGTGGGTCCTATGCTAGATAGATCCGAGGTGTTTGTAGTCAAGCAATAATATCATGACAAGTGGGAGGATGGACCCAAGTTTGTACGCTTGTCATGTGATCACCAGAATAAGCCAGGGTTAAATAAAACATTAGGAGATTCAGCGAATGAAGAAAAAAGGAAACCCAAGGTAAATGCAGAGTTAGGATTAAGATCAGATGTGGTGCCCAGGTAAATTGGAAAGATCTAACAGCTGCGTTTTAAAGATGGATCAGGATTAAATATAGGCCATTGATAAAGACAATCTTGGCACCACCTAGTGACCATTTATATTTTAAAATTCAAATATCTAAAGTACCAAATTTGAGTAGTAATGGTGAGGCTGAGTTGTAGAGAGGTAGATGGATCAAGGCAGCTTGTCCACAGGTAGATGTAGTATAGAGATGGACACGCAAACATGATATCTGATTGGTTGAGATATTTTCATGGGCATTTATGATCGAATTTGATAGAGTTAGGGTTTTATTATTATATAAAAATCCATGTAACCCTAATTAGGTTTTTCTCCTGCCTATGTGTTAAGGGAGATGTATATAATGTTTTTTGGAGCTTTTGAAGTGGAGAGGGTTGACATTTTGTAAAGAGAGATTTTCTTTTTGAGGATTTATCCGAGGTATTCTTTCTACCCTCTAGCTTCTGCATCTTGTAACCTTCCATTGATTGTTTAGATATTGCAAGGTATACTGTGACATTCTATCTATCCCTATCCCTTCTTGTCTAAATTTTCTCTTATTGAGTTAAGTATATGTATGTTTTCGGTGATATCTTAGTTTTCCTAATCCCTCTTTCTTTCTACAATTTATGTCTATGTCTGTGGATGATTTGATTTGAATGCTCTTGTGGCTATACTTCAACCCCCTGACAATCTGTCTCATTCCTATACCTAGTTGCAGAGGGAAATGTTTATTTGCAGGTTATAGATTGTGTCTAATTTTTAAGAGTGCTATTGTTTTGTGAAATTCTCTCTTTCCCTAAATAGCATCTTTCTATTGTAGACCTTTCTATAAAATATTGATGCAAGCCTATTCAGTGAGTTGTGATCTCCTAGACTCGAGTTTATGCATTGATTTCATCCTCCATACTGTAATTCATACCATCATTTCGGTGTATCACCTAGTAGGATAGTTTTCTTCCAGTTATTTCCCTTTCATGAATTCCTCCTATCCCTTTTCCCTCAAGAATTTACTTTCCTATCAAGAAGAAAATTAAGGTGATTATCCAAGAGGAATGAGCCTAGAACCTGGAGGTCACATCTCAGTTAGCATAGGTCCCATGACCTGGAGATGATTCCCATGTTATACTAAGTTATCAAGACCAAGAGAGCTTGAAACAAGGGTGCAAACTTAGTGTATAATAGGAAAATAATTTTGAGAGACAAGAAGAATGTGCCAAGCGATAGGAGGAAGCTGTCGAGTATTAGGAAGAGGTTGTCGAGCATTTAGAAGCTAAATTTGACAATCTTTTTGGGGAACTTGAAGAACTAGAAGAAAGTATAGCAGAACCTGTATTGGAAAAATATGTAAGAAGACATCATAAGCCTAAATAGATAATTGGAGATAAATATATTGGAGTTCTAACTAGAAGCAAGATAAGAGACCCTACATGCCTACTATGTGAATTTGAGCCTAAGACAACAAGGGAGGCATTAGAAAATGAAGACTGGATACAAGCAATGAATAAGGAGATAGACTAGATTGAGAAGAATGATACATGGACTCTAGTGCCTAGACCAGAAAATAGGAATGTCATTGGAACAAAGTGGGTGTTCCAAAATAAGTTGAATGAGCATGGTCAAATCACATGAAATAAAGCTAGGCTAGTATGCAAAGGCTACACACAAGAAGAAGGAATAGATAATGGGGAGACATTTACCCCTATAGCAAGATTGGAAGGAGTAAGAACTCTACTTGCATATGTTGCCTACAAAAATTTCAAGGTATACCAAATGGATGTCAAGTCTACATTTTTAAATGGTATATTAGAAGAAGAAGTATACATTGAACAACCAGAAGGATTTTTTGATCCAAATAAGAGATGCATGGTTTTCAAATTGAACAAATCACTATATGGATTGAAGCAAGCTCCCCGAGCATGGTATGAAAGACTATATAACTAATTAATATATATTATATTTTCAAGAACAAATGATACAAGCAATTTGTACATGAAAGATGAAGAAGATAAAGGAATCTTGTTGGCTAAGATTTTTGTTGATGATATTATTTTTGGTGGACAAGATGCCTTGTGTAAGAGATTTTCAAATGAAATGCAAACTGAATTTGAAATAAGTATGTTTGGTGAGATCAAATTTTTTGTTGGTTTACAAGTATATCAAATGAAAAAGGGCATTTTCATTATACAGTCTAAGTATATTCATGAGATACAAAATTTTTTTGGGATGGAAGATTTAAGACCAGTGAGTAGTCCTATGGCTACTAGACAAAAGTTGTCTAAGAATGATGAGACTACAAAAGTAAACTAGATTCTGTATAGATCTATGATTGGAAAACTATAGTATGTTGTACATAGTAGACCAGACATTGCATTAGCTATTGGGATTGTGGAAAGATTATCTACCAATCCTAAGGAAACACACATGATAGATGTCAAAAGGATCATGAGATATTTGAAAGGAACCACTTATTATGGGCTATATTACAAGAAGTATGAAAAGTTTGAACTGCAAGTATATACTGATGCTAATTGGTTAGGAAATGTAGATGACAGAAAGAGTACTAGTTGTGGAGCTTTCTTTCTTGGATAGAGATTAGTTTCCTAGATAAGCAAGAAACAAAATTGCATGTCCCAATCCACTGCTGAAGCCGAGTATGTGGCTGCTATAGTGAACTGTTCAAACTTGTTATGGATAAAGCAATTGTTGATAGGAATGAAAGAAGAGATCACTGAACTAGTTGTTATTTTTTGTGACAACACAAGTGCTATCAAAATCTCTAAGAATCTAGTAATGCATACAAAGACCAAACACATTGCAATCAAGTATCACTACTTGAGGGAATTGGTATACAAAAAGGAAGTCAGAATGGAGTATCTGAACACAAAGGAACAACTAGCAGACATATTCACTAAAGCTTTACCTAGATAAGCTCACAAATATCTAAGAGGAAAATTAGGGGTCCTTCCCCTAATTGAGGCTACCTAGTCAAGCTAGGAGGACTACATCAAATATGCTATAATAGAATATTTGACAGATTGATGTAGAAGAAGGTCACACTTTAGAAGCGGCCTAGAGTTCTGAAAAGAACAACAAATTGAGAATCAATCATAAGCAAGATGATAGAGGGAGAAAATATTGAAAAGATGATATCTACATCTACAGGATGTATGTTTTAGTTGTTGCTTTGGAATTTTTGTCAAAGAGGGAGATGAATAGAGAAGAAAATACATTGAAGAGATGAAAGATCAAGTAAGAGGGAGAAATTTTGGACAGTCACAGAAGCAAGGCTAATTGATTCTAAATCAAAATGAAGCTAAGGATATTATAAATATTTTTGATGGATAGATAAGTTTTGGATTGGATGGTAATCCATGTGTTATTCATATGGCGTTTCTATCAATGCCAAAAAGGGAGATTGTTGGAAACTACAATTGAAGCAATTTTTGTATTGTCATTGATGTCAAACCTTAACTGGTAAGACTGTTGCTACTTAAGAAAGTACTATATCTATTTGAATATTATAAAGGGGTCAGACAAGGATGGTAAAAATAGCACCTAATGAAAAGGTTGAGTTATCTTGATACTTCAGTGAGTACTTGATTATGTTGCAAAATGATGAGATAATATATTATTTACCTTAGTAAGAATGAAGACTAAACTGGTAGGCTTAACCAAGCAAAAGAGAAGAAATCATGTTTAAGCTGAGTGATTTTAGTGTCGACTGAGTTAGTATATGCTGAGTAATTTTAGTGTTGACTGGACATCAGTGAATTTTTGAGGAAGATAATGTTAGCCGAGGAAACAATTTTAGTATTGACCAAGCTTTCTAGTGAAAATTGAGAAGTTGAACACTATATTGACTGAGCATCAGTAATTTACATCAAAGAAAGAATTCAGATTCCTAGGTGACATAGTTGAATTCTTAGATTATGTAAATTGTGTTAACTTTATTTATTGATTGTATGAAAGCATTTAATGCACTGTAAAATATTTTATTGTAAATCTTAAAGAGATTTGAGATGTTTGTAGAAGAGAAGATGAAGAACATAAAGTTGGTAGGATTTGATGAATCTGATAAAACCCTAAGATCTACGAAGTAGATTAAGAGGCAAAAGTTGTATTCACCTAATTGAAGAGGTATATAGGAAACCTAAAGTGGAGAGGTTGAGTATGGTGGTGGTGATAAGATATGTTGATGTTATTAATTGTCTAAGCAGAAAAAGCTGAAGGAGAAGTGTTGAGATCGCTTGAAGGGATTTCTGAGTAGATCAGTGATGGAGATGAAAAGGTTCTACAGTCAATAAGCTAGCATATGTGTATGGAATTGGATCTAATATCTTCAAAGTGAGTTGTATGTTTACAGATCAATATTACTATTACTTTCTAACTATTGTATCATTCAAAATATTTTTAATAGAGGTTAACCTAACAGTCATATGTATAAATCCTTTGAACAATGTTGCATTCTAATGGAGTGTATGTAAGTCCTATAACAAGGTGCACTTTTAATAGAGTGGTTGAAATCCCTTAACCGGATCACACCTGCTAGTGTGTTTGTAACCTTTGATAGGGTTGGCTTTTCACAGAGCTCACTTCAGAAGAGTGAAAATAATAGTAACATCTTACAAAGTGGTTTTTCCCTAATTGGGTTTCTACTATAAATGTTGGTGTCAATACTTGTGTGAATGTTTTGGTTTGAACATTTATGTGTTTTATAAGTCAAGTACAATTGGGTAGTGGACTGCAATGTTATATGTTTCTATTATGCAATTAGTAATGACCAAGTAGCAATTGGTTATTAGATTTTATTTGTTGGAAATTTTTTAAGTTTGTTTTATACATTTGGACCTAACAACAACTAATTCACCCCCCCCCCCCCACTCTTTGTTCTAAATCATAATTAATAGGTTTATCACTAATAGTTATTTGTGACCAAACATTCACTATGGGGTCAACATGAAAACAATCAAAATTTATTGAATATCATAATGAAATATAAAAGACTACTAAGTCCCACTCTATTAAGAGATTTATCTATAGAAATGGTTAGAATGCAATAGTAAATGATCTATTTCAAATACAACTTTCTTTTGCAGATTTTTAGATCTATGATAAGCTCAAAATACCTCTAGCCAATATACTCAATTCAATATCTTTGTATCCTCCAACTTTGATCTACTCGGTTAATTCCTTTCTCTGATGCTCGGTGTTGTCTGCAAATTGTCTCATTTCTATCTTCAACATGTTTGACCAGCTTTGCATGAATACAATCTCCTCACACACATTTTAGAATTCATTATGAATCTCTTATCTCCTTTTATAGACATAATAAACTATCTTTTTCTAGCCATTGGTTTTGCCTCTTAATCTTCACTATTGATTTGGTCACTTTAACCTTCCTTGAAACTTGTGTCTGTAACACATTTCATTCTCCTTCATCTAATCATCCTTGAATTTTATCAATCATTTAATCATCATAACAAACTTTATCTTTAACCTCATAATCATCCATAATTGTTTGGCTCATGATCTTTAGTCGGTAGTCATATGTTCCATTTATTTCTTTCAATGATGTGTTGATGACTTCTAACTTAGTTAACACTATACTTAGTATACACTACACTTGCTTGGTGTATGCTAAGTTCTTCATTTATCGACCACATAAACTTATTCATTCTTGATCTTCAATCCATAACAAAATTATGTACTATAATAAAATCACTAACATAAATGTCATAGACTCATCAATAAGTTATCCAATGAATACCATATCCATATCTTTCTCATGCATCTCATCTTCATGTTAATATCTCATTCCTTCATCATTATTTCTTTCTTTAGATGTTTTTAACTATCATGATAAGTATAGTCAAAACTAGTTGACATCAATGATAATATGATAACTAATTTAATATGTCGCATATACCTTAGTAGCTCAGTGATCATCAATCACTATCTTTTTAAGTATCCAATCAGTTGTCAAACTCTTCCTTAAGATATTCAATTAGTTGTAGTTTATCACTATGTAACAAAGTCTTTAATATGTTTGGTTAGTTCCAATGATATACATTATATATTTGTCTCAATTGTAGATTCCACTAATACCTCTTTAAATCTACACTCTCACACACATATCTATGATCCAAAAATTATTGAAAGATAATTATGTTTATATAATTCACCAACCTTGAGAAAATAAATAGGATCGATTAAACCCTTAAAACCTAATTACAAAATATTTAATATTTGCAATACAATATTCTATGTGATCAAATGTATGTCAAATAAGACATGGAATGTTGGAAATTTGGCTGAGTTAAGTACATGAATGTTTTCATTATGGGAACATATGACTCTCATGAAGAGCACACAGGTCAAAGAGCAAGTTCAGAAGAGCACATAAGAAATTTGTCTAAGTGTAAGAGAGTGTTTTCACCAATGTACCTAGACATAGTTGTTGTTTGCAACGCCGACTGGAGTGATTTCAGTGTTTTCACACTTGAAAATAGACTCTATGGTCACTAATGAACACCATCTTAGAGTGCACATCATTATGGCATGTATGGAAAGAGTTATGGCAATTTTACCGAAGACAGTGTTAAGCCGACAGTGGAGAATATGAAGATAGTTTTAGCAAAATAGTTAAGGGATTATTTTGTTTATCAAAATAATGACTTAACAATGTGAAGGGATGAAATCCTAGATGTTAACCCTTAGAGAAAGTCATTTTGTAATATGGCAGCTGACCATTTGAAGTTATTAGCCTTAATAACTTGTATAAATGTAAATATGAAGAAGTAGAAATATAGAGAAAGTTGTGAAGGAAAAAGAAGATGTAATTGTAGTTACATGATGCAAAGATAACAATGAATTTATATTGATAAGGTTAAGTACCTTGAACCATTTTATAATCAGTATACATTGTATATTACTTGTTTGGGTAGTGGGCTCATCTAGTAATCAGTTTTGTATTGACAACTCCTAATAGGGTTGAGGCTTCTAACAAGGCCTAGTCCCTTAATTAGGACTGATACACTATATGATTATAATAGACTCCTAACAGGTTCAACATGCTTAATAGGATAATTTTGATTAGTGGATCTTTGTGGGTACCATCCCCACTAGGGTTTTCCCTTGGCCAGGGTTTCCTCGAGAACAAATAATGTGTTATGAGTTCTTTGATTTTATGCATGTTATTTAGTATCTTATGTTATGCATTTGTTAAGATAATCTGTTATATCCATAAGTGGAAGAAAGTTAAAGTTTTTGGAATATTGATTCACCCCCCCCTCTCAGTATTCCTTATTTCTAAAAATTGGTATCAGAGCTTAGTTACTTGGAGAAGGATCACACAAAGAAAGCCTATCAGCTTGAGTAAGATATCTATGGATATGGATCAACTACAGAAGAATCTTGAAGAAGCTGTTGAGCAGATTGATATGCTTATAGATGAAAGAGACATTCTGAAAGAAAAATATGATGATGCAAAGAACCTTATTGAGAAACTAAAAAATAGGTTGGAAGATCTAAGATTTGAAAAGGAATCCAAAGTTCTTATTGAGGATTGTAATGACAATTTGGAAAAAGAAAATGATATCCTTAAGCATGAACTAAAGATAGCAAATTTGAAACTTAGTTTGAAAGAGAAAAATGACAAGAATGAAAAAAATATGAAATTAGAGAATGAAAGGCTGAAGATTGAAAATGAAGGATTAAAATCCAAATTCGGCAAGGTAACATCTAAACTTGAAAAAGTCAACTTATAGTATACTGAACTTGAGAAGTACAATACAATTGTGAAAGGTGAATTGACTCAATCCAAACAACAACTCAAAAGGCTATATTCAACTAGTGAGAAGATTGACAAGAAAATATCATATTAGAAACCATTCTATGATAAAATTGGTCTTGGATTTGATACATTCAAGATAGATGATGAAAGAAAGAAACCAGATCTAAAGACACCTAAAAAATTACATGAAAAAAATTCAGATGAGATCAAAAAATTTGAGGATGTACCCAAAGAAGAAGAACCATCCAGGCAAGAGGAATCACCTAAAGACATGCAAAGAAAATTTAAAGGTAGATGCTTTAAAGTGTCAAGGAGAGAAAAGAACCATGATTGAAAGCTTTTGGAGGAAGATTTGAGCGCCAAGTTCATGGAAGCCCTAAATTGTGGAATCAAGGTATTTTTCTTGATAGATCTTTGAATTAGTATAAGGTATTGAAAGAAATCATGGATGTGTCTTTGATACACAATGTCAGTGACAAAAATAGACCTAAATTAAAGAGGGAACCATTTGAACCCTTGGAAAGAGATCCTAGGTTAGCACTGTCATTTGTACCAAATGGAGTATTACATTTGGAGAATATAAGAAGTTATTTAGGATGCAAATTGGAAACCATCACTGATAGTGACTTTACAAATGAATATCATAAGCTTTACAACCAGGATATGTCACTAAAACTAGGGTATGATCATTCGAAAAATAATGAAATCATCAAGTATGCATTACAGTATGAGTTTGAAAATGAAGAATGCACCAAAATCATCTTGAGCAGAATACATAATGGAAAGTTTTGGCTTGAAGATAGAGTAATTGATATTATAGCCAATTTAATCCATGAAGTCACTCGATTATCTAAAGTTGGTTCTATTCCCCTAAATGAGAAAAATATGAGAAAAATAGTCATAGATAACACAGGTTCAACTTACAATGGTAGAGGTATTGTGGTTAGAAAAATCAAACAAGATGATGTAAGATACCTATGAAAGATCCTACCCACTAAATTTTGTGCAAGTTCTAGAGAAGATGACATGGCAGCTGGAATGGTACACATAGCCTATTTGATGTGTATTGACAAGGCACCAGTTGATATGTGTGAGATACTAAGAATTCAATTGTTTGAAAATCTTGAAAATATTAGAAAGTCTAAGTATGCATCATTTAGATTTTCATCTTTGATCACATACATGTTCTTCCATCTCCTAAGAAGATTTCCTTACACCATTGCAAATGATTGGAGTAATGGGAAATCCACTATGGAAAAAATCAGTAAAGTTTACTTGAAATATGTAATTGACAAAATTAATGAGAGTGTTGTGTTAGTGATTAAGACATTTTAGAACCTGGTATCTAATAGATCAAGGATACCATAGTCACTTGTGGAGAAATATAAGGAGGATATATGTTTCTTGGTTGACACTAATTTTAATTATATTGAAGCAATGGAGCCTAGAATGGAATTCATAGACCCTCTTGGCTATGAAATATCTAAGGTTGAAACTGAAGAATATATCAGCAAGCTACTCAAGTGTAAATTAGAAACTCAATGTGAAAGATTTGGAACTTTTGAAGAGAACTTCAACTCTACAAAAGCCCTAATTGAAAAGAAGCAGTCAAAGAAGAGAGTTGCCAGCACTATAAAGAACATACTGAAAGACACAGGGATGACTGAACATGAATTTGAAATTGCAAAGTAGATGGTAGTAGCAATCAAAGGTATAGGATAGGCAAAGATCTTGTTAGTGCCACCCCTATCATCTAGTGCAGAACTTCAAGAAGCTATTCAAGTGATGGAAAAAGTAGAGAAGCCAGAAAAAGAGCTAGAAGCAAGTAAGCAACCTGAATCAACTTCTTCCACACCTAAAAGGAGAGTTAAGGAAATTGCAACTAGACCAGGTAAGAAATAGAAAACTATAATGTCACCTATTCCTAGGAAAGTTGTAGATATTGAAGATGATGACTCTTTGGTTAAGAAGAAAACATGGAAACCTAGAGTTGAGAGATTAAATGAAGAGATTATTGAGAAAGGAGACTTCACTAGAATGAATAAGTACTATAGTCTTTATGATTATTTCGATAGACTTAATCTAGAAAATGCAATTGTGAAGCACATGATTTTGATAGATAGGAAATTTTATTCTATTCAAGGTCAAATACCTGATGACCTATACAATAAACTTGTAAATAGAAAGCAAAGAGCAACTGAGGAAGATAAAGCTATTAGAGAAAATCTTGTGAGAAAGCTTTGTGATGTGAAAGATGATGAACATCTTAAGTAGATCTACTCTTCTAAGAGAGCATACCTCTATGAAGCTAAGCATTATTGAAGAGCAGCTAGAAGAATGTCATTTAGCAAAGACATCCTTTCAGAAGTTTAACTTTGAAAGCCTTCAAGCATGCCAAATAGCATCTTATGGACTGAGCACACTACTCAATGTGGCAGATTCCATAAAGAAATCTTGGGAAAAGGAGGTAGAAGCAATGAAAGCTTATTTTTTAGATTGTGTTGCAAGCATACCAGCCTTGCAATAAGGAACTAAAGGTATAAACCTTTTTTTGATACAATTTTGTAATCCTCCCTACCTTATTTTGTCATTGTTGTCAAAAGGGGAGAGATATAGCAGAAAATTGATATATATATATATAATAAGGATGAATACTCTTAGGGGGAGTATTTTATTTAAGGAAAATATTTGAGATAACCTTTTTTCAAGGAGTTATAAGGATAGTATATACATCTTATACTATGGCCACAATTTTGAGATTTTGGAATTGTACACTTAGCCAATTTTCTCATATGTTGCCACCAATGACAAAGGGGGAGATTGTTGGGAATTTGGCTGGGTTAAGTACATGAATTTTTTCATTATGACAACATATGACTCTCATGAAGAGCGCATAGGTTAGAGAGAAATTTTAAAAGAGGGCATAACAAATTTGTCTAAGCGTAAGAGTGTTTTCACCAATGTACCCAGACACAGTTTTTGTTTGCAACATTGACTGGAGTGATTTTAGTATTTGCACACTTGAAAATAGAATCTATGATCACTAATGAACACCCATCTTAGAGCACACATTAGTATGGCATGTATGGAAAGAGTTATGACAATTTTACCGAAGATAATGTTAAGCCAATAGTACAGAATATGAAGACAGTTTTAGCAAAAGAGTTAAGTGATTATTTTGTTTATCAAAATAATGACTTAACAATGTGAAGGGATGACATCCTAGATGTTAACCCTTAGAGAAATTCATTTTTTAATATGGCAGCCGACCATGTGAAGTTATTAGCATTAATAACTTGTATAAACGTAAATATGAAGAAGTAGAAATATAGAGAAAGTTGTGAAGGAAAAAGAAGATGTAATTGTAGTTACATGATGCAAAGATAACAATGAATTGATATTCATAAGGTTAAGTACCTTGAGCCATTTGTAATCAGTATACATTGTATATTACTTGTTTGGGTAGTGGGCTCATCTGGTAATCAGTTTTGTATTGACAACTCCTAATAGGGTTGAGGCTTCTAACAAGGCCTAGTCCCTTAATCAAGACCGATACACTATATGATTGTAATAGACTCCTAACAGGGTCAACATCCTTAACAAGATAATTTTGATTAGTGGATCTTTGTGGGTACCATCCCCACTAGGGTTTTCCCTTGGGCAGGGTTTCCTCAAGAACAAATAATGTGTTATGAGTTCTTTGATTTTATGCATGTTATTTAGTATCTTATGTTATGCATTTGTTAAGATGATTTGTTATATCCATAAGTGGGAAAAAGGTAAATTTTTTGGAATATGATTCTCCCCCCCTCTTAGTATTCCCTATTTCTAACATAGAAATCATCAAAAAATTCATCCTTGAACATGCGACAACTCCAATAATTATTCTTTAATTGTCTACAACATGTTACACCATCATGCCAGCCAAGAATGTGAAGAAAACCAACATGTGACCAAAAAATTCACAATTACAATCAGACCAATCAATGTGAACCATCAAAACAAATAGAACATGATCATGAAACATCAACAGTAACCATGAAGTGCGATAGTAATATCCATATCAACTTTGTCTCATAATTCATCACCATCTCTGAAATGATCATCAAGAATATTAATAGGAACCTTTGTCAACCAAGGAAAATAGTTTGCATGATCCTTCAAATCATGGACCAATCAAGTTAAGGACACAAATCTAATTCCTAAAGATACTAGAATTTTGTCAAGTAAAAATATTGCAACACCAAATCTCAGTGAAATGAAAACTATCAAATTGTCTCCATTGAGCACCTGAAATTGGAATTGGAGGTGCAAAATTTTCTCTCCATCGCTTGGGTATACAACTCAATTATGTTGTCTCCAAAACATTGTGACCATGATGCCTATAATTATGTTTCTTGGCTATTTTGAAATCTACATTTATGTTTCTCAATTGTCATGTTTATGTGCATGTTTATTATGTGTTTGGGAAGACATCTTTCTAGCCTGGGCCTGGATCCTAATTTGGCAATTAGCTTCATAATAATGTAAATGATAGATGAGAAATTAACTTCCCAAGAAAAATATCATAAATGAACTATGTGTACCCCAAATCATGTGCCCTCTGTGCGTACCCAAATGATATATTTGAAACAACAAGGGTAAGGCTAAATTTATCCTTGTTGTTTCAAATATGTCATTTAGGTACACATAGAAGGCACGAGAATTGGGGTACACACAGTTCATTTATGAGATTTTTCTTGGGAAGATAATTTCTTAGCTCTCATCTCTTCATTTATTATCAAGCTAATTGTCAAAGGATCCAAGCCTAGACTAGAAAGATGTCTTCCCATTCTGTTTAAGCCATATTCCTTGTTCTTGTCAAACTTCCTTGGTTCTATAGGCCTACTCTTTGCAGTACTCTTCTTCAATATGTGTTTGAAAATAAGCATCTTCTTCTTCTTCTTCTTCTTCCTAATTACAACCAGATCCAGCTTCCTTTTCATCAAGATTCAATTCCACTTCCCCCATCTCATCATCCTCGTCCACTCATCCTGATTGATTGATCTCTCAAGGACCTTGTATTTAGTAGATGTTGGCAAGTGATCATTCTTAGTTGCTGTTGTTTTACAAGGTTAGTTAGAAGTTACAGTTGGTTTATTAGAGTTAGGATTTTATTTCAAAGACATCCATGTGAAGTGGAGTGGGTGTGGTTGAATTGATGTATCAAGGAACAAATGGAATAACCAAGAAAATATTGTACATTAAATCATGATATTAATAGAAGATTAGGGCTCACTTGAGCCATAAACATGAAGAATTATTGTAAAAAAAGATGTAAACCATATATATGTGCACTTGAGGCAAAGAGAAGTTACGCCATATTCATATTAAAATATTAGTTACAATATGAAAATACTAAACTAACTAATTCCTGAGCTCATCTTTGCATATGGTCACAACAAAGATATGTGATTAAAATACAAAGAAGGCATCATGAAAATATAATTTTGGCATTTTCCCTAGCCTGACACATTTTTCACTCAAATCCTTCATCGCGAATAAATGGAGATATGCATATAGATGAAGATGAGTTGTCATCAACCCAACTAAAGTATTCACAACCATTATTTCCCCATGATGCCCAGTCTACATTAGTTATTATAATATATTGAATAGTATTTACATTAGAAACATTAAATATATACACATTAGTAACCTTTTTTCTATCTGGGCAGCACCAAAATTGTTGTCCAGGGTTGTTCTGTGTCTGTGAAGTCTTCAACACACACTGCACACCACCACATTGACATTTTTGGCACATTGAGAAGAGTCATCTAGCCTATATCAATAATGCACCGCACCATCATTACTACATTTATTATTTTTATATGGAATACACCAAGGAGTACCATCATAAATATTAACCATTTACAATAATGAAAAGTAAACCTAAATCAAATAGCTCATTTTTTTATCAGCATGTGTAGTCTTTGTGTATAAAAAAAATGAAAAAAATATCAAGCTAAAATAAAATAGTGAACAAAATAGTATTCCACATAGAGTGAATGTAATATACCATCAAAATAAGGTGACACAATCCTATCACGAAGCATAGACATAGGAAATCAAAAAGGGATAAAAGACAAGAAATAAGAAAAATCATTACGACTATAGAAAAATCATTTATACTATAATAAAAAAAATAAACACTCTTTGTCAATAATTTTCAAAATCATTAGGACTAAATAATTAAGACTATACAAAACCAAATTTTAGAAATGGATGGTTCTGATGCTTTGCCATTACAACAGTTGAGCATTCATCATTTGGTATCATGCATTCCATTTAAGTATGTTTGAGTACAACTAGCTGCACTTGAATTAAAGTTTTGGGTTGTTTGACTGCATGATTATTTCATTTGATGTGACAAAATATGGATCCATATTTCACCTATGCTAAAACTGAGAAGTTCACCACTTACCCCTCACTTATAGTTATTCCTTCAAAGGAAGATTGTAGGGCCCAAATGATAGCCTTCAATTATATGTACTAATTGTTACAATGGAAATGTAGGTCTATAGGAGATTCTCAACATTGAGTAGGAGTTTAATGAGTGGAAAAAGAAGATAGAGATCTTCAAGGAAAGTGTATCAGACATGAATCAAGCACAAAGAGAAGATAGAAAACATCATAACCATCATAGTCTTCTAGAGTCAACAACATTAATGATAAAGGGAAAATAAGAGGACAATGTTTGCATGAACAAAGGCCCTAAATCATTAGATTTAAATGATAGTTGTGATGTTAAAGGAAAACTAAGAGAAATTAATATGACAATCCAAGTGCATATGATATAGACCTTTTATCTAAAGATAAATCAAGTCTAACCAAAGAGATTAGAGGGTGATGGTTTTTTATTAATGATACAGATATAGAAATAAAGAAACCCTTTTGGAATGATGAGTGTGAGGATGAATAATAGTGGGTGTAAATCATGAAAATATGATAGTGGTGATAGAGATTACTAGAAAGGTTCAATTTTGAATCACAATAAGGAAAGAATGATAGACACATAGATAATGAAAGGAAGAGTTCTTAGACACAATTGAGTGAAAGACTATAAAATGGTTGATATGATGATCTCAATTGAAAAGACAAAGAATAAAGGATGAAGTCATTGTTAGGAATAGTCCCAAGAGATAACTGAGAGGGGGGGGGGGGCATGAATTAGTTATCTACAAGTTTTATCGAATTAAGTATACTTAAACATAAAGCATAAACACAATGAAAAAACATTTGAACACAACACAATATTTTGGTTACGGGAAAAACCAAATAAGCAAAAACTCTGGTGGGAATTGACACCCACTAATATTTTGTACTAGTGTATAATGATCCTTGTTAGAAGATCCTTTACCGTGTTAGGAGTATCTTTACAATATATTAAGTATAGTTGAAATGCTCAAGGGTCAGACCTTGTTAGGAGTCTTTTATAATTTTCCTTGTTAGGGGAGAAGGCACACTATCCAAGAGCTCACTACTCAAATGGGCGAAGGCTACAACCTTCTAAATAAGAGATACACACTATATTTGGATTTTGGTGAGCTACGCTTTGACCTGCTTGTCTAGATCAGTTCCAATGTATAGCACAAGTATACTACTTTGTCACATAGACCTTCTTCTGATAGCCCAACACTTCGTACACTCTGCTCTGCTCTTCTTTATCTGATACTAGCCACACTTTAGCAATCACAAATGACTACCTATAAATATCTTTCCTCTAAATGATACAATCAGGTTGGCCTATTAGAACCACCTTAGAATCATATTAGAGAAACCATAATCAACTCCAATAAACATCTTGATGGCTCTACTATGGGTGCAACACATTTTGGGACTTGTCCACATAAGATAACTATAGACACACGCTACACACTATCTACTCTACCAAAACAATTGTAACTTTCTCCTTAAGCTGAATTAACTCATGTGCTCTTAACCAAACATCAACAACTCATCTCTAAGCTTAACTCCAAGGGTGCATATAATAAAGATAGGTGCAACTCAAGAACCAATAAAATCTCTATCAACTCTCCTGAACAAACACAGGAAACTGCTATTGGTGAATAGTGACTGCATAACTTCACTTGTGTTCATCATCAGACTATGCATCCATAACTAAAACATCACTAACATTTCTTCAACATAAATCCAAGTGTGCATGGCCCCATGATAACTATATGGATAACCACCCACAAAACACTACCTATTACTCTGTCAGGAACACTGCTACTGCTATATAACTATATGTGCTAACAGTTAACCTCTGCACCCATGATATCATGCTAATATCATGTCCATGCAACATATACTAAAGTCTTACTACATAAGACTTCCACACATGCTACTTTCCATATGTTTTCATCAATGAAAAACATACAGTCAGTACTGGTCTGCTGGAAAATCTCCAACAATCTCTCCCTTTGGCATTGATGGCAACATGTGGAATAAAAAAATACCACCAACCCAAGAGAAAATTCTTTTATAAAATTCTTCATTTCCTCATCAAAAACTCTCCGAAAGATGGATCCTCTAGTTGCTGCAATATTTTGTAATATTCTCCATTTCCTCAACTGAACTGTTGTCATAACTAAATGTTGCTCCCCTTTGTATATTACTCCTTCTTTTGCTTATGTTTTTCATGACTTGTATACTACTCCCCCTTTGACATCAATGGTAAAGGGTACCATCCAAGTTAAGCTTTGTTACTACTCCTAAAGTAGAGTAGTCAACCTTCCATCAGTCCCAGAGGATTGATGCCTTTTCTTCTTCTTCTAGGCAAAATCAGGGAAGGGAATTACTCCCAACTTCTCCCTGAGATGCTCAAAAGTATCCTTAAGAAAAAGCTTTGTGAATATATCTTCTAACTAATCTTTGGTACTCACATAGTCTAGCATGAATTCTTTTTCTACCACTTTCTCTCTTAGGAAGTGATACTTGATCTCAGTGTGTTTTATTTTTGCATGCATCATAGGTTTCTTTGACATATTGATAGTGCTAGTGTTATCACAATGAATAACAATAGAATAATTAATCTAAATTCCAAAATCCTTTATTATCTACTTGATCCAAACAATTGTAGAAAAATTTAAGGCTACTGCAACATACTCCTCTTCTACTATTGACTAAAAAATACAATTTTGTTTCTTGCTTGTCCAAGTGACAAGTCTATTACCAAGAAAAATTGCTCCACCTGATGTACTCTTTCTATCATCAACACATCCTACTTAATCTGCATCAGTGTACACATGAAGCTCAACATTTTTTGAATTAGGATACCATAAACCATATCCTATAGTGCCCTACAAGTATCTAAATATCCTCTTTACTGCCATGAGATGACTTTCCTTAGGTTCTACTGCAAATCTTCCAACTATGCCAACTGCATTAGAAATATCAGGTCTAGTCTGAGTAAGATATATAAGTTTACCAATCATAGACTTGTACAATGTTATATCTATACACTCAAAATGTGCACTTCTCCAAGTCATTACTTCCAAGAGCATCCATGGATTGGAAACCTTGAGAAAGTAACCTAGAGCTCCCTAGGCATGGAGTGCAAGGGTTTTTATGGGGCTCTCAACTAGAGCTATCAAGAATGTAACCTTTCTTATTAAACCATGCAATGGGAGATTCAAAGAGACAAGGGCAAGAGTGTCAATATCTTCAAGAATCACAAGTGAAAATGCTATACAAGCTATGCTAAGATGAAAATGCAAGGATGCAACTATGCTATGAAAATGAAAGTATTACACGCCTTTATGAATTAAGCTATGTGAGTTAAGCTAGAACATGAAAGGAAATCTAAGCTAAGAATGCATGAAATGAAACTATAATGCTATTATGAGGACTATGATGTAATAAGATCTTCAAGAGCTCCAAGAAACCTACAACATAACATTAGCAATAAGAGATTGTTCCTAAAATAAGAAGAGAGCTCTCCTTTTATAGAAAATGAGAATATCAGACGATGGAGATCAAGAGGCAAAATATTTAATCAAGGGTGAGGCTTGAAGAGGGATCAATCTTTGTGCATAGATCTCCTCCAATGAGAAATAAGTGTTGACTTTTATACCCCTTGTGAGACAAAAAGACCTTTTTCCTATTTTTATAAAATAAGAATAATGCTTTATTTGTGCAACTTAGGATAAGAGGCAAGTGGGGACCTTTTATTTAATAAAAGGGGAGGGAATTTCTTTAATTAAATAAAGACTTAGGATGAAATGGTTAATCCATAGGATATATAATTGAATAAATGATATAATTAGGATTTGATCAAAGAAATTGATTTAGATTGAAAATATTGATTCAAGAAAATTGTTACATTGGTTTCATCATTTGATAAATCGAAGAATGGGGCCTCAAAGTCTAGGCGACCATTTTAGGGTGCATACATTTTCCTCTCTTTGACTAATGTCTGATCTTTATGGGAACACATGTAGTCAAAGAATGATGTTGAAGTGTGAGATTGATTTAGGATCACAAAACAACCTAGATGTGTGTTCAATGAATGGGAACACATCAGGATAAATATACACTGATTGAAAAAGACAAGGCCAACACCCCTGTAAATAGGTAATTGTCAAGTCTTAAACAAGGTTTAATTGATAAATTTGATAAAACTAAATCAAGGATTGTAGTTTGATAGGGACTACCCCCTCGAGATCGAAATGAAAATTAGATAGAGGGAATGCAAAAGCAACATGATCAAATCACTAGAAATCATAATCGAAGATGAAAGATGATAGAATAACCATTAAGTAGTAAGGATATGCCCCAGTCAAAGTCTTAGAGAGATGGAATGAATGAAAGACTAGAATGGTGAGAGAGATGGGGATGAAGAAATGAAGATGCCCTAGCGAAAATCGAAGGATCAGGCCTCAAATGGTCAATCAACTGTGCAAAAGAAGGAGAAATTTTGAAATGTGATTTTGACCATCAAGATGAACTAATATTTCAATTTCAATCCCAAAAATGGATCCAAGATGTTGACATTAGCTAGGGGTGCAATTTTTGTGAAATTTTGAGGAGTTTGAAAATTAGGTCAAAAAGTCAAAAAGCTAAGGGGCAAAAAGGGTCATTTTCAAAATCATTTGTCTTATTTGAGATTTGAGAATTTGAGAGCTCAGAGAGAGATTATGGCTCAGCAGATAGCGATTCCCATCCACACACATCAATTCGAGCATGGTCAGTTGCACAACTAGCCTCCTCAGTATGGTGCCCAAGTAAGTTTTCAGAAAAAATCACCTTTTGAGTCATTTTGAGTCATTTATTGCAATTAAAACATGTTTTTTAAATATTTCAAATTATACTAATATGAACTATCATGTGATACTTTTAAAGTACCATACACATGTTATACACTATATCATGTGATACTTTGCAAGCAAAGAAAGTATTACATGACCTTTCGAGAAAGCATCACATGATGTTTGATGAAAGATCATGTGATATTGTGTGAACCATTGTATTAAGGGAAAGTATGGCACTAATATGTTACAAAGTATCGTACGATACAATGTTAATAAATAGTATCATAGGAGTATAATAAGAAATATCATATAGTCTTAATTTGAACAATATAACATGGGTACAGATAATTTTTGTGTTTAATATTACTTGTACTGATTCTAGTCATCCATCATGATATGTTCTGACATTTGGTTTGGGGGTTATGGCTTGCAGGAGGTCTTTCTAGTACTTATCATCAGAGCACTGAGGGTAGTTGGGTTATGCTACATCTAAGATTTTGACGATCTAGGATGAGTAGACTTGTAGAAGATGGGGTTAAAATACCTATTGGATATGCCCCATATATGGGAAAACCACGGGTTGCTGACAACCCTGGCAAAGAGGTGGCATAGTGAGCACAACACCTTTCATTTTTTGACTGGAGAGATGTCTATTACATTAGAGGATGTCTATCAGATTCTGTGGGTACCTAGCCATGGGGATCTAGTGAGTATACTCATGTTTACAGATGATCTTTTAGTATAATATTTCCATATGATGAAAACTAATATGATTTCTTGTTGGCATAGGTATATTATGATTAAACCCTGACAGAGGGATGATAGGCCATCTAGGACATGTTCTAGGATGTGACCATCATTTATAGATATTTGTGTTGGGATTGACTAGTTGAGGAGTATGGCAAGGATTACTTGGTGGCCTGCATTGTGTGTTCTATAGTTGCATAGGCCCTTATTACTAGCAAGAGCCAGAGAGGGTTTCCACTAGGTTGGGGTAGATTGGTATCATATTTGGTTGCACACCCTATAGCTTCTAATCTACTCATGGGTGCAAATGTGTCTGAATAATCATTGCCTTCTCTTTGCACATAACCTTTACATACTAATCTTTCTTTGTTCCTTACTATTGTACCATCTTCATTCAACTTATTTCTGAATATCCACTTTGTACTAATCACATTCTTATCACTAGGTCTTGGAACTAGTTCCCAAGTGTCATTCTTAATAATCTGATCAAGCTCTTCTTTCATAGCAAGTGTCTTCAAAATTGGAGCATCTTTGATGGCCTTTTTGATATTTCTGAAAGATTCATCTGCTTCTTCATTCCATTCTATCTTTGCATCTTTTTTCAACATCCTAGAGATAGGGATACTAATTTCTGCAAAATTTGTAACAAATCTTCTTAGAAAGTTCACCTGCCCAAAGAAGGACTATACTACTTTAACATTTCTAGGTGGGGAAAGTTTATCTATAGCCATAAACCTTTCAGGATCAATTCTCACTCCATCCTTGGACACAATATGTCCTAAGAGCTTGCCTTCAACAACACCAAAAGAACACTTCTTTGGATTGAGAGAAACCCCATACTCCAAAGCCCTGATAAAAATCTTTTCAAGATGCTCACAATGTTGATCTTCCTTTTCTGAATATGCTACGAGATCATCCTGATATACCACTAGGAAATTATTTATGAAATCAGAAAAGGCCACATCCATAGCTCTCTAAAAAGTAGCTCCTACATTTGTCAAACCAAATGGCATTCTAACATAAACGTATGTTCCCCAAGGGGTGGTGAATGCAGTCTTAAACTATTCTGACTCCTTGACCATGACATGATTATATCTAGAGAAGCCATCCATCATGGACATCAACTCTGATCCAGTAACCTTTTGCAACATATTTTCCATGTTAGGAAAACCATAATTGTCCTTCAAAGAATTGACATTCAAATTCCTAAAATCAACACATAACCTAATGTCACCATTCTTTTTTCTGACCGGAACCAAATTTGACACCCAAGTAGAATGTCTGACAGACTTTATGATCCCAGCATCCATCATCTTTTTTAATTCATCTTTCATTTTTAGTGCCAAGGTAGGATTCACAGGCCTCAACTTCTACCTAAAAGGTTTGGTTCCTTCTTTCAAAGGTATCTCATGTTGAAAGAGATCTTCTCTATAAGCTTTCAAATCCTCATAAGACCATGCAAAGACATGTCTAAATATTTTGAGAAGATCAATTATATTACTCCTAGTTCTTTGGGATAAACATTTACCTATGTAAAAATTCTTAGGCACTTGACTTGTTCCTAAATTCACTTCCTCTAGATCATTTACTTTGTCAACCAATTTAGGTAAACAAGCCATCTCTTTATCATCAAATTCTCTCTCAAGAGAAACCAATCCCCTTGGGATCCTATTTGACTTTAGTTGCAAAACTTCCTTCCCAAGAACATTTTCTCTTCCATCCCTGATATCAACATAAGTACTGAAATCCATTTCTTGACCATCAAAGTGAGAATCACACTGCAAGAATCTTAATATATCATGATCGTCAGAAAACACTTGCCAATTATCAACATTGTCTGGGATAGAAGGCTTGGACATGAATTCTACTTTAGATATCTTTGAAAAAGTGATATCTTCTAGCCTTAAAGCTATGTTTGCCAATAAGACAACCATCCTATTTTGGCTTCTATCCACCCAATCAATTCCAAAGGCACTGAAACTTTCAATTTCATCCCAAACAACATTTCTGTATTGTTTCAGCCTTTGATTTTTTGATGCATACTTTGATCTGATCTAAGAGATTACTAACTCCGAATCACCAATCACCCTAAGATGCTTGATTCCATGTTTTGATGCTTGTCTCAAACCAATCAGTAGGGCTTCATATTCAACAACATTATTTGTGCAAAGGAACAAGAGAGTGAATGAAAACTTAAAAGTCTTGCCACTAGGGGATATCAATAGCACTCCTGCCCCAGCACCTTCCTTAGAACTTGCTCCATCAAAATATAGGGTCCATAAAACATTACCCTCTACCATGTTACTCTCATCATCAGCCAAAAGGATAGGATTGACCTTTTCTTGCACCTCTTTCTCCTAAACTTGGAAAGAACCAATGTCAGTGTCAACAAAACAATTCATGCTGTCATCTTCATCCTCCTCAATCATATGTGGAGTTCTTGTTTCTCTTGACACCTTCACACTTTCTCCTTCAATTTAAAAGTGGTAAAAGATAAGTCACATTGAATACTTCCTCCCATAGAAGCACTCTATTTTCTAGATAAAAGCATTCCATATTGAGGAGGAATATCAACTACTAGAACACTCATAGTTAGTTGCTTATTAGGAAATGTAGCTAATTTATAAGGCAAAGCCTTAATGGTACCAATAACTGGCACTTCTCTTGAGTCCATTGCTTGGCATCTCCCATGAGGTGTATCAACATTTAATCCTAATGACTTCATGATCTTTGTAGGCATGAAAGTGTTTGATGCTCCAGAATCAATCATGTAATTCTTCAATAATTTTTCATTTATCACAAGGGACAAGAAAAAAAGATCAACTGTCCCTAATGCACCATTTACAACATTTGTATCCAAAAATATCTGAGGAATTTTAAAGACAATTTCTTCACCTTTACTATTAGGTGTTTCATCCAAGGAAGCCACATGTTTGTCATTTCTGCTCACCTCCTGGATTCCTGCAGAAGAAACACCATTCACCCAATCTAGAGCTTTCACCCTATGTTCTTCTATCCTCATCATTTCTAACAATGGAACCTTGACAGTTATTTGTGAAAGCAATTTAGTCATATCAATAGGAACATATGTACGATTTCCCATGTCATCATTGATCACATTGCCATCTTTATCCTCTACTTTGATAGTCAAGTTAGATTTACCTTTATGTAGAGATTCATCTTCTTTCTAAGGTATAGGAACAACTACCTCTGGTGTATTTTCTTTACCCTAAGGTATTGCAGTAGGTCCCATCTTGTTTTTTATTCTAGCCTTACCGACAACACCAGCATCTTTCTCTTTTTCCTCATGTTGTTGTGCACTCCTTTCTAACTTCTTGATAAACATGCTACCTAGTTTACCATTTGTGACTCCCACTGTCCTGTTTCTCAAGTTATAATTACTCCTAGCTTGAGTGACCATGTTTGCAGTGATTTGAGCAATTTCTTCACCAGATGGTCTCCTTAAAGAAACATGTTCCTCACCCTTTAGAGCACCACATCCAACATCATCAAATTCTTCTTCCTCACCATCAGTAGAATCAACTCCATCCCATGCATGTGAAGAAGTCATCCCACAACCACTTTTATCATATTGCTCATCTTGTTCTTGGTTCTTAGGTAAATTCTGGGCAATAATACAATATTCAAGATCATGAGGAGACTAACAAGCAGCACACCAAGGGATATCATCAGTCACATTTACTGAATTTCTTTGCAAAGGATTAGGGATCCTCTCGTTAGGCCTATCTTGCTTGGTTGGGAAAATGAGCTTGCCATCTTTCCACTGAGTGTTGTAAGGGAAATTTTGCATTCTTGGTTGTCTACTAAAATTATTTGGAACTGACCTCTCCATAGCCACAACCCTATTGTTTCCTTTTTCACTAGGCTTTAAACCTTCTAAAGCCTTCAAAATCTATTTTAGATTGTCATCCTCCTTAGGCTTAGAGTCAGAAGACCTTCCCATTTCTTTCTTATTTTTCATTTGAGGCCTACAATCATCTCTTCTTCCTATTTTTCCTGATATCCTTCTATTGCTCTCTATGTTGATTGCCAACTTGTAAGCCTCCCCAAGATCTCTAGGGTTTTTATCCCTCAAAAGATACCCCATCTTTGCATCAAAAGTATTTAAGTATGTCACTAGACACACTCTGCCATCTAGCCTGATAACTTGTAGGAGCCTATGCATAGCCTTTTGGAATCTTATGTTAAATTCAAGGACCTCCTCATTCTGATTTTTCTTTATATTATTGAATTCATTCAAGATAAAACCCTCATTTTTCTTCTCACCATAGTGCTCCTTGAAAAAATTCTTGAATTCATTCCAAGACCCAATACTAGCATGTGGCAATCCTCTAAACCAATCCCTAGCATCCTTGGTCAGAGATTGCACAAATAACTTCATTATAACATCATCAGACTCAACATTATAATCATCTATTACATCTACAAAATTATTTAGATGTTCTTCACATGTGGTGACATTATTTCCAATAAATTTAGGGAGCTTCTTTCTAATTTCATTAGGAATTACATTGGGATAACCAGGAATACCAAAGAAGATAAGCTATTTGTACCTTTCATGAATAGGAGCTCCATGTGGTGGATCCATTCCTTGAGATTTAGATGTCCTTATGTTTGAGCCATCAGGAATTTTAGCAGCACCCGGTACACCATTGGCTTGAGCTGCATTGTTACCATGATTTCCACCTTGTTCCATAAAGGAAGCAGCAACATTTGAAGATCCTGAGGCATGCTTGAGAAAATCAATCTTTTTTCTTATTTCTACAGTAGTAGCTTCCAATTATTCTTTCTCTAATTCTTTATCCAATATTTCCTTCTTTCTTCTAGCCATCTCCAAATCTAAATCTAATCTCAACCCTTGCTCTAATGGGTTTTCCACAATAACTTGTTCATTGATTTGAACTCCAACAGCTTTCTGTTTGCCTTTATCTCTAGGTCTAGTATCCTCATATATTTTTTGCACAATAGGTTGTTCCTCTATTCTCTTAGGCTCTAGGACAAAATTAATTGCCTCCAAATCTAGCAACTACCTCTTCAGCTATTCAGCCCTTATCATAGCCTATCTTACTTTATCTTCTTTATCCTTATCTCTTTGTTGCCTGATAGCAAGTTGTTCCTAAACTCTTCTTTCTAGTTCATAGACCTCTTCAAAGATATCTTCTGATTCCAGGAGAGTAGTCTCAAACTCATCATCTCCCACTTGAACTTCATCCTCATATTGGTTCAATCCCAAATCAATAGCCTCTTCATATTCTGAATTATTTTCTTCTTGACTAGGCCTAGTTTGAGCTTCTTGTCTTGTATTTTTCTTACTCTTCCAAGTATGAAGAATATTTCTCTTCTTTTTTCCTCCCCTTGTCTGACCAGGCTCATAAGTTCTTGGAATACCTTCTTCCATGATGTCTTTAGGATGCTCCTTTCTCTGAGATCTAGTAACTCTATAACTCATCTTACAAAAATAATCTACTGACTAGCACTGCTGCAGAGATGTTTGAGTCACCACCCAAGTATATTGGGAATCTTACAATACAATTTCCTGACTTTAAAAATATCCAAATGAGTTAGATAAGACAAGGGACAAGAATAACCATGTGTTTCCAATGGGGGAAAAGTTACACATGTCTATTGTAACCAGTGGGTCATCATTGGAAACACAAGGTTATTCTTCTCCCTTATCTTATCTAACTCATTTGGATATTTATAAAGTCAAAAAATTGTATTGTAAGATTCCCAATATACTTGGGTGGTGACTCAAACATCTGTGCAGTAGTGCTAGTCAGTAGATTATTTTTGTAAGATGAGTTATAGAGTTACTAGATCTCAAAAAAAGGAGCATCCTGAAGACATAATGGAAGAAGGTATTCCAAGCACTTTCAAGCCTGGTCAAACAAGGGGAGGAAAAAAGAAGAGAAATGTTTCTCATACTTGGAAGAGTAAGAAAAATACAAGACAAGAAGCTCAAACCAAGCCTAGTCAATAAGAAAATAACTCAGAATATGAAGAGGCTTTTGATTTTGGATTGAACTAGTATGAGGATCAAGCTCAAGTGGGAGATGATGAGTCTGAGACTACTCTCCTAGAATCAAAAGAGATCTTTGAAGAGGTCTATGAACTAGAAAAAGAAGTTCAAGAATAGCTTGCTATGAGGCAACAAAGAGATAAGGATAAAGAAGATAAAGTAAGACAGGCTATGATAAGGGCTGAACAATGAAAGAGGTAGTTGCTAGATTTGGAGGCAATTAATTTTGTCCCAGAGCCTAAGAGAATAGAGGAATAGCTTGTTGTACAAAAAATATATGAGGATACTAGACCTAGAGATAAAGGCAAACAGAAAGTTGTTGGAGTTCAAATCAATGAACAAGTTATTGTGGAAAACCCATTAGAGAAAGGTTTGAGATTAGATTCAGATTTGGAGATGGCTACAAGAAAGAAGGAAATATTGGATAAAGAAATAGAGAAAGAAGAATTGGAGGCTACTACTACAAAAATTAAAAAAAAGATTGATTTTCTCAAGCATGCCTTAGGACCTTCAAATGCTTCTACTTCCTTTTTGGAACAAGGTGGAAATCATGGTAACAATGTAGCTCAAGCCAATGGTGTATAGGGTGCTACTAAAATTCCTGATGGCTCAAATATAAGAACATCTACATCTTAAGGAATGGATCCACCACATGGAGCTCCTAGTCATGAAAGGAACAAACAACTTATCTTCTTTGGGATTCCTGGTTATCCCAATGTAATTCCTGATGAAATTAGAAAGAAGCTCCCTAAATTTATTGGAAATAATGTCACCACATGTGAAGAACATCTAAAGAATTTTGTATATGTAATAGATGATTATAATGTTGAGCCTAATGATGTTATAATGAAGTTATTTGTGCAATCTCTGACCGAGGATGCTAGGGATTGGTTTAGAGGATTGCCACATGCTAGTATTGGGTCTTGGAATGAATTCAAGAATTGTTTCAAGTAGCATTATGGTGATAAAACAAATGAGGGTTTTATCTTGAATGAATTCAATAATATAAAGAAAAATCAGAATGAGGAGGTCCTTGAATTTAACATAAGATTCCAAAAGGCTATGCATAGGCTCGTGCAAGTTATCATATTAGAGGATAGACTGTGTCTAGTGACATACTTAAATGTTTTTGATGCAAAGATGGGGTATCTTTTGAGGTATAAAAACCCTAGAAATCTTGGGGAAGCTTACAAGTTGGAAATCAACATAGATAGCAATAGAAGGATATCTAAAAAAATAGGAAGAAGAGATGATTGTAGGCCTCAAATGAAAAATAAGAAAGAAATGGGAAGGTCTGCTAACTCTAAGCCCAAGGAGGATGATAATCTAAAATAGATTTTGAAGGCTTTAGAAGGTTTAAATCCTGGTGGAAAAGAAAACAATAGGGTTGTGGCTATGGAGAGGTTAGTTCCAAATAGTTTTAGTAGACAACCAAGAATGCAAAATTTCCCTTACAACACTCAGTGGAAAGATGGCAAGCCCATTTTCCCAACCAAGTAGGATAGGCCTGATAGTAGGATCCCTGATCCTTTGCAAAGAAATTCAGTAAATGTGACTGATGATATCCCTTGGTGTGCTACTTGTCAGTCTCCTCATGATCCTGAATATTGTGTTATTGCCTAGAATTTACCTAAGAACCAAGAACAAGATGAGCAATATGATAAAAGTGGTTGTGGGATGACTTTTTCATATGCATGGGATGAAGCTAATTCTACTAATGGTGAGTAAGAAGAATTTGATGATGTTGGATGTGGTGCTCTAAAGGGTGAGGAACATTTTTCTTTAAGGAGACCATCTGAAGAAGAAATTGCTCAAATCACTACAGACATGGTCACTCAAGCTAGGAGTAATTATAACTTGAGAAATAAGATAGTGGGAGGCACAAATGGTAAACTAGGTAGCATGTTTTTCAAGAATTCAGAAAGGAGTGCACAACAGCATGAGGAAAAAGAGAAAGATGCTGGTGTTGTTGGTAAGGCTAGAATAAAAAGGAAGATGGGACCTGCTGCAATACCTCAGGGTAAAGCAAAGACACTAGAGGTAGTTGTTCCTATACCTTAGAAAGAAGATGAATCTCTACATAAAGGTAAATCTGACTTGACTATCAAAGTAGAGGATAAAGATGGCAATGTGATCAAGGATGACATGGGAAATCATACATATGTTCCTATTGATATGACTAAATTGTTTTCACAAATAACTGTCAAGGTTCCATTGTTAGAAATGATGAGCATAGAAGAACATAGGGTGAAAGCTCTAGATTGGAAGTTAGGTATTCAAATATTTTGGTTGTGAGTCCTCTTCTTAGTTAGAGTTGTAATAGTTTTGCTTTCAGTATTTGTTGATAAAGGAAAGAAAGTTGTAGGTCTAAGCTGTAATTTGCAAGCTTGTTTTTATTGGACTGATTGTATGCACTCAAGGATTCTTCATACTTAATATAGATACATGATTCTTATCTCTCCTTTGTGTTAATTCAGGTAGATTTTGAACTTCCTAGTTCATTGCATATTAATTTATGTATGTGTCTTCACTCTTGATTTCTTATCCAGGATTAGATGAAATGATGCTCTAGATGGGACATAGGTTTATCTCTTGTCTATGTAAGGATATTCTATAAGTAGTAATGGAAATTTTAAATGTGTTTATGAATTTGAATCTTAGATATAGTCTGGTGTGTGTGTATAATTTGTCTAAGAGATCTTTCCCAATGGATGAGGCACTAGCCTGGATGAGTATTTCTCTTGTTAACATATATTGATTGAGGTTGTTATGATTCAAACATATAAATTAAGAACCATCCCTAAACTTTAAGTCTTTGGTTGTATAAGTGATCTACCCTATAGTAATGGAGAGTCAATGAATGTGAGGTTGGCATTTGGTACTTTCTTACTATCAATCTATTTTTCAAACCTAGTCCTTGGTGTGTGAAGTTTAGTTTTCACTAGGTTAGGTACACCCACCTTGGTTTTGCAGAGCCAGAAGTAGAAGAGGGTAGTCTTATCCCTATAGTTGGTCCAATTACCCTAAGACCTCATTACAGCTTGGAGCTAACCATTCCTAAAATCCATCTGAGGGTATATTAGCAGCCTAAGAGCATAAGCGTCATTTTGAACACCAACAAAAATCTTTACATGGATCTTCAACACTTGAAGGTTCAATTTGAGATAGTAAACATATTGCATCATTGCTAGCTAACTTCTTTGCTTGTGATCTTGTCAAGACTTTGCCACTCTGATCTCCAATGATGCCCTTCTTGGAATGATTTCTAGATGTAAACTTTAGAACCTTAACATTTTCTGACTCATTAGACTTAGGGGTCTCTTCCTCATTTGTCTTAGGGTCATTAAACAACACATCAATGTTGTCAAACATTTCTTCAATAACTATCTCACTAGAAGAGGGTTTGGGTTCTTCTTCAATCATGGGTGAGTAATCATGATATCTTTCTTGAACTATAAACTTTTCATCAATCTTAACATGAGCACTTTCAATTATCTTTTTCAAACTTAAATTGAAACATCTATAAGCTTTAATTTTAGTAGAGTGACCAAGAAAAATACCTTCATCGGTTCTTGCATCAAACTTTCCTATTTCTTCATCCCTCTTGATGTAGCACTTGTTTCCAAAGATTCTAAAGTATTTTACTATGGGAACATTACCAAACCATAGCTCATAAGGTGTTTTGTTAGTTCCTAGCCTTAGCTGAATTCTATTGATTGTGTAGACTGATGTATTGACCACATCTATCCAATAGGTGTGGGCAACCTTTCCTTCTATCATAATGGTGTGCGCTACATCAAGAATGATCCTATTCCTTCTCTTTACAATTCCATTCTACTGAGGTGTTCTAGGTGCACTTAACTATCTCTGTATGCCATTTTCTTCACAGTACTCATAAAATTTATCAGAGGTGAATTCTCCTCCTCTATCTAATCTCAAACATTTTATAATTAATTTAGATTCATTCTCAATCTTAGCTTTGAATATTTTGAGCTTATCAAATTCTTCTGACTTATCTTTCAAGAACACAACCCACATCATCCTAGTATAATCATCAACATATAAAATGAAATACCTTTCACCATAGTATGATCTTGTTTGAGTTGGTCCACATAGGTCTGTATGAATCAGATCCAACTTGTTCTCTACTAAATTGTGCTTGCTCCTAAATGAATTCCTCACATGCTTTCCCATCACACATTCTCTACATATAGTATCAATCATCTTTTCTATGCTAGGTAGATCTCTTACTACCTTAACATTGCTTATCTTCAATATGTTATCAAAATTAATATGACATAGTCTTTTATGCCATAACCAACTATCATCAACTTTAGCAAAAAAGCAACTTGCTTCTGAATTGAGTTGAAAAACATTACCTCTTGTCTTTGATCCTGATGCAATCATAACACCATCTTTGTTGTTAATGATGCATTTGTCATTTTTGAACTCCAACTGATAACCTTTTCCAAGTAACTTACCAACACTAAGAAGGTTATGTTTCAAACCATCAACATAGAGAACATCATCAGTACTATTCTTTCCATCCAAAGTGATGGCTCCTTTAGCAACTATTGGCTTAGGACTTTTATCTCCAAAAATAACCATACCACCATTATATTTGTCCAGATGAATGAAACTACCTTTATCACCTATCATGTGATGTGAACAACCACTATCTATAATCCAGTATGTCCTTATGTCTTCTTGGGAAATCAATGCTAGCTCTTGATCTACTTTCTCATCTTTAGGAATTGACTTATCATTCATTTTTTCTACAATAGCAATGAATCAAATTTCTTCTTCACCTAATTCATCATCTAAAACTTCATCTCTAACAAAGTAACATTCCTTAGAATACTTAGGCTTGTAATCCTTCTTGAACCTTCTAGCTCTAGTGGGACACTTAGATGCAAAGTGACCTATCTTATTTCATGAAAAACATTTGAATGGTAACTCACCTTCATATTTTCCTTTTTGTTTCTTTTCTCTTTTGGGAATCATAGCAATGAAATCATCTAATGTACTATCATCATCATCATCATCATCATCAATATTACCAGAAGTGTTTGCAAATTTCTTACCATGGACTATTGCTTTGAATGCTATTTCACTCTTTGGTTCTGTCTTCAATCTTGAGATCTCAAAAGCTGATATCTTGCTGATCAAGGTCTCTCTCTTGAAATTTGAAGTAAGCTGCATGGTCTCATCAAGGACGTTGATTTTTCTTTCATAATTTGAAATGAGAGTAGTCATCAACTTGTCCATAATGTCTTCCTTTGAAATCTCTCCACCATTGTTCCTGATTCCAACAACTACCTCATTGATCCTCTGATTGTAAGCTCAGATATTTTCTTTAGGCATCATTTCTAATGCATTGAATCTTTTCTTCCATGTTTTTATGTGCCCATCCTTATCTTGTTTGTCTCCTTCAAATATGTCTTCAAGGTGCCTCCAAATTCTATGGGCTGTGTCTATTTTGTTTACTTCTAAAAATTCACCATCAGATAGGGTGCTGATACAGGCTTCTTTAGCTATAGAATTCTAATGAAATAACTTCTTTTTTCTATCAGTAGCATCATCTTTTGCAAGGTCTTCTAAGGTAGGAATCTTGGTTGCTTTGATAGTTACATTAAAAACTTCAAAGGGAATGCACTACAAATGAGTCATCATCTTGTTCTTCCAATCAAGATAATTTCATCCATCAAACTTAGGACTCTCTTTCTTGAAGTATGCCAGCTAATCAACCTCAAGCTATTAAACTTCTCTCTGAGGCACTTGGCTCTGATACCAATTTTTAGGAATAGTCCCAAGAGATAATTGAGAGGGGGGGAGTGTGAATAAGTTATCTACAAGTTTCAATTCTTTATCCAATTAAGTATACTTAAACATAAAGCATAAACACAATGAAAGAACACATGAACACAACACCAATATTTTGGTTACGGGGAAACCAAAATAGGTAAAAACCCTAGTGGGGCTTGTTAGCCCATTTTCATGTCATAGAAAAAAACCTAAGAAAATGGTCTATCTCTGGAAAAAATTTCATGGCTGTAGCACTTTTCTTCTGATCTCTGCATCTATTTTTGTGTTTCTAGCCTTGAAACTCTTGCAAATATTAAAAAACTAGCCGTTGTAATAAAAAGCCCTAAATTGCCTTGGCCCTATTCTATTTTCATGTTACCTTTTTGGGCCACTTAAAACATTTTATCTACATGTGATTAATTAAATGACCTTTTATATTGTTCGCGGTTAGGTTTCATGTGTCAGCAGGTCCCCTTTAATATTTCCTATGTCCTCAGTTAATTTTTCCTAAGTTTGCAGGTCCAACAGTGATTTAATATTTCCCTAAGTCATGTTTTAATTATTCCTAAGTTCTTGACTTCATTATTTCCTTGGGCAACTCTCTGACAGTATCTTCATCTAATAGTTGGCCTATCTTCTCATGCGATGTGTCAGAGGCTTGTGAAGATACACTGGCCATTGATTTCTTTATGTGACATAGTCTTCCTTTTTGAGCAAGTCCACTTGACATGTTAGCACAAATGGTGCTTCCCTATTGGCTGAGAAAATCAATGTAGTAGAGTTGTCACAATGAAAGAGGGAAATTATGTGTCCCCTTGCTAGATTTTGTGATGTGGTGACCTCTCATTCATCGAAGTATCCTATGCAGCATAGTGGGGTCAGGCTTTACGTCAGCAATGGAAGATTCAAGATCTACAGTGGGTGTATGATCTCATGGAATCTGTCAGACCCTTCAGATCATACACTAGTTGTCCATTCCTCTAGGTGTTCAGGACAGTCTAAAGGTGGGTCCAAGTGACATGTAAGTACAATTGGCCATCTATGATTGGTTGATGTGGTAATGCGTTGGTAGTTGTTAGCGGGCCCTAGTTTCTGGATGTGTTAGTAGGTCCTGATGTTGTCAGAGAATCGACGATGGGTGTAAGTTCTGATAGAATGTGTCAGGAGCTTGAGATCTTAAGATAACTATTGATTTCATCTAGTGTCAGAGTGGGGCAAGATTCTTTGATCGATGGTCATCTTATAATCTAAAGGAATCTTAGGGGTCTATGCAAAAATGAGATGGCTGTTGATCTTCTAGATGCAGGCCCAGTCAAATTTTCTCAAGGTTTAGCAGAGAGGATAAAGTTTTTAGTAGTGCTGATAAATTCAAAGTGTTCATTGGTTTGCGAAAAGATTTGGTAGTACTCCAGATTGTCTGGAGATTCAGCAAAGGAAGGTCATGAAGTCGCTAAATTATTTAGCGGTGGGATGAAATACTCTGCGAATTGGTGAAAATACCTTCAGTCACCAATTCGCTAAATAAGGACTAGGGTTAATATAGTTCCTCTAGTCACTAGTTTGTAGGGTTAAACCATGAGTTAAGGAATCATTTCATGAATGGGATTTTCTTTGTCACCAGTTCGCTAGAAAGTAACCCGTGGTGTCTGGTAGGGTTAGGATATAAGAACCCATGAAACATGAGAATCTGATGGTCAGGACTTAAAGCTGGTTCAGATTTAAACATTGGCTACCGATTTCCTATTGGTACTATAAAGTGACCATTTTTTTTCAAATTCAAACTTCTGAGAAGGGTTTGCAGTGACAAAAAGTACCAGAATTCAATTTTTTAGTGGCTGGAGTTGGTAGATGATGACTTTCAGGCTTTTGCAGAGTGGTCCAGACTGCCATGATTAATTGCAGATGGGTTTTGTGCCATAAGGGAGTGGTTTTCTTTCTCGAGGCATGTTGTAGGTGGCTAAAAGGATTGATTGACTTAGATTTTCATTGATTTGTAGTACTTTCTTAGAAATCTATCATAAGTGCAAATCTTTCTCAGGCATGGCCGACTGGTTTTCCTCCCCCACAATAAATTTTGATGTAATTCTTGGTTGGTTGGGTAGTTGAAACCCTAACCCTACCCTAGTCACTCGAAGCTTGATGCATCATGTTTAGGATCCCAAGGTGACTAGTGGTATAAGTTGCAGGTTGTTTGATTTTGTAAGGGTTCCTTCTTCTACAAATTTTTGAGGAGAATTGGTTCCAAGTGAAGGGTCCTTTTCCTATAGATATTTTCCTTTTCTCTACATATAGAGTGTTCTTCATTCTTGGTTGGTTCAGAGAATATAATACATATTGTAATAGATTTGTCTTATGTTTGAGGATTTAATATATTCTTACAGTTACCAAGCTATCTCCATTTGAATTTTGATTTCATTAATCATACATCAAGGGTGTTTGATTTTTTTGTTTGCATTGCCTATGTGTTTGCAAGTGGAGTTGCCTTCATAGGGATAACTAGTTTAGAGTTAGTGTTCATGTATGTATGAGCTGAGGTGTCAAAGATATGTCATGCTTGTCTTCCAGTGGATGCTAGTTAATGTGTTATTTGTTTATAGGTCTCTTCTAAGGGGAGGGTTAAAATCCTTTGGATGGGTGATAACACACTTGAATACATAGGTGGGTTGTTAAAGTGAGGTTTGGTCATGGTGTGTGATTGATGTCAGGCATCAACACATTGAATATATTGTCTTCTTGTTTCATAGTTGTCTCTTGAAATAGGTTATTTGACTTTGTGGCCCATTTGATAAGGCACTGGTCTATGAGGGACTTAGGGTATCTCAGGGGTCCTTTCAACCCATCATCAAAATCATTTCCTTTAAGTTCCACCCTTTCCCTTTCATGTTGTTAGCATAGGTCTCTGGTTTTCATACTCATCCCATGCAAGTAGGGCTATTGCATGAGATCTCAGTTTCATTTGAGGTATAGGATACCTATAAGGGTTTGAGAACCATTCCACAGTTATTTACCTACAGGCCTGTAGTGTGATTCAAGTTGTATGTGTGTGCAGATGAGGTATACCTATCTGAGTGATGTGGAGCTCAAAGTGTAGAAGGATATCTCTTTGATCCTTGTTAGTTGGCCCTTTTTCCTATCAAATTTGGAGTGTTGAGTGAATGTGACACTAGCCCTGTTAATCCTAATGCCAATCTGACCTTTGGGGAAAAAGAACACCAACAAGATGGTGACTCCACTGGGGAAGAAGTAAAAGACAACAAGCCTCCTTGCTTGGTTGGATCATCCTAGAGTCTAGTTATGTGACCATAGAAAGAGTCAAAAGTAAAAACAAAGCATTTGCTAAAATTTTCTCACTAAGTGTTGAGTGGTGGCTGTGAAGTCTCTATTTGGTCAATGCACTCCCTAATAAATAGTGTGAAAATCCTGGTGAAGTTGTGGTTGACTAGAAGAAGATACAAAAAAAATTATAAATTTTTCCTCTTCAAGGATATGGTGATGCTACACTACAAAGAACCTGATGGAGCTGCATGGTGAGCTCTAGATTTGCCTAGCCTTCTAGTCAACAAGGTTTCTACTACTAAACTTCCAAGTATTCTCTTGTTGAAAATGTTTCCGTATCAAATGTTAAGCACTAGCATAAAGGGATAAGTAGTAGTGGGTAGTTCCTCATGGAGGAATATAGGCCCTTTTGTTTTGATGGCATTGAAGGTGCCCCTAATGATTTTCCTACTAAGGTTGGGAGGTGCTTGCCTAGATTCATGGCTGATGGATCTATCTCGGCAAGCCAACGTGTATATGATGTCATGAGTATTTTTGGAGATATGGATATTGAACATGAAGATGTTGCTATGAGGATTTTTGTGCACACATTTTCTGATGATGCAAGGAAATGGTTCTTGTCCTTGCCTTCATGTTCAATCCCTTCTTGGGATGTGTTGAGAGCTAAGTTTATTGAGCATTTTGATAAAATTGTTTCTCTCAAGAAGCAATTAGCAAGAATGAAGATGGAGAACTGGTAGTTGGAGAGGGACATAAGATTGCTAAGACTGGTGGTTCCTTATGATGTTCATGAGGAGGCCAGCTATTCTGACATTGATTCTCATTATGCAAAGAATGCTGATTATGAGGTTGATTCTGAGATCAGTGCATATGAGGATGTTGAAGTTGAATCTAAGGATGACAATGTTTCCCTTTTGTCTACAGATTTTCTTTCTTTTTGATATCAGGATTTTTGGTTCTTGTCCTAGTTTGATGATGTTTTATGTGAAGGGTAGAGTATTGGATATGATGTAGCTGATGATTCCTGCATTGATTGCTTCACACAAGATGTTCTGAAGCTAGAGGTCTCCATCCTTGTTCCTGATAGGGAAGATTTTTGCAATAGGGGTGAAGCAGAGGAGAAGGATAATGAAGCACAAAGTCCATTGAGCAATAAAATGATATCAGCACTCTTGGCTAATGAATTCCAAAGGTATGCACCTTGTGTGGACTTTGATTTGTAGCTCCCTTGTGATATACACTTTGACACTGATGATGATGCCAGTGTTCAAAGTGACCAAGAAGACCCATGTACACAAGATCTCCCCTCTTGTAGTGACTTTGCAAAAGAAGTTGAAGACTATGACAGTGTGTTTTCCTATCATCAAGATTGCAGTGATGAGGAAGTTTCTTGTTCATATTCTTTTCCTTCTTTTGCTAAATATGATACTTATTATGACGGTGTTGAAGACTTTTCTTTCAACAATTGGGATAGAAGTTCCTTTGATGAAAATGATGATGCAGGTTAGTTCTTCCCCTGTCACCAGAATTTTGAGATAGACCTTCACTTGGTTCATGATCCAATTCATGAAGATATCAGGGAGGAACCAAATTGCTCATTGGCTAAGGCAATGCACGAAGGCAAACCAGAGGATCCAAGTCCTTCTTAGCCAAGTAATGGTGGTGTAATGCATGATGATCAATTTTTGTCATACTCTGATGCATTACTTGATTAAAGTTTTGTTCCCAGTCATCAAGAAGAAGTAAATGATATTCCTTACTTCTTTGAATATGAATATGAATATAATAGTTATGATTAGAGGAACATGGGTAGTGATCAATATAGTCTCATTTTTCAGCCCATGAAAATTCACATATGTTGGCAGCGGGATGGTCAAGAAAGTTTCAGACTTTGGGTCACATATGTAGATGAAAATTAGATTTTTGATTCGGGAGGGTCACTAGTTTTCTTTTGGTGGCCTAGGGCCATCATGTAAAATTTGTAATGCTTGTAAATGTTTGTAAATATTTCCCTTTCCTATTATGTGTTTCTCTTCCTATTTCCTTGGTTCGGTTGCTATTTTTTGAGGTCCTTGTGTTTTTGTTGTGGGTGGTCTGCTCTCCCAGTGATCTGAATTCTTTCCATGCCTGCAAGAGGCATGCATCCCTAGATAGAGCCATTGTTAGCCTATTTTTATGTCATAGCAAAAAACCTAAGAAAATGGTCTATCTCTAGAAAAAATTTCATGGCTGTAGCTCTTTTCTTTTGATCTTTGCATCTATTTTTGTGTTTCTAGCCTTGAAACTCTTGCAAATATTCAAAAACTAGCCGTTGCAATGAAAAAGCCCTAAATTTCCTTGGCCCTATTCTATTTTTGTGTTACCTTTTTGGGCCACTTAAAACCTTTTATCCACATGTGATTAATTAAATGACCTTTTATATTGTTTGCGGTTAGGTTTCATTTTTCAGTAGGTCCCCTTTAATATTTCCTATGTACTCGGTTAATTTTTCCTAAGTCTGCATGTCCAGCGGTGATTTAATATTTCCCTAAGTTATGTTTTAATTTTTCTTAAGTTCTCAACTTCATTATTTCCTTGGGCCCCTCTCTGACAGTATCTTCATCTAACGGTTGGTGTATCTTCTCATGCGATGTGTCAGAGGCTTGCGAAGATATGCCCATCATTGATTTCTTTATGTGATGTAGTCTTCCTTTTCAAGCGAGTCCACTTGACATGTCAGCACAAATGGCACTTCCCTATTGGCTGAGAAAATCAATTAAGTGGCAGAGTTATCAAAATGAACAAGGGAAATTATGTGTCTGCTTGTCGGATTTTGTGATGTTGTGACCTCTCATTCATTGAAGTATCCTATGCAGCTCAGTGGGGTCAGGCTTAATGTGAGCAATGGAAGATTCTAGATCTACGGTGGGCGTATGATCTCATGGAATCTGTTAGACCCTTGATATCATACACCAGCCATCCATTCCTCTAGGTGTTTAGGATAGTCTAAAGGTGGGTCCAAGTGACATGTAATTACAATTGGTGGTCTATGATTGGTCCATGTGGTAATGCATTGGTAGTTGTTAGTGGGTCCTGATGTTGTCAAAGAATCGACGATGGGCATAAGTTCTTATAGAATGTGTCAGGAGCTTGACATCTTAAGACAACCATGTTGGCTCTTCTCCTTGCAAGATCAAGCTTGAATCAAATAGTTGGGCTTAGACACTGGTTAGGCACTCAAGCTTGACAAGGAAAATACACCAATTGATGAGGACAAAGAGAAATCCTCCTTCTTTGAGCTCTACATTCACTCAGGCAGGTATTGCCTTGTCTGCACATACAAGACACCTCATCACAAAACCAAAGGCCTACACAGATTAATGTGGAATGGTTCTCAAACTCCTAGGTATCTTGTAACTCAATGAAGCCAATGTCTCATGCAATAGCCCTACTTGCATGTAATGAGTCTAAAAACTAGAGACCTATCCTAACAACATGAAAGAGAAAGGGTGGAACTAGATGGAAATGATTTTAAAATGATGGGCTGAAAGGTCCCCTAAGATGCCCTAAGTCTCTGATAGACTAGTGCCTTGTCCAATGGGCCACAGAGTCAAATACCCTACTGCAAGAGATAGCTATGAAACAAGAACACAATATGCTCAATGTGTTGATGCCTGATATCAATCACACACCCTAACCAAACCTTAACTTGGCACCCACCTATGCATTCAAGCATGTTACTATCCACTCAAAGGATTTTAACCCTCCCCTTAGAAGAGACCTATGAATAGACAACACATTAACCAGCATCCACTAGAAGACAAGCATGACCTATCTTTGATATTTCAGCTCATACATACACGAACACTAACCCTGAACCAGTCACCTCTATGAAGATGACTCCACTTGCAAACACATAGGCAATACAAGTAGACAAATCAAACACCCTTGATGCATGATCAATGAATTCAGAATTCAAATGGAGATAGCTTAGTAATAGTAAGAACAAACTCAGTTCTCATACATAAGACAAATCTGCTACAGCATGCATTATATTCCCTGAACCAACAATGAAAAATAGAACACCCTATATGCAGAGAGAAGGGGAAATCTGCAGAGAAGAAACTTTCACTAGCACTGACAAAATTCAAAACCCTCAACAAGTCAAAAATTTGACTACATATACCCCTAGTTACCTTGGGATCCCAAACAAGTTAGGATGCAACAAGCTATGGGTAACCATGGTAAGGGTTATGGTTTTAACCACCCAACTTGCCGGAAATGGTCACGAAAGTTATTACAGGGGCGGGAAACACAAGAAACCAAAATTGATCCTCAATCATGAGAGTCTTCTCTGCAAGTATAGGGGATCATCAAATTGGGCTCAAAAGGACACCTTGCAACATGCCTTGAGCACACAACCACCATGGTACAAGCCATGAAAATGATCCAACAACACCCTGGACCACACCGCAAATAACAAACCAGTGATTTCTCACTGAATAGGGTCTTTTCTGCATTCAATTCCACAAATTTGGTACATTCTGGCACTGGAAGCTCTCAAAAAAATTTAAATTTGAATACCAATGGCTAAATCAATGGCAGCTATAGAGAAACAATGGTCCACATTTAAATCTTCATCAACTTTATATCACAACTGTCATATAAATTTCTTTCATGGGTTTCAGATTTTAAACACGATCAACGGTTGTTGACACTTCGCCAAACTATCTTCCTCGCACCTTACCTTGGTGGTAATACAAAAACCATGAGATCTATCAGCCTTTAGTCACTTTATAAACCCATCGGCCCCACCTCTAACTCTGCAACTACGATGCCACCCAACAATTGTCGCATGATCGCATAACCAGGAAATGAGTTATGCGAACATGTGACAACCCGCAAACCTTAACTTTACCACAACCACCAGGCCTTAGACTTTGGCCCACCTGCCATGTGTCACACCACCATTAACCCAATCACTACAAACATGGACCCCACATATCTAGTGAACTGGCAACCAAAGAACTTCCACCAGTTCATGAAATGCCCTGCACCCTTCACTAAAAATCTAGCGACTCTGCGACCGCTGTTCGCGCAATCACCAGACAAACTAGGGAACCACCAATTCTTCAGGTGAATGCATGACAAGACTATATCTTATCGGCACCACCACCTTTTTATCCAGACTGTGAAACACAAGACTCCAACTGGGCCCCCCTGAAGCCACATGTCACCATATCATTTGTAGTTCATGCCCGGTCACTGGCATAGGATCCACCTTCATAAGCCTTTGAAAATGAATGGCTAGCATAAGATCTCATGGCTTTGACAAATCACATGTGAACTTACACCAACTATTAGATCTATCCTCGTCATAGACCCTTCTGACAATGGCCCCACCTCTAACTTCACAACTACAATGCCAGCTCAACGCCTACCGGCCAATGAAAATCACACACGTCAGCACACCCTAGCAAATGGAATAAAATCCAATAGATGGTGCATGATCACAAAGGCTTGGAATGTTCCTTGCGATCATACGCCGATAGTTAGATTAAAGCTTTCAATGTGGGCACCTCTGACAAGCTAAGTCATCACCATGTGGATGAATGAAAACCTGCCAACTCAGATCATCATAATCACCACCGAACAAAAACTAGCACCATTTTGCCATGGACATGTGGCAAGTGGTAGCATGATTACATAGCCAAAAATTGGGCTATGCGACCATGTGATAGCCAATCACAAGCTGCCACATGTCCACCTCCGGGACCACACCAAAGAAGCCTCATCCATTCAAAGGATCGGATAGTGGGCACATGATCATATGGGGAAAAAATATCCCATGTGATCACATGCCAACCGTAGATCTTTTATCTCTGACTCCGGGCAATGAAAAGAACTGGGACCCCCGAACCAACCACTGAGCATTTAGCGACTATGCGACTAACTGCCAGCCAAGTCACTAGATGTTAGCAGATAACCACCAACCTTTCAAAGATCATGTGACTAATAGTCACTGAGTCACTGGATGCTAGCCACTTAACCATCAAAATTAGGAGATCAATAGATAACTGCTAGTCGCCAGGTCACTGAAAGAAGAATAAACTGCCAGGTAGGATGAACAATAGGAAGAACCAGACCCACATGGATAGGTGGTAGGTGGTCGCATGATCACATGTCAAAGAAGTTTGACATGCAACCATGTGTCAGCCAATCAGGAAGAGCTTTGAAGGCCTGGGCCCACCTATCATCACACTTGCATACTTAAAGAAAGCCGACAGAGAGGGAACTAGTGCGAGGTCGAAAACACACAAGGTTTTCAGCACAGCGAAAGACCGAAAACATAGAGTTTTCGATGTCAAAGGATAAGTACACAAAAGTAGGATGCACAGGGTCAAAAATAATGAAGGCCAAAAATAGACAAATCGAAAACATCATGGATTTTTGTAAACACTGTGGGTTTTCGACACTTAGGCAGATTTTTAAATTTTTTCAGAAGGCTTTAAACTTTGAATAAATTTTTGGATTTTTTGATTCAGCACATGTGATTTGGGCTAGAGCAAGGTGACACATTTGAGAACATAGGGCAAAGGGCACCTCAAAAACATTTGCGGGAAAAAAGGCCATTTTTAAAGATTTTTGCTATGACAGAAAATTGGCCTAATAGTGGCTCTAGTTGGGGATGCATGCCTCTTGCAGGCATGGCAAGGATTCAAATCTCTGGGAGAGCAGACCAACAACTGGATAAAAAGGAAGGGAACACAAAAAATGCAGGAAACAGGAAAGCACACAACAAGAAGGGGAAAGAAATTTACAAAATGTACAATATTTACAACCAGGCTTAAGGCCTCAAAAGAAAACCAATGACCCTCTTACATCAAAAATCTGGTTTTCATCCACATATGCAATCAGCCACCTAAAAATTTCATGACCACCTTGCTACAAACATATGTGAATATTTATGGGCTGAAGAATAAACTTGCACTGATCACCACCCATGTTTTTCCAGCCATGACTATCATATTCATATTCAAACTCCAAGAAGTAGGGAACATCATCTACTTCTCCCTGATGACTAGAAACAAAAATTTGATCTAGCAATACATCAAAAAATAAAACATACTGAGCATCATGCATTACAATACAGTTACCTACTGAGAAAGACTTGAATCTTCTGATTTATCTTCACACATTGCTTCAGCTACTAAGCAACTTGGTTCCTCCATGATGTCTTCATGAACCAAGTGAAGGTCTTCCTCACTATCAAAACTGGCAAAAGAAGGAAAAGAACTTGAACAAAAGACTTGTTCATCACTACAATCTTGATGACAGGAAAACACACTATCATGTCCTTCTACCTCTTCCTCTGCAGAGTCACTACCAGAGGGGGGACCTTGTATGCATGGGTCTTCATGGTCACTTTGAACATTGGCCTCATTATTAGTGTCAAAGACTATATCACAGGGGAGTTGCAAATCAAAGTCCAAAGCAGGGGCATACCTTTGGAACTATTCAGCCAAGAGTTCTAAAATCATTTCATTGCTTAGTGGACTTTGAGCTTCAATATCATTTTCTTCTTCATCAGCTACATCCCTATCATTGCAAACATCATTCTTATCCAAGACAAGAATGGAGACATCTGGCCTTAGATCATCTTGTGTGAAGAAATTTATGAAGGAATCATCATCTGCATCATATTCAGTATCTTCCCTTTCACACAAAACATCATCAATCTGGGACAAGAAAATTGCCCTCTCATGTTGACAAGAAGAAAAATCTGCAGACAAAAAGGAAATATTGCCAAATTCAGATTCATCTTCAGCACTCTCATATGCACTGATCTCAGAATTAGCTTCATAATTAACACTCTTTGCATAGTGAGAATCAACATCAGAAACACTAGCCTCCTTATGAACATTATCAGGAGCCACCAGTCTTAACAATCTTATGTCCTCTGCTAACTGCCAGTTCACCATTTTCAACCTTGCTAATTATTTCTTGAGAGCAGCAACTTTATCAAAATGCTCCACAAACTTAGCTCTCAACACATCCCAAGAAGGGATTGAACATGAAGGCAAGGACAAGAACCACTTCCTTGCACCATCAAAAAATGTGTGCATAAATAACCTCATGACAACATCTTCATGTTCAACATCCATATCTCCAAAAATGCCCATGACAACATCAACATGCTGGCTTGCAGAAATAGATCCACCAGCCATGAATCTTGGCAAGCACTTCCCATCCTCAGCAGAGAACTCATTAGGGGCACCTTCAATGCCATCCAAACAAAAGGGCCTATATTCCTCCATGAGGAACTACCCACTACAACTCATCCCTCTACAACAATGCTACACACTTGATAGGGAGACATTTCAACTATTGAAAACTACCTAAAAATTGCAGCAGAAAACTTTGTTGACTGGAAGGCAAGGTAGATCTTGAGTTCACCATGGAACTCCATCAACTTACTTCATCATGCAGAGCCGCCATTTTATTTCTGCTCCCAACCAACACAAAACCACACCAGGTAACATGCACTGCCAATCAAGAAAACACACTGATCAAATAGAGAACATCAAAATTGCCACTCACAACCATGTGAGAAAATATTAGCAAATGCTTTGTTTTTGTATCTGACTCTTTGATCTTTTAACCAGACTCTGGGATGATCCAACCAAGCAGAAAAACTTGCTGTCTTTTACTTCTTCCCCAGCAGAGTCACCATTTTGTTGGCTCTTCTCCTTGCAGGACCAAGCTTGAATCAAATAGTTGGGCTTAGACACTAGTTAGGCACTCAAGCTTGACAAGGAAAATACACCAATTGATGAGGACAAAGAGAAATCCTCCTTCTTCTTTGATCTCCACATTCACTTAGGCGGGTATTTCCTTGTCTGCACATTCAAGACACCTCATGACAAAACCAAAGGCCTACAGACAGATTAATGTGAAATGGTTCTCAAACTCTTAGGTATCTCATACCTCAATGAAGCTAATGTCTCATGCAATAGCCCTACTCGCATGCAATGAGTCTGAAAACCAGAGACCTATCCTAACAACATGAAAGTGAAAGGGTGGAACTAGATGGAAATAATTTTAAAATGATGAGCTGAAAGGTCCCTTGAGATTCCCTAAGTCTCTGATAGACCAGTGCCTTATCCAATGGGCCATAGAGTCAAATACCCTACTGCAAGAGACAACTATGAAACAAGAACATAATATGCTCAATGTGTTGATTCCTGACATCAATCACACACCATGACCAAACCTTAAATTAACACCCACCTATGCATTCAAGCATGTTACTATCCACTCAAAGGATTTTAACCCTCCCCTTAGAAGAGACCTATGAATAGATAACACATTAACTGGCATCCACTGGAAGACAAGCATGACCTATCTTTGATATTTCAGCTCATACATACATGAACACTAACCCTGAACCAGTCACCTCTGCGAAGATGACCCCACTTGCAAACACATAGGCAATACAAGCGGACAATTCAAACACCCTTGATGCATGATCAATGAATTCAGAATTCAAATGGAAATAGCTTAGTAATAGTAAGAACAAACTGAGTTGTCATACATAAGACAAATCTGCTATAGCATGCATTGTATTCCCTGAACCAATAATGAAAAATAAAACACCCTATATGGAGAGAGAAGGGGAAATCTACAGAGCAAAAACTTTCACTGGAACTGACAAAATTTAGAACCCTCAACAAGTCAAAAATTTGACTACATATACCCCTGGTTACCTTGGGATCCCAAACAAGTTAGGATGCAACAAGCTATGGGTAACCATGGTAAGGGTTAGGATTTCAACCACCCAACTTGCTGGAAACAGTCACGAAAGTTATTACAGGGGCGGGAAACACAGGAAACTAGAATTGATCCTCAATCATCAGAGTCTTCTCTACAGGTACAGGGGATCATAAAATTAGGCTCAAAAGGACACCTTGCAACATGCCTTGAGCACACAACCACCATGGTACAAGCCCTGCAAATGATCCAATAGCACCTTGGACCACAGTGCAAATAGCAAACCATTCATTTCTCACCGAACAGGGTCTTTTCTGCATTCAATTCCACAAATTTGGTACATTCTAGCGCTGGAAGCTCTCAGAAAAATTTGAATTTGAATACCAATAGCTAAATCAATGGTGCCTGCAGAGAAATAATGGTCCACATTTAAACTTTCATCAACTTTATATCACAGCCGTCAAATAAATTTCTTTCGTGGGTTTCAAATTTTAAACACAATCGACGGTTGTCACCACTTCGCCAAACTATCTTCCTTGCACCTTACCCCAGTTTTAATATGACAACCACAAGATCTATCGGCCTTTAGTCACTTTATAAATCCATCAGCCCCACCTCTAACTCAGTAACTGCGATGCCACCCAACAGTTGTCACATGATCGCATAACTAGGAAATGGGTTATGTGAACATGCGACAACTTGTAAAGGTCAACTTTGCCACAACTGCTAGGCCTTAGACCTAGGCCCACCTACCATGTGTCACAACACCATTCACTCGGTCATCGCAAACATAGACCCCACTATTGGAAATATTCAAGACTATCTAGGTTACTGAGAGGGGAGGGGTGAATCTGTAACTTAAAAAATTTTAACAGATTCAGATCTTAATAATATTAGATTGATAATCTGACTGCATGCATGAGTAATAGAAAGAATAAAACATTCATAACACTTTGAACATAGAGATTTGGTGACCCAAAAACCTTCCAAGTAGAAAGTAAAACTGGGGTGGGGATGATACCCATAAAACTTCAATACTGAAGTATAAAGTTTGCCTGTTAAGGCTTACAATGATCACTTCTAATGATCTGCCCTGTTAGGAGCAATAAGGACTGCTAGGTCCACCTTGTTAGAGGATTTACAAATATACAATGAAGTATGCACTCAGTTAGGAGATTTTACAAAGACTGTTAAGTCTACCCGGTTAAAGGATTTCAAGCTGATTCACCTGTTAGGATGAAACAGTAGATCTCTTACTTGCAATTGTACTTGCTGATTGAGATTCTGTGATGTACTGATCACCTTTTATGATGGATAGATCTTTTCTACTTCTTATACTGTTGTAGCCTTTTGTAATTCTCTTATCTCTACCTTTCTCTTTTTTTCATACTTCGCTATTTTTTCTTCTTTTGGATATGATATAAAACATTGTTTATATATCAATCTAAAACAATTACAACATAATTACAAAGTTGGCTCTTAAACAAGCTAACACAAATATTACTGAGTTGGCCCAAATATAGTGACTCGGTTATTGCAAACTATCTTGATGAATTTTTGATACTCGGCATCCACTGCGTTACTCGGCATCATCATGCACTTGGTAGAAGTGGAGGCATAGTCCATACTAACCACTCGGTTGTAGTTTCAAACATGGTATATACTGGAGACTCGGTAGATATAGTGTCACTCAGTAAACACTATCTTGCTTGATAAGCACTATTCTACTTGGTAAGCACTATTATGCTCGGTAAGCACTATTCTACTTGGTAAGTACGCAAAGTTTAAATAAGTGTTGTCACTGATGACAATCATACTTAATGCCAACAATCTCCCCTTTGGCATTAGTGACAAAACACTTATTGCCCAATACTTATATACACAATCATGCTGATACTAGTTTTGTATATACATTTCATGTTTCCCTTATACAGTATATATAAAAATATCTTATTTCACCTCATACTCATATTTTCTATTTATATTTTCTCCCCCTTTCATATCTCATATACTTTCTCCCCCTTTTTGACAATAATGCCAAAGGTGTATATACAAATATTTTACATAGAGATACCAAAATGTGAGAGAAAATCATAATGTACCTTTCCAATTAGTGCTAGAGTGCTATCCCAATTCTCTTGCAGAATCTTGCATGTATGGAGTGCAACTCGGACTTCTGCAGAGAGTTCAATCATGTGATCTACAATTGAAAATTGATTGTCATGGATCAATGTTTTTTGAGTATGCAATATGCTTCTGCATTGTATCCATGATGGGAAGGATCATGTTCTGAATATCTATTAATGTTGATCTAATCCTTGCATCTTCTTTCAATAACTCTGACTGCTTATCAGATAGGAATTTGACTGTCATCTGATGTGCAGAGCTTGAACTAGGTTCAAGTTGCAACTTTTGTGCAATGATCTTCAGATCCTCATCAATCTTATTTATTTTGTCTTTGATTTCCTTTGAGAACTCGGCAACATTACAAATTTTGACAAAAAGAGATGTTACCTTGGAATAGGAGGACTCAATGCTAGTCAAAACTGAAGATAACCCTACCTGATTGATAGCTATTTGTTGAGCAATGTGCTCAAGCACTTCATTTTCAAAGTTCTTCTCAGCCTTTTCAAGCAACTTGTCTATTCCAGAGAAATCATCATTAAACCTGTTAATTGCTTCTGCCAACTGCAACAAAATGTGTTGAGAGGAATCAACTTTAACACCTATAGCTTCTGTCAAAATGTTCTTGGCATCCTCAATGATCTTATATTCCTTATCTCTTTCTTCTTTTAGTTTCTTCTGCTTTGCTTTCTTTTGGAGGAGTTCACCAACTGTTTGCATTTAATCTGTAGTGAGGTTTGCAAAATCTAGCTGGGGAATGTGTATCTCCTCATCTAGATCTATACCTTCTACTACACTCTTACTCAAAAATTTTGTACTCGGTTGAGTCTTTATACTTATTGCCTTTGTAGTAGAAATTATTGTAGACACAGTAGGACTAGTAGTGAAAAATGATAAACTTCCGACTGATAGGATGCTAACTGGAATACTTGATAAATAAAAAACTGAAGTATTTACAACTATAGAATCTGAAGTACTTACTGCTGAAAAACTCAAATTTGAAGAAGGTACAGAGGACTGCAACTCAATGGAAGAAGGAGGCTGAAGCTTAGTAGATGAAGTGGTAGCCACTTCTATCATTGATACATTGATCTGTGCTAGTGATGATTGGACATTTGATGTATTTGAGGGAGTTGTTACAATCACACTTGAAGTTTTCTCCGAGCTAGATGTAGCAATTTTTACTGGAGGGTGGGGAAGTGAGGAAATTACCTCTGTAGCTATCCAAATTGGATCATCTTCCTCAACATTCTCCTCAGCTTCCTCGGTAGCTTCTGTCCCTACTTCCTCTATCACAACATTATCAATTTGAACTATTTCTTCTTCTTCTTCTTCATCACTGTCATCTTCAATATCTTTGATTATCATAGTTTCAGTACTCGGTTTGTGAAGATGATAGATGTTTTTCCAAGTAGAATTTGCACTCTTCACAACTGACTCTATATCTTTGAACAAAACTAAATAACTGTTGAATTTTAGTGTCATTTTGAGCTCATTTTCTATCAATGCCTTATTTATTTCATCATCTTTCAAACTTGGCATTAATTGTCTTAAGATTTGAGCATATATGTCCTTGATAATTTGTCTTGCATTGGACCATCTCAACTTTACTTTATCCAATAGAACACCTGGAATTTGAGAAGCCATATCATCAGGTGAGTACTTCCATTTTCCCATTTTTTCAATGATAGCATCTTCTATTTCCTGTTGCTCTACCTTTGATTTAATTTCATATTTGAGAGATTTGAAATTTGCAATTCTAGATCCTTCTCTCAAATCCTTAATCTTTTGTTCAAATGAGGGAGGAGGCCTTTTGAGTACTATATCATCATTGATTTTACCTACCTTGCCCCTTGATCTTCTCCTTGTGAATACTGCAGTGGATTTCTTGGGTTTCTTGGTGATAGTTACCTTTCCTTTCTTCTTTACAGGCACTTGTTCTTCTTTATTCTCATTCTTTTCTTCTTCTTCTACAATATCTTCTGCTATGCCCTCGGTTAACATTAGAGGTGTGCTAGATTGCATCTTGTCCATCCTCTTTCTACCTTTGTTAACCACCTATGGAAGTTTTATGCTTAGCTCAATTCTTATCTTAGCTTTATCATATGTTCCAAAGTATGGAGCCTTTGGATCAATAGGTTGATTTACTAGGGCTTCGATTATATCCTTTGTTTCATCAATGTCTACCTCATAAGGAAGAGGTTTCACCCATACAATCCTAGGCCTTACTGCCTGAATGTATACTCTATCACAATCAACCATGAAACAAATATCATCTTTATAATCTTCCACTAGTTTTAGTGGAATTCAGAATCTGTTATTCATCTTCTCCTTAAAAGATTCAAAATAGTTATCCATTATGCTTGTAAAATTCTCACCCATTTTTGCAATATACTCATTTATTTGATAAAGAATAGGTACATCCTTTCTCCATTTTACTGTGCCTTTTGATGGGAAAAACTTTTGAGCATAGAAAAATAAACAAACCAATAGTGAGCCAAACTTACATGGATTGTTCTTTGAGGTTTGGATGCTTTCCATGTTCTTGTTGAGCTGTTTCAACAAAAGATCTGCTAGGTCAAATGATAGATTGTTCTTCACAATTTTATAGGTTAGGTCAACTGCTTCACATGAAACACTATTTTGCTGACTTGAACTATATATCTTGTGTGCTATTACATATGTGCCAAATTTTAGTTCTACATCGGTAATACTATTAATTTTCATACCTCTATCATCCCATTCAGCTAGGGTTTTCTTTTCCAGCTCTACCTGACCTAGGGTTTTTGTAGATTTAGCCTAGGTAAGCATGGGAAGACTAGTGATTTGGTGAATCATCTTCTTTGTTATTTCCACTGGTTTCTCAAGCCAAATTTTACCTTCATGTACTCGGCTCAGAATATATCTTATCCATTTTATCTGGAAACCCTGAGGCAAGTGGGTGATATGTGTCAAACCCTTTTCTTCCAAATGTTTATGTCCCAGTTTAAGAACACCATCAACACACAGTTCATCATGAGAAACATCTATCTCTAGGGTTCCAAGTTCTTGAATTATACCTTTAAAATGACTGTGAATGTCATTTACAAGAAGTACCTTTGGAGGAATTTGAGATTGAGCTCCACTCAGATCTAGGGTTTCTACAATCGCGGGCATGCGTTTGAAATCTGGCGCTTTCCATTCTCCATGAACTAACATTTCTGAACCTTTCTTTACTTTGGTGCTGGATGAAGCCATGGTAGCATGGTAGAAAAATTTCTACTTTAAAATTTTGCTTCGAATTGCTTGATCGCACTAGAAATTTCTCTGCTCAAAATGCTGATATTCACAGTGAAGAATGAACTTGATTTCATGCTTTTTGTTAAAACTTTGTCATTAATGCTCCATAGGAATTAGGGTATTGAATTCGACAGACTATCATCCACTATGCATTAAATGCTCAGTGAAGATTTCGCAACTCAGAGAACATACGAATTCATACTTCTCTGACCTTACTCGGTAACCAAATGAAGTTAGGTTACTCCTGACCTTGCTTGGTGGTAACTAATACCGACCTTCTTGTGATCCTGCTGTATCTTGCATACTGATTTGGACCTATCTTCCTTTCAGTTCAGGAACTATTTTGGAATATGTCTATGAAGATACAGTTCCAGTGCCTTCTTGGAGACTAGTTAGAGTTCATAGAGCCACTCCCTTCATGAGTGACTTCAGGATTGGTTTGCTTGATAGGTTTAGGAATCCACTGCTATCTCATCCACTTCCTAATGCTATTTTCTTTTGCTTTCTTTTCATCTTTAGCTTTGCCTAAATTCATGTAGTTTTTTGCTATGTGACCAAGCTTAGTATAATTATAACATCTTATGGTAGAATCCCTTTTTCTCAAGTGGTGCCTTACACAATTCATGCCAATGTGTCCATACTCTCCATAGTAATGACATCTACACCAAGTGTTGTAATCCCAACCAAACATTGCTTTAATAATTTGTTCCGCTGGATTGGGTGTTTTAGTTCTGCATTCTGATGCCTTATGACCTTGTTTGCTACATTTGTGACATTTGCCTTCAAATCTTGGTTTCTCCTTGCATTCATTTGCTTTATGACCAAGCTGATTACAATTGTAGCATTTTCCATTGAATTTTTCTTTTCCATTGTTCCAACATTTGTTTGAAGTATGACCAATTTTTCCATAGTGATTACAAGTAGGTTTTTGATTCTTTTGAGTACCTTGTTTGGAGGATTCACCTTCCTCTTTGTATCCAAGTCCTACTTTTCCTTTTTGCCTATGAAGGTTTCGTTCATACACTTGATTCATATCTTCTTGAGATTTCAACATTCTCTCATTGATTTTCCTTTTAGCATCTAGGTCACTCATCACTCTTAAATTAATTTGCTTTTCAGATCTCAGCTCCTCTCTTATATTTTCATTTTTTGATCTCAGAGTCAAGATTTCTTCATTTGCATTGGAGATTTGATCAATAAGGTTTTCTAGTTGAAGGGTTTGATTCTAGATTTCATTGTTCTTTCCATCTATTTCATCTTTCATCTTTTTTCTTTGTTCTAAGATTTCACAGAATCTTGTTGACTAAATTTCTTGTTCTCTTTTCAATTTTCTCACTTCTTCTTGCAGAGATCCACTTTTTTCTAGAAGTTCTTTGATTGCATTATTTGCTTCATCTGAGCTACTTGAAGGGAAAAGGTCTTCAATATTTTCTTCAACATACTAGTGGTCATTGATCTGATTTGCAAGTTCCTTCCTTCTTTTTAGGGAAAGGGAAAGATGCTCTCTTGCTTCTTTGAGTTGAGTTATGGCCATTTCAAGATCTAGCTTTTCATTCTCAATTACTTTGTTAAGTCTGAATATCTCCATTGTCCTAAATCTTTTTTCAAGCTGTCAAACTTTATTCTGAGAACCACGGAGCTCTGATACCAATTGGTGGAAATATTCAAGACTATCTAGGTTACTGAGAGGGGAGGGGTGAATCAGTAACTTCAAAACTTTTAACAGATTCAGATCTTAATAATATTAGATTGATAATCTGACTGCATGCATGAGTAATAGAAAGAATAAAACATTCATAACACTTTGAACATAGAGATTTGGTGACCCAAAAACCTTCCAAGTAGAAAGTGAAACTGGGGTGGGGATGATACCCACAAAACTTCAATACTGTAGTATAAAGTTTTCCAGTTAAGGCTTACAATGATCACTTCTGATGATCTACCCTATTAGGAGCAATAAGGACTGCTAGGTCCACCTTGTTAGAGGATTTACAAACATACAATGAAGTATGCACTTGGTTAAGAGATTTTACAAAGACTGTTAAGTCTACCCGATTAAAGGATTTCAAGCTGACTCACCTGTTAGGATGAAACAATAGATCTCTTACTTGCAACTGTACTTGCTGATTGAGATTCTTTAATGTTCTGATCACCTTCTGTGATGGATAGATCTTTGCTACTTCTTATACTACTGTAGCCTTTTGTAATTCTCTTATCTCTACCTTTCTCTCTTTTTCATACTTTGCTATTTTTTCTTCTTTTGGATATGATATAAAACATTATTTATATATCAATCTAAAATAATTACAACATAATTACAAAGTCAGCTTTTAAACAAGCTAACACAAATATTACTGAGTCAGCCCAAATATAGTGACTCGGTTACTGCAAACTAACTCGGTGACTTTTTGATACTTGGCATCCACTGCATTACTTGACATCATCATGCACTTGGTAGAAGTGGAGGCACAGTCCATACTAACCACTCAATTGTTGTTTCAAACATGGTATATACTAGAGACTCGGTAGATATAGTGTCACTCAGTAAACACTATCTTGCTCGGTAAGCACTATCCTACTCAGTAAGCACTATTCTGCTCAGTAAGCACTATTTTTCTTGGTAAGCACTGTTCTGCTCAGTAAGCACTGTTCTACTTGGTAAGCACTATTCTGATTAGTAAGCACTATTCTACTTGGTAAGCACTGTTCTACTTGGTAAGCACACAGAGTCTGAATAAGTGTTGTCATTGATGAAAATCATACTTAATGCCAACACCCACATATCTAGAAAACTAGCAACCAAAGAACTTCTTCCAGTTCGCGAAATTCCCTACACCCTTTGCTAAAAATCTAGCGACTCCACGACTGTTATTCGCATAATCACTAGACAAACTAGGGAACCACCAATTCTTCATGTGAATGCATGACAAGACTATATCTTATCAGCACCACCACCTTTTTATTTAGACCACCAAACATGGGAATCCAACTAGGCTCACCTAAAGCCACATGTCACCATTTCATTTGTAGTTCATGCCCGGTCACTGGCATAGGACCCACCTTCATAAGCCTTTGAAAATGAATGGTTGGTGTAAGATCTCATGGCTCTGACAAATCACATGAGAACTTACACCAACCGTTAGATCTATCCTCATCACAGACCCTTCTGACAACGGCCCCACCTCTAACTTCACAACTGCGATGCCACCTCAGTGCCTACTGGCCAATGAAAATCACGCACCTCAATACACCCTAGAAAATGGAATAAAATTCGATGGATGGCACATGATCACAAAGGCTTACAATATTCCTTGTGATCATACGTCGACCGTTAGATTAAAGCTTTCAACGTGGGCACCTCTGACAAGCCAAGTCATCACCACGTGGATGAATGAAAACCTGCCAACTCAGATCACCATAGCCACCACTGAATGGAAACCAGCACCATTCTTCCATGGACATATGGCAAGCGATCGCATAATCACATAGCCAAAAATTGGGCTATGCAACCATGCGATAGCTAATCACAAGCTGCCACATGTCCACCTCTGGGACCACACCAAAGAAGCCTCATCCATTCAAAGGATCAAACGGTGGGCACATGATCACATGGGGAAAGAATATTCCATGTGATCACATGCCGATGATAGATCTTTGATCTCTGACTCCAGGTAATGAAAAGAATTGGGACTCCCGAACCAACCACCGAGCATTTAGTGACTACGTGACTAACCGCTAGCCAAGTCGTTGGATGTTAGCAGATAATCGCCAACCTTTCAAAGATCACATGACTAACAGTCATCAAATTGTTGGATGCTAGCTGCTTAATTGCTAGAATCAGGAGATCAATAGATAACTGCTAGTCACTAGGTCACTGAATGAAGAATAAACCGCTAGGTAGGATGAACAACAAGAAGAATCGGACACACACGAACAGGTGGTAGGTGGTCGTATGATCACATGTCAGAGAAGTCTAACATGAGGCCATGTGGTAGCCAATTAGGAAGAGCTTTGAAGGCCTGGGCCCACCTGTCATTGCACTTTCGTGCTTAAGGAAAGCTGGCAAAGAGGGAACTAGTGTGAGGTTGAAAACACATAGGGTTTTCGACATAGTGGAAGACCAAAAACACACAGAGTTTTCAATGCCAAAGGATAAGTGCACAAAATCAGGATGCACAGGATCAAAAACAACAAAGGCCGAAAACACATAGACCAAAAACATCATGGATTTTCGTAAACACTATGGGTTTTCGACACTTAGGTAGATTTTTAAATTTTTCCAACAGGATTTAAACTTTGAATAAGTTTTTGGATTTTTCAATTCACCACATGTGATTTGGGCTAGAGCAAGGTGACACATTGAAGAACATAGGGCAAAGGGCACCTCAAGAAAATTTGCAGGAAAAAAGGCCATTTTCAAGGATTTTTGCTATGACAGAAAATTGGCCTAACAAACCATTGATTTCATCTGGTGTTAGAGCAGGGCAAGATTCTTTGATCGATGGTCATCTTATAATCTGAAGGAATCTCGGGGGTCTATGTCAAAATGAGATGGTCATTGATCTTCTAGATGTGGGCCCAGTCAAATTTTCTCAAGGTTTAGCAGAGCGGATAAAGTTTTTAGTAATGCTGATAAAGTCAAAGTGTTCACTAGTTCGCGGAAAGATTTTGTGGTACTCTAGATTGTCTAGCGATTCAGTGAAGGAAGGTCATGAAGTCACTAAATTATTTAGCAGTGGGATGAAATACTTTGCAAATTGGAGAAAATACCTTCAATCGCCAATTCGCTAAATAAGGACCAGGGTTAATATAGTTCCTCTAGTCGCCAGTTCATAGGGTTAAACCACGAGTTAAGGAATCATTTCATGAATGGGATTTGCTTTGTTGCCAGTTCGCTAGAAAGTAACCCATGGTGTCTAGTTGGGTTAGGATATAAGATCCTGCAAAACATGAGAATCTGATGGTCAGGACTTAAAGTTGGTTCAAATTTAAACCTTGGCCACCGATTTCCTATTGGTGCTATAAAGTGACCATTGTTTTTCAAATTCAAACTTCTGAGAAGGGTTTGTAGCCCAGAATTCAATTTTGTAGCGACTGGAGTTGGTAGATGATGACTTTCAGGCTTTTGCAGAGTCATCCAGAATGCCATGATTAATTGTAGAAGGGTTTTGTGTTGTAAGGGAGTGGTTTTCTTGCTCGAGGCATGTTGCAAGTGGCTAAAAGGACTGATTGACTTAGATTTTCATTGATTTGCAGTACTTTCTCAGAAATCTATCATAAGTGCAAATCTCTCTCAAGCATGGTGGACTGGTTTTCCTCCCCTGCAATAAATTTTGATGTAATTCTTGGTTGGTTGGGTAGTTGAAACCCTAACCCTACCCTAGTCACCCAAAGCTTGATGCATCCTATTTAGGATCCCAAGGTGACTAGTGGTATAAGTTGCAGGTTGTTTGATTTTGTAAGGGTTCCTTCTTTTGCAAATTTTTGAGGAGAATTGGTTCCAAGTGAAGTGTCCTTTTCCTGTAGATATTTTCCTTTTCTCTACATATAGAGTGTTCTTCCTTCTTGGTTGGTTCAGAGAATATAATGCATATTGTAACAGATTTGTCTTATGTTTAAGGATTTAATATAGTCTTACTATTACCAAGCTATCTCCATTTGAATTCTGATTTCATTAATCATACATCAAGGGTGTTTGATTTTTCTATTTGCATTTCCTATGTGTTTGTAAGTGGAGTTGTCTTCGCAGGGATAACTGGTTCAGAGTTAGTGTTTATGTATGTATGAGCTGAGGTGTCAAAGATATGTCATGCTTGTCTTCCAATGTATGTTGGTTAATGTGTTATCTGTTTATAAGTCTCTTCTAAGGGGAGGGTTAAAATCCTTTGGATGGGTGATAACAGACTTGAATACAGAGGTGGGTTGTTAAAGTGAGGTTTGGTCATGGTGTGTGATTGATGTCAGGCATCAACACATTGAATATATTGTCTTCTTGTTTCATAGCTATCTCTTGCAATAGGGTATTTGACTCTGTGGCCCATTTGATAAGGCACTGATCTATGAGGGACTTACGGTATCTCAGGGGTCCTTTCAACCCATCATCAAAATCATTTCCTTTAAGTTCCACCCTTTCCCTTTCATGTTGTTAGCATAGGTCTCTAGTTTTCATTCTCATTCCATGCAAGTAGGGATATTGAATGAGATCTTAGTTTCATTTGAGGTACAGGATACCTATACGGATTTGAGAACCATTCCACAGTTAGTTACCTGTAGGCCTGTAGTGTGATTCAAGTTGTATGTGTGTGCAGATGAGGTATACCCACCTGAGTGATGTGGAGCTCAAAGTGTAGAAGATGTTGGAAATATTCAGGAATTAACCGAGTTACTGAGAGAGGAGGGGTGAATCAGTAACTCCAAATTTTCTTACAATTTTAACATGTAATTTAATTTTTAACCTTTGCATATAGAAAGCATGAAACTTAAAAGCATTCACAATAATGAAACATAGATTTGGTTACCCAGAAACCTTCCAAAAGAAAGTAAAACTGGGGTGGGGATGAAACCCACAAAGCTTTAATACTGCAGAATAAAGTTGGCCGGTTAAGGCTTACAATTTGATCACTTCTGATGATCTGCCCTGTTAGGAGCAATAAGGATTGCTAAATCCACCCTGTTAAAGGATTTACAAAACATACAATGAAGTATGCACTCGGTAAAGAGATTTTTACAAAGACTGTTAAGTCTACTCGGTTAAAGGATTTAGTATTGATTCACCTGTTAGGATGAAACAGTAGATCTCTTTCTTTGCAACTGGATTGCTGATTGAGATTCGCTGATGTACTGATCACCTTCTGTGATGAATTTGTCTTTGCTATACCTTATACTTCTGAAGCCTTCTGTAATTCGCTTATCTCTGCCTTTCTTTCTCTTTCATATATGTTTCTCATTCATACATTTCATTACATCTTTTTATTTTTACAACATTGTTTATATACAAGTCTTAAACAATTAACTACAATTACAATTACACAGTCGGCTTGACAAATAAACATAAGTGCTAAGTCGGCCCAAGTATGGTTACACGGTTCCTGCAAACTGACTCGGTGACTTTTTGATACTCGGCGTCCACTGCATTACTCGGCATCATCATGCACTCGGTAGAAGTGAAGGCACGGTTCATACTGATCACTCGGTAGATTTTGAACTCGGTAAGTACTGGTGACTCGGTAGACATGATGTTACTCAGTTTACACTGTCCTGTTCGGTTTGTACTAACTTCCTCGGTTTGCACTGTTTTCTCAGTTTGCACTGTCTGCTCGGTTTGCACTGTCTGCTCGGTTTGCACTGTCTGCTCGGTTTGCACTGTCTGCTCGGTTTGCACTGTCTACTCGGTTTGCACTATCTTCTTGGTTTGCACTGTCTGCTCAGTTTGCACTGTCTGCTCAGTTTGCACTGTCTGCTCGGTTTGCACTGTCTGCTCGGTTTGCACTGTCTGCTCGGTTTGTATCCAGAATGCAAATAAGTGTTGTCACTAGTGGCGATTCTGCTTAATGCCAACAATCTCCCCCTTTGGCATTAGTGACAAAAACACTTATTGGCCAAAATTTATATACACGAATCATGCTAAGTTTTATTTTGATTTTTCAAAATTTGTCTTTGTTATAGGGCTTTATACATTGTCTCCCCCTTTCAATGTGCTAACTGTTTCTTATACAAATCTATACATATCTCTCCTTCTATACATATCTCCCCCTTTTTGATGATAATGCCAAAGGTGCATATACAAGTTATTTACAGAGAGAATCCAAAATTTGATAGGAAATCAGAATGTACCTTCATTATTAGTGCCAGGGTTCTGTCCCAACTTTCTTGTAGGATCTTACATGTTTGTATAGCAATTTGGACTTCTGCAGAGAGTTCAATCATGTGATCTGCTATAGAGAACTGATTGTCATGAATCAATGTTTTGGAATGTTCAATATGCTTATACATTGTATTCATGATGGGAAGGATCATGTGTTGGATGTCTAGCAGTGTGGACCGGATCCTTGTGTCTTCTTTCAGTAGATCAGACTGCATATTAGATAGGTGTGAAATTTTCATGTGATGAGCAGAGCTTGAACTTGGTTCAAGTTGTAGCTTCTGTATGCTAATCTTCATATCCTCATCCATTTTATTCATTTTATCCTTAACATCCTTTGTGAACTCGGCAATATTGCACAGTCTGGCCAAAAGAGAGGTAGCATTCGAATAGATAGATTCAATGTTAGACAAAACTGAAGACAATTCCACTTGGTTAATAGCTATGTGCTGAGCAATGTGCTCAAGCACTTTATTGTTGAATCTCTTCTCAGCTCTTTCAACTAACTTTTCTATCCTGGATGAGTCCTCATTGTATTTCTCAACTGCTTCTGCTAATTGTAACAAAACATGCTGGGAGGAGTCTACTTTAATGCCTAATGCATCAGACAAAATGTCCTTAGCATCCTTGATGATTTGATACTCCTTGTCTCTCTCCTCTTTAAGCTTCTTTTGCTTTGCTTTCCTTTGGAGGATCTCACCTATATTTTGCATCTGGTCCACTGATAGATTTGCAAAATCTAATGTAGGAATCTCTATCTCTTCATCTAGGTCTATATCCTCTACTATATTTTTACCCAAAAATTTTATACTCGGTAGAGCCTTAGGCTTATCTGTACTTAATGCTTTGGTAGTAGTGACAATAGATAAAGTAGGGCTGGCTATAGATACTGGCATACTTTCTACTGGAGAACTTAAAATATTTACACTTGAAGATTCAAAAACTGGAAAACTTACTGCTGGAAAACTTGATGGTGCAGGAGACTGCAGCTCGGTAGAAGAAATGGTAGCTACCTCTGATGTTGCTAGGGATGATTGGACAAATGTGGAAGTTGTCACAACCATGCTTGAAGGTGTCTCTGGGCTGGGTGTAGAAACTTTCACTGGAGAGGTAGGAAGGGATGCAATGACTTCTGTTGCTATCCTCACAGTATCATCTACCTCAGTGTCTTCTTCTTATTCATCACTGTCATCTTCAATATCTTTTATTATTACAGTTTCAATGCTCGGTTGGTGAAGGTGGTATATGTTCTTCCATGTGGCATTTGCAGCCTTCACAACCGATTCAATATTGTTGATCAAAATCAAACAAGTATTGAACTTCAATGTCATCTTATTTTCATTTTTTTTTAATGCCTTCTTTACTTCATCATTATTCAAGCTCGGCATCAACTGTCTCAGGTTTTGATCAAATATGTCTATCACCGTTTGCCTTGCATTGCTCCATCTCATTTTTATTGGATTCAATAGAACTGCTGGAACCTGTGGGGCAATTTCTTCAGGAGAGTATTTCCACTGTCCCATCTTCTCAATAACAGCATCTTCTATTTCCTTCTGTTCTGCTTCCGATCTAGTTTCATATCTCAAGGATTTTATGTTACTTACTCCAGATCCTGATCCATCTCTAAAGAGTTTGAGCTTTTCTTAAAGGTTTAGAGGAGGCCTTTTGAATACTATGTCTTTATCTGCCTTGTCTGCCTTGCCTCTTGTATTTCTCCTTGTAAACACAGCAGTGGGAGGCACAGGTGCCTTAGTGATGAAAACTTTTCCTTTCTTCTTTGCAGGTTCTGGTTCCTCTGTTTTCTCATCCTTTTCTTCTTCTTTTTCATCTATTTCTTCTTTGTCCTCGGTTATCATTTGCATTTTGGCTATCCTCTTCTTTCCTTTGTTTACCGCCTGTGGAAGCTTTATGCTTAGTTCAATTCTCACCTTAGCTTCATCATATGTTCCAAAATATGGAGCTTTGGGATTGACAGGCTGATTTAGAAGAGCTTCAATGATATTCTTGGTTTCATCAATATTTACCTCATAAGGAAGAGGTTTTACATATACAGTTCTTGGTTTAACTGCTTGAATATACACATTATCACAATCTACCATAAAACAGATGTCATCTTTGTAATCTTCCACCAACTTCTGTGGAATCCAGAATCTGTCATTCATTTTCTCTTTGAAAGACTCAAAATAATTATCCATGATGCTTTCAAAGTTTTCACCCATTTCTGAGATGTATTCATTTATTTCATAGAGGACTAGCACATCTTTTCTCCATACAACTTTTCCTTTAGAAGGGAAGAATTTCTGAACATAGAAGAATAAACAGACCAACAAGGATCCAAACTTACATGGATTGTTTTTGGAAGTTTTGATGCTTTCCATGTTCTTGTTAAACTGTTTCAACAATAAGTCTGCTAGGTCAAATGTCAAGTTGTTTTTGACCACTTTGTATGCTAGGTCAATAGCTTCACAGGAGACACTGTTCTGTCGACTAGAACTGTAAATCTTGTGGGCAATGATGTGTGTACCAAACTTCAGTTTAGCGTCAGTAATGCTGCTAACTTTCATGCCTCTACCATCCCACTCGGCTAGGGTTTTCTTCTCTAGTTTCGTCCGGCCTAGGGTTTTGGTAGTTTTAGCTTTGTTCAACATGGGAAGACCGGTGACTTGTTGAATCATTTTCTTTATGATCTCAATAGGTTGCTCAAGCCAAATTTTTCCATCATGTACACGGTTGAGAATATATCTAACCCATTTATCTCGAAAGTTCCGAGGTAGATGTGCAATGTGAACTAAACCTTTATCTTCCAGATGTTTGTGCTCGGGTTTCAGAATACCATCCACACATAGTTCCTCATGCACAATATCTAGTTCTAGGTTCCCCATTTCATGAATTGAATAGTTAAAATGATTGTGGATATCGTTAATAAGCAGTACCTTAGGAGGAATCTGGGATTGAGCTCCGTTCGGATCTAGGGCTACTGCAATTGCGGGCACGATCTTAAAATCTGGTGCTTTCCACTCCCCTTGGACTAACATATCAGATCCTTTCTTCACTGAAGTGCTAGATGATGCCATGGTGGCTCACAGAAAATTCCTTTCGTAAAAGTATTAAATCGCCGGGTTGCTCTTGAAATTTTCTACTCTCAAAGTGCTAAAGATTCACGGTGAAGAATGAGTTCAATTACTTTCTTTTTGTTTACAACTCTGTCATTAATGCTCATTTCAAATTAGGGTATGAATTCTGACAGACTATCACCCACTAAGAATTAATTACTTGGAAAAGACTTCGCAACTCGGTGAACTCGAGAATTCATATTGCTCCGACCTTGCTTGGTAAAGACGGGTACCGACCTTGCTCGGTGAAGACTGATACCGACCTTGCTCGGTGAAGACTGATACCGACCTCCCTGTGATCTCACTGCATCTTGCATGCTGATTTAGATCTTTCTTTTAATTTTGGTTCTGGAACTGCTTGAGATTGATCTATGAGAATACAGTTCCAGTGCTTCCTTGGAAATTTAGTTTGAGTCGGTAGAGCCATCCATTCCATTACTTGGACTGGATTTCTCGGTAGCTTTAGGAATCCATTTTTGTCTCACCTGTTTCCTGACCTTAGTTGCTTCATTCTTCTTTCCTTCTTCAATTTCACTAGCATTCATGCAGTTTCTGGCTATGTGACTGAGTTTAGTGCATTTGAAACATCTTACGGTAGTATCTCTTTTCCTTAGATGATGTTTTATGCAATTCATGCCAATGTGTCCATATTCTCCATAGTAATGACATCTACACCAGGTGTTGTAGTCCCATCCAAACATTGCTTTCACAATTTGTTCTGCTGGATTGAATGTCTTGGATCTGCACTCGGATGCCTTGTGACCTTGTTTGTTGCACTTGTGACAATTACCTCTGAATCTAGGTTTTTTTTTGCATTCATTTTCTTTATGACCAGGTTGATTGCAGCTATAATATTTTCCATTGAATTCTTCTTTTTCATTGTTCCAACATTTATTTGAAGTATGTCCTATTTTACCACAATGATTACAAGTAGGTTTTTGATTTCTTTGAGTACCTTGCTTAGAGGATTCGCCTTCTTCTTTGTATCCAAGTCCTGCTTTTCCTTTTTGCCTATGAAGATTTCGCTCATATAGCTGATTCAAGTCTTCTTGACTTTTCAGCATTCCTTCATTGATTTGTTTTTCAGTGTTTAGGTCATCCACCAATCTTAGATTGATTTCCTTTTCAGATCTTAGTTCTTCTCTTGTGTTTTCTATTTCTGATCTTAGATTTAGAATTTCTTCATTTGTATGAGAGATCTGATCAATTAGGTTTTCTAGCTGAAGGGTTTTATTTTGGACTTCAATGTTTCTTCCATCTAATTCATCTTTCAACTTGTTTCTCTATTCCAAGATCTCACAGAATCTTGTAGAGTGTAGCTCTTGTTCTCTTTTCAATTTTCTCACTTCTTCCTGTAGAGACACATTCTTTTCTAGGAGTTCTTTGACAACATTGTTTGCTTCATCTGAGTTATTTGAGGGAAGAAGATCTTCAATCTTTTCTTCAATGTAATTCTGATCATTCATCTGATTTGCAAGTTCCTTCCTTCTTCTTAGGGATTGGGAAAGATGTTCTTTTGCTTCTTTGAGTTTAGCTATGGCCATTTCCAGATCTAGCTTTTCATTTTCAATCACCTTGTTCAGTTTGAATACCTCCATTGTCCTGGATCTTTTCTCAAGCTAGTTAAGCTTTATCTTGAGAACCAATGCTGCTCTGATACCAATTGTTGGAAATATTCAGGAATTAACCGAGTTACTGAGAGGGGAGGGGTGAATCAGTAACTCCAAATTTTCTTACAATTTTAACATGTAATTTACTTTTTAACCTTTGCATACAGAAAGCATGAAACTTAAAAGCATTCACAATAATGACACATAGATTTGGTTACCCAGAAACCTTCCAAAAGAAAGTAAAACTGGGGTGGGGATGAAACCCACAAAGCTTTAATACTGCAGAATAAAGTTGGCCGGTTAAGGCTTACAATTTGATCACTTCTGATGATCTGCCCTGTTAGGAGCAATAAGGATTGCTAAATCCACCCTGTTAAAGGATTTACAAAACATACAATGAAGTATGCACTCGGTAAAGAGATTTTTACAAAGACTGTTAAGTCTACCCGGTTAAAGGATTTAGTATTGATTCACCTGTTAGGATGAAACAGTAGATCTCTTGCTTTGCAACTGGATTGCTGATTGAGATTCGCTGATGTACTGATCACCTTCTGTGATGAATTTGTCTTTGCTATACCTTATACTTCTGAAGCCTTCTGTAATTCGCTTATCTCTGCCTTTCTTTCTCTTTCATATATGTTTCTCATTCATACATTTCATTACATCTTTTTATTTTTACAACATTGTTTATATACAAGTCTTAAATAATTAACTACAATTACAATTACACAGTCGGCTTGACAAATAAACATAAGTGCTACTAAGTCGGACCAAGTATGGTTACACGGTTCCTGCAAACTAACTCGGTGACTTTCTGATACTCGGCGTCCATTGCATTACTCGGCATCATCATGCACTTGGTAGAAGTGAAGGCACGGTTCATACTGATCACTCTGTAGGTTTTGAACTCAGTAAGTACTGGTGACTCAGTAGACATGATGTTACTCAATTTACACTGTCCTGTTCGATTTGTTCTAACTTCCTCAGTTTGCACTATTTGCTCGGTTTGCACTGTCTGCTCGGTTTGCACTGTCTGCTCGGTTTGCACTGTCTGCTCGGTTTGCACTATCTGCTCGGTTTGCACTATCTGCTCAGTTTGCACTGTCTGCTTGGTTTGCACTGTCTGCTCGGTTTGCACTGTCTGCTCAGTTTGCACTGTCTGCTCGGTTTGCACTATCTGCTCAATTTGCACTGTCTTCTCAGTTTGCACTATCTACTCGGTTTGCACTATCTTCTCGGTTTGTATCCAGAATGCAAATAAGTGTTGTCACTAGTGGCAATTCTGCTTAATGCCAATAGAAGAATCTCTCTTTGATCCTTGTCAGTTGGCCCTTTTTCCTTTCAGATTTGGAGTGTTGAGTGAATGTGACACTAGTCCTATGAATCCTAATGTCAATTTGACCTTTGGGGAAAAAGAACACCAACAAGGCTTGATACCCACTAATATTTTGTACTAGTGTATAATGATCCTCGTTAGAAGATCCTTTACCCTGTTAGGAGTAGCTTTACAATCTATGAAGTACAGTAGATCTAGTTAAGAGTCAAACCCTATTAGGAGTCTTTTATAATTTTCCCTATTAGGGGAGAGGATGGAATGTCTGAGAGCACACTGCTCAAAGGGGCGAAGACTACAACCTTCTGAATAATAGATACACACTATATCTAGATTTAGGTGAACTATGCTTTGACCTTCTTGTCTGGATTAGTTCCAATGTCTAGCACAAGTATTCTACTTGGTCACATAGACCTTCTCATGATGGCCCAACACTTTGTACACTCTGCTCTACTCTATTACTTCAACTCTGGCCACACTCCATCAATCACAAATGACTGCCTATAAATATATTTCCTCTAAATGATATAATCAAGTTAGCCTATTAGAACCACCTTAGAATCATAGTAAAGAAACCATAATTAACTCCATTAAACATCTTGTTGGCTATACTATGGTTGCAATACATTCTGGGATCTATTCATATAAGATAATTATAGATGCACACTACACACTATCAGCTCTACCAAAATAACTCTAAATTTCTCTCTAAGCTGAATTAAATTATGCGCTCTTAGTTGAACATCAAAAAATCATCTCTAAGCTTAGTTCCAAGGGTACATACCATAAAGATAAGCACAACTCAAGAACCAATAAAATCTTTGTTGGCTCTCCTAAACAAACACAAGAAACTACTACTAGCGAATAGTGACTACATAACTTCACTTGTGTCCAACATCAGACTATGCACTAATGAACTTAACATCAATAACATGTCTACAACATATATCCAAGGGCAAATGCTCATAGGACAACTATACAGACAACCATACATAGAACACTATCTGTAACTCTGTTAGGAACACTACTGACACATGCTGCTATATAACTATCTGTACTCACATTCAACCTCTGCGCCCATGATATCATGTTGATATCATGTCCATGAAAAATATATAGAAAGCTTACTATATAAGACTTCCATGCATGCTACTTTCCATATGTTGTCATCAATGACGAACATACAGTCAGTAATGGCCTGCTAGGAATTCTCCAACATAGATTTGGTAATGATGCACCATGTCTTGTTAGAGGTAAAGGATTGATTAAGCTGACTGATAAGATCACTTATGAAAATGCTTAGTGGGTTGAAGGTATTAACTATAGTTTTCTAAGTGTTGCACAACTTAATAGCACTGGTTACCAAGTGAAATTTCATCATAGGAAGGCCAAAATATTTGGTGCCACTGGTGAACTAATAGGAAGTGGAGAACAAACAAGAGGCAATTTTTTCTGTCTAGAACTATCTGAATAGACATGTATGATTTCACAAATTGATGATATATGGTTATGGAATAAGTGGCTATGTCATGTTAATTTTGATAATCTGGTAGAAACTAGTAAAAATAAGAAAGTGAGAGGACTACCAAGACTAAAGAAACCTAAGAATGTAATGTGCAAACAATGTCAGTTGGGTAAGATGACAAAGTCTAGTTTCAAGAGCAAGACTTTTACTTCTAAGAATACTTTATATTTGGTTCATACTAACCTTTGTGGACCTATGGGTGTACAAAGCTATTGTGGTGCTAGATATTTTATTTTGTTTGTTGATGATTTCACTAGAATGATGACTGTAATGTTCTTAAAAGAAAAAATTGATACTTTTCAAAATTTTAAGTGGTATTTGGATAAGGTTGAAAATGAGATAGGTAGGAACCTAAAGTGTTTGAGATCTGACTGAGTTGGAGAATTTATATCAAATGAATTCAATTTATTTTTCAATGATAGAGGAATCAAGAGACAGATGTCTGCACCTAGAACACCTCCACAAAATGGTATAGCTAAGAGAAGAAACAAATCTATCATAGATTGTGCAAAAACACTAATGATTGAGAAGAATGTTGCACAAAAGTACTAGAGAGAAGCTATGGGTATAGCTGTTTATACTCTTAACCAAGTACAGATCAAAAAAGGTACAAATATCACACCTTATGAGTTATTGCATGGGTATGCACCTAATGTAAAATACTTTAGAATTTTTGGAAGCAAATTATATATACTAAAAGAAAATAGGAATGGAAGATTTGATGCTAAAAGTGATGAGGGTAGATTCATAGGTTACTCCACAAAAAGTAAAGCTTATAAGTGTTTGAACTCTAACACTAACAAAATTGTGGAAAGTGTAAATGTAAAAGTTGATGAGTATACAGAGAAAAATGAATAGGAAAGCAAGAGAGAACCAGAAGATTAGTAATATTTTGTATATATAGAAGAAGGAGGTACATATAGAAGAAGGAGAGGCAAGTGACAAACTTGCACATGATGTAGAGTCTTGGGTAAGTAATGATGAGCATCAGAGAAACATTGTTGAGCAACAAGAAGAACATACTGAGTGACAACAAAATGATACCAAGTATCAAGAAGAGATTGTTGAGCATTTAGAATATAAATCTGACAATCTTGTTGGTGAACCTGAATAGAAAGAAGAAAGGAGAGCAGAACCTATTTTGGAATAATATGTAAGGAGACATCACAATCCTGAACAAATCATTGGAGACAAAGATACTGGAGTTCTGACCAGAAGAAAGTTAAGAGACCCTACATATTTACTGTGTGAATTCGAGCCTAAGACAACAAGAGAGGCACTAGAAAATGAAGACTGGATACAAGAAATGAATGAGGAGATAGACCAGATAGAGAAGAATGATGATGCTACTAAAGTAAACTAAAATTTCTATAGATCTATGATTGGAAAACTATAGTATGATGTTCACAATTGACTAGATATTTGTCTAGCAATTGGGATTGTGGCAAGATTATCTACCAATCCTAAGGAAACTCACATGATGGCTGTCAAAAGGATAATGAGATATTTGAAAGGGATTGTAGATTATGGATTGTTTTACAAGAAACATGAAAGTTTTGAACTGAGTGTATACTGATGCCAATTGGGTAGGAAATGTGGATGATAGAAAGAGTAGTAGTGGTGGAGCTTTCTTTCTTGGACAAAGATTAGTTTCCTAGACAAGAAAGAAACAAAATTGCATTTCCCAATCTACAGCTGAAACTGAGTATGCGGCTGCAGTAGTGAACTATTCAAACTTGGTATGCATAAAGCAATTGTTGGTAGGCATGAAAGAAGAGATCATTAAACTAGTTGTCATCTACTGTGACAACACAAGTGCTATCAACATATCTAAGAATCTAGTGACACACACAAAGACCAAATACATCACCATCAAGTATCATTACTTGAGGGAATTGGTACAAGATAAAGAAGTTAGAATGGAATATGTGAATACAAAGAAATAACTAGTAGACATATTCACTAAAGCTTTACCTAAAGAAGCTCATGAATATCTGAGAAGTCAATTAGGGGTCCTTCCCCTAACTGAGGCTACCTAGTCAAGCTAGGAGCACTGCATCAAATGTTCTGAAAAGAGTATCTAATAAATTGATGCAGAGAAAGGTCACACTTTAGGAGTTGTCTAAAGTTGTGAAAAGTATAGCAAAGCTGATAATCAGTCACAAACAAAGATGACAAATGGAGAAATTTTGTTACTGAACTGACATGATGACATCTACATCTGTAGGATGTATGTTTTAGTTACTACTTTGGCATTATTATCAAAGAGGGAGATGAATAAGATGAAAACACATGGTGAGATTTCATGGAAGATCAAGAAAGAGGGAGAGATTTAGAGGAATAAATGTTACTATGTGGACGGTCATGTAAGAAAGGCTAATTGATTCTGTATCAAAATAAAGCTAAGGATATTATAAGTATTTTTTATAGATAGATAAGTTTTTGAATTGGTTGGTGATTCATGTGTTATTCATATGGTCTTTCCATAAATTCCAAAGAGCGATTGTTGGAAACTACAATTGAAGCAATTTTTGTATTTTCATTGATGTCAAACCTTAACTAGTAAGACTATGACTATCTAAAAAAGTACTATATCTATTTGATTGTTTAGAAGAGTGAGGGTAAGGATGATAACAATAGCACCTAAGAAAAGGTTGAGTTATCTTGTTATTTCAATGAGTACTTGATTATGTGGAACAATGATAAGATAATGTGTTGCTTATCTAAGTAAGAAGGAAGACTAAACAAGTAGGCTTAACTGAGCAAAAGTTGAGAAATCTAGTTTAATCCGAGTGATGTTAGTGTCGATCAAGCTAGTATATGCTGAGTAAATTTAGTGTTGACAAAACATCAGTTGATTGCCAAGGAAATAGTTTTAGAGGTGACCGAGCTACCTAGTAAAGACTAAGGAGTTGAACATAGTGTTGACTGAGCATTAGCAATTTACATTTGATAGATAATTCAGATTTCTAGCCGACATTGTTGAATTCTTGGTTTATGTAAATCATGTTGAATTTATTTATCGATTGTCTAGAAGCATTTAATGCACTATAAAATGTTTTATTGTAAATCTATAAGGAGATTTGAGATTTTTCTAGAAGGATAAGATGAACAAAAATTTGGAAGGATTCGATGAATTTGACCTAACCCTAAGATCTACGGAGGAGATTAAGTGGCAAAAGAAAGATCTATTTGTTGAAGAGATATAAGGAAACCTAAGCATGAAGTTGAAAAAGAGGGAGGATACTGGAAGTGACACAAGGGAAGGGAGAAATAGGGGCCAAGGGATGGCACACCCTAATGATCCAAGCTTGCAACACACATGTAGAAGCAACAAACAACAAGAGTAAGAGAGAGAATTCTAGATCTTTCATATATTTTTATTATAAATTGGAATTGTACATGCCAGGCTGTAAGCCCTTCTCGATTACAGCTTGATATTACAATGAAACTCAGAAGTCCTCCAACATGCGAGGCTCTGTTACAATTCTTCAATCTAATGTCTATTATCTCCTTCTAAAACTATCTCTTGAACTACCACCAAATATCTACATTTATACAAGAAGCTACCAAGCTGATTCAACCTTCAGATCCATAATTAGCATAAGTAATAGTCAAATTTGGGACCACACACTTCCCAATGATGGATTCCAACATTAATTATGTGATCCAATATAAATTCACAAGTTGGCCTCAATTAAAACTACAACTAAACCTATTGGTGAACAAGGATGACCGACTACAAACAAGCCACACCAAATGCCAGAGATAACTAACCACCTAGGATATAAATGACCACCTAGGAGATAACTGATCACACTTGGTAACTAAAGTAAACTGAACAACTACTGACCAACCCAGTTAAAGAGGAAATCGAGCAACACAGACAAACTCCAAATTATTTTTGGTGACACTGGATTTCCAAGGACCTGAGATGCTCCTGTGTCAGACACCTGGGGTTATTTTGAAATGATTCTCTAAATTATTTGGTATGCCTAGTCCAAGCTCCATCCAATTTAGACTATGAAATCCATGAACTGTCTTCCATCGGTCTACTCTTCCATTTAACTAGATATTCCATATACTATTTTCCTCTTGTAATTTTTCCAATTCTTCCTTTCAAAATTTTTTCAACTTCATCATTTTGCTTCTTAGGATATTATGTTAGTACTATTACTTCTTCATTAGGTTCATGATACTCATATAAATTAGCAATATTAAAAATTAGTGATATTTCCATGTCATCAGGTAACTCAATTTCATATGCATTTCCACTGTCAAATTTCTTCAGAATCTTGCAAGGTCCAATCTTCTTCATCTTCAACTTTCCATATGTTCCAACAAGAAATCAGCCTTTCTTCAAATGAACCATCACTTCATCTCCAGCATCAAAAGTCTTATATCTTCTAGATTTATCAGCTCTATCTTTGTATTTATAATTACTCTCTTCCAACTTTAGCTTCACATCTTCATGCAATGTCTTTATGTACTCAGCAAACTTTACTCCTTCAGCACTTTTCTTATTCTCATCAGCAATGTCTCTCAAATTAGATATTCCTCTCGATTGTGTGTCATTCACAATCTCAAATGGTGTTTTTCCAGTACTCCTATTTACAAAATTATTGTATGGAAACTCTACTTGTGCCAACACAGAATACCAATTGCTTGGTGTGTCTCCAACTAAACATCTCAAAAGATTTCCCAAACTTCTATTCACAACTTCAGTCTATCCATTGATTTTTGGGTGAAATGTAGAACTATATTTCAATTCAGTACCAAATTTATTCCAAAGTGTTTTCCAAAATTAGCCAACAAATTTACTATCTCAGTCAGAGATAATACTCCTCGATAACCCATGCAATCTAACAATTTCCTTAAAGAAAAGATCTACAACATGTACTACATCTGATGTCTTCCTATATGGTATAAAATGTGCCATCTTAGAAAATCTATCCACAATAAAAAATATTGTATCATTACCTCTTACTGTCTTTGGTAAGCCAACAACAAAGTCCATACTAATATCAATCCAAGGTTTCTCAGGAACAACAATTGGTGTATATATGTCATGCCCCTGATAGTCTCAGGCTTTGTTTTTCTATGTTATGTTATGTTATGTTATGTTATGTTAGACTTCTATGAGTTTGAACTCTGATTTCATTCTTTTGAACCTTGTTATTTGGATTAAATATGTTTATCTCTGTAATTCTGCCAGACACTCAGAGAATTATGTCTATTTCTGTAGCTTAATGAGTCTTTTTCTGGTGTCAAATTCGGTTTAGACTAACTTTTGAATATTGGTTTGATTATGAAGATAAGGACAAACTAAATGGTTAGTCAATTGTCTGATTATTGATTCACTATTTTGGAATCCTTAATAATATGTTAGACATAATTAGAAATGGTTAGATTATTATGGTTAATTGTATCTTGATGATTATAGACAGTATATAGAGAATTATTGTTATTTGATGTTAATCAAATTTTGAAATTCAAAATAAATAAATTTGTATATATGTATTTTTATACATATAATTATGAGTGAATGTTTTAGTAAGTATGTGGTATTTCATTTACTAAAATTATATGAATTAACTAAGTTAGTATATCCTATTTTGTATGTTAGTAGGAGGTTAGTTTGATGAAGTGTTAGTAATTTTGCATTGATTAATGCGCTGTTACCTTTGATGCTTAAGATAGTTTTCTTAACCTAAGATTGTCTAATGTTATTAAACATAGATATCTATCCCTAAGTCTTCTTATTTTTAATCTGGCTCGAAGACATGACTTATCGGTAGGGTTTTAATGCACTATCATCACATTGAGGTGTTAGTGGGGTTTAAGCTATTTTTCGGGTTGTGGAATTGTACTTGGATGGACATTTGGCAGAAAATGTGTTGTGTTTACTGCAAGAGATAAGCTCGCATTGAATGAACTTATCGATGAAAATTCATTGTTGTGTTTGATGACTGCCATTAGCTCTGGTGAAGAGATGCAGTTGAATATGACTCCATTTTTCACCATGTTATGCTGCAACAGTTTGGGTAAACAGTTGGTTATGGACCCGTGTTACTATTGTATCTTACATGATAAGTGGCTTGGAATGGAAGGGGTTTTCACGGCAAAGTTAAACCCTTCTGTTCATGGTCATTTAGGAAGTTGGGTGTTTCATACTGTTATCTCTGCATTTTGGGCTCTCTTGCACAACACTTTGGTAGTCTGTGAAGCTCACCAGGCAGGGGCTAGCTTTGGCATTTTGGTTTTGGATACCTCCCCACATGAATACCAGGTAGGGGCATCTCTCACCTTATCCTCTATTTCCATTTTATGATTCTGCAAATGACTTATTAGGATGTTAATTACTACTGTTTGTTAGTCGATGAATGTGAGGTTTGTGATTGAAAACTCTGTGAGTTTCGGTCATGAACCAGTGTTGCTTCTTGGTTGGATTAAATAGTTTATTTAAGTTTATGGTGGTTATGTTTAGTGGAAGAATTCGAAATACATATTCTTATATGCTATTTTTGGGCATAATGTGTTGATGGGTTTTCACTGAGACTGGGTATGAAGTTGGCAGTGTTTTTTATTAAGTCTGTGTTGAACTATGGGAGTTTAGTTGTTGCAAGTTGAATATGGTTAGTCTATAGTGGGATTTGTGTCATTGTTTACTTGATTTGGTCAGTGTTAAGGGAGTTAGTCGGGTTTGAGAATCGGCATATTAATACAGTATGAAACCAGAATAAGTTTTTGTGTTAAAAGATTCTTTTAGATCTTCTCGCACTGTTCCTGTTGTTAGGAACTCTGTAGCAACATAATGTATTCAATGTGAAAAGTCTAGGTTATAATATGAAATCAGGTTTTTCTATCACTGTTATAAACCAAATTTTGGTATCGATGTTTTCTTTTGAGCTGTATTGTGGAAAAGGGATTAGAGGTATTCATAGTGTTATCTGATACCTATCGTATTGTGAATTTACACTCTTGCAACATAGGTGTGGATTAAAGTACTTTCGGGTGTACTCCTTTAGTTATCTGGTGTCGATGTTTTGTCAATGGGTGTTTGTCACTGTCTATTTCAATAAATAGTGATAATGTGGATATCTTTGGTTATACCAAAATTTGACTGCAAGCTTTATGATTCATCAAAAATTATCACCAATGTGAATTATAGTTTGTATTGACATTAGGAAATGTTAGGAAATTCTTAGGAGAGTCAATTACTATCTTGTTCAGACAGTAAGGAAAACCACTTTGGTATTTTGTTTAGAGGTAGAAGTCAGTTATTATTATTATTCTGTCATTATTTTATGTATTCGACAGATTTAGTAGTTTATTAAGGTAGATGTATTCTGTGACAGAACTGAGATGATTAGTATGGTTTTCTATTGCATATTTATGGACTTGAACTATTAATTACAAGTTTATGCAATTATATATATATATATATATATATATATATATATATATATATATATATATATACCTGCTGGGATATGTATATGTATACACAAACCGTGGTGTATACATGTACATACGCCAACATGTATATAATAGATGCTATGATTATCATTCTGAACTATTAATTACAAGCTTATATAATTATATATACATATATATATACCCGCTGGGATATGTATATGTATACACAAGCCATGGTGTATACATGTACATACGCCAACATGTATATAAAGGTGTAAACTTGTAATTAATAGAGTAGGATGTATGGCCAATTATTTTATTATAAATTAGTTATGGCAAGCTTGTATGTTTGTTAAAAGTGAAGGGTGTTGTGTTGATTCAGTTGATATATGATTATGTTAGTTCTCTTCTATTCAATGGAATCATGAAATTGATATGGACATTTTATTGTACAGTTTCAGATTTAATGTTAAGTTAATGTGGAGATTATTTTGATTGGATTTGTGATGGAGAAAGAATTGTGATCTTTTCATCTTTTGAGAAACATCATGTTTATGAATGTATGTTAAGGAATATGGTAACATGGTTTTATAATGGATCTCTGATTGCTGTTTCAATTTTGTAAATTGATGCAACAGAAATGGATTGTTAGTGAAATTATGTAATGTAGTTCATTTCACTACTTTCATTAATTGCTAGATCAAGTGTTTTTGAGATAATGCAAGTATGATCCTTAGATTGGGGGCTGACACTAGTCTAGTACCTTGTGATGATAGAATTTCTATCAGTTGTGACTGAGACTAGTCTATATCCTTATGGGAAAGAATTTCTGTCAGTTGTTTAATTAAGTGATAATTATAAATTCAAGGGTTATGGGTTTCAATTAACAAGATAAAACATTATAGTTTCATCAGACATAATGGATTACTATGAGGTTCCTTACGGATACATAGCGTAGGTCCTTATGTGAACACCCATGAACTATTGGATCATTACTTTGTCATTTTCTTTGCGAGTTTATTTTTGTTAGAAAGAAATTTAGTGCTTGATGATTTTGGCGTAAAAGAATGGAATTATGTTATTAGGTTTTCAATTACATCTGTATTTAAATCTACATAAATGTTATATTATACTGACTATTATGGTTGCAGATATTTGGAGATGATTCATTTTCTTTATCATGTGACTGAGCCCTATTTGCTGTTTGCATTTGTGTTTACTTTTGATTTTTAGGTTTTTAGATGGATAAATCAATGAGTATGGGACAGTGGATAGCAGTTGTTAAGATTTATGGGAAACAGATCATTTCATGGTTATTAGTTATCAGATCTATTCGTAGAATGTAATGGATTTGGAAAGAAGGAAATTTTGTTTTTGGAACTTAATCTTTGAATAAAGAGTATTCTTATTACTCTGATGTAAATCGATTGAAAACTATAAAGTTCTTAGAAATAGTTACTATGATTATATGTTTCAGTTTGTAGTTTTAAAAAAAAAAATTATTACTATGGTTTATGTGATTTTATTTATGGTTGTTTCTTCTTTAGTATCATCTTTTATCTTTAAGTATAGATGGGGTGTTATAATATAATCCAGTATTCTGACTTACTCCTTTTGCAAGTTGACAAATACCACAACTTTTCACAAATTTTTTAATATCTCTATACAACTATGGCCAAAAGTACTTCTCCTTAAGAAAATTTCATGTTTTATCAATGCCAAAATGTCCAGCCAAACAACTACTATGTTTCTCCTTTATCAAATTAGATCTCATTACTCCTCTCAGCATACACAACTAAATACCTTTAAACAACATACCTTCTTGAATAAAATATTCATCCCACTTAGTGTCTCATTGGTCTTGGATAGGTGCTCTACACTTTCTCTATGGCTTAGTAAAATCAGGGTCATTTTCATGCAAACCTCTCATCTCATCAAAACCAAGAACTTCAATTTTCATCTTGGTCATCAAAGATCTCCTTCTACTCAATGCATCAGCAACTCGGTTAGTGACTCCACTCTTATGCTTTATCACAAATGTATAACTCTGCAAATACTCAACCCACTTCATATGTCTCTGATTCAACTTATTCTGACTACCCAAATATTGTAAAGCCTTATGATTAGTACACAACAAAAATTCACTCAGTATCAAATAATGTCTCCATTTCTTTAGTGCTTGAACAATAGCATAGAATTCTTGATCATACATAGAATATTTCCTTCTAGCATCATTCAACTTTTCACTAAAGAAAGCAACAGGGTTACCTTCTTAACTCAACATAGCTCCAATTGCATTTCCACTTGCATCACATTCTACCTGAAATACTTTACTAAAATTAGGTAATGCCAAAATAGGTAATTGAGCAACCTTCTGCTTCAAGGTCTCAAAACTTCTATTATCTCTACGTGTCCACTTGAATTCTCTTTTGTCTCCTCTCATAGTCTTAGTCATAGCATTACAAATTGAACTGAAATTCCTTATGAACTTTCAGTAAAAACTTGCCAAACCATGAAATGATCTTACCTCACTAGAATTCATAGGTTTAGGCCAATTCAAAATATCTTCAACCTTTTCAAGATCCATCTTCAAACCATCAGCTAAAATAACAAATCCCAGATACACAATTTCTTCTTTCATGAATGAACACTTTTTCAGATTTATCAGCAACTTTTCCTCTTTTAACCTTTGCAAAACTTGTCTAATATGAAAAAAATGTTCTTCTGTAGTCTTACTAAATATCAAAATATCATCAAGATATATGATCACAAATTTAACCAAGAATTTCTTCAAAACTTCATTCATCAACCTCATAAAAGTACTCGATACATTAGTTAAACCAAAAGGCATAACCAACCACTCATACAAACCTTCTTTTATCTTGAAAGTAGTCTTCCATTCATCACCTTCTCTGATTCTGATTTGATGATACCCACTTTTCAAATCAATCTTTTTGAAATACTTTGCTCTAGTCAAACTATCCATTATGTCATCCATTCTTGGTATAGGAAACCTATACTTCACTGTTATCTTATTGATTTCTCTGGAATCAGTACACATTCTCCATTGTCCATTCTCTTTTGGTGCCAATACAATAGGTACTACACAATGACTCAATTTTTTTTTGATTAAACCTTTCTCCAACAACTCTTGAATCTATCGGTTCAATTCTTGATTCTTGGTAGGTGTTAACCAATGAGGTGTCTTATTTGGTAAAATAGCTCCAAGGATTAGATCCATACAATGATCAATGCTTCTTTTTGGTGGAAAACCATTAGGTAAATTATCAAAAATGATATCTGTATACTTGGTGAGTAACTTATCAATCTCCTTAGGAACATTATCCTCTATTTTCTCATTTGGTTTGTTAGGAATCACAACAAAACATACATCATTCCTTTTCAAATCCTTAACAAACTTTCTTCCTTCCATCAAACAAACTTTCATAGATGTGCAAACAATACTAACAGGTTCTTCCATCAATGGCAACAATATTTTTTTCTTTCCATCAGCCACAATAGTATACTTATGTAATCTCCCATCTTATATAGCATGTCTATCATATTGCCAAGGTCTACCCAACAAAATATGACAACAATCCATAGGCATGATATCACACAACAACTTATCATAGTATTTTCCAATCTTCAAATTCATATAACACTATTCACTTGCCAGGAGTGCATGTTCATCCTTGATCCATGGAATCTTATAGGGCTTCAAATATACTCTAACCTTTCCAACTACAATTTTATGACCATCTCTTCAAATGATAGGTTCTTCGAGCTACCACTGTCAATGATTACCTTCCAAACTTTGTCAGAAACTTGACATCTGGCCTTGAACAAACTTTTCCTTACTAGATCTTCCTTCTTGCTTTCATTCCACAGTGCTCTCCTTACCATCAAATTATTTTCTTTCTCAGGTTCATTCAATGATCCTTCTTGCACCAAAGCATTCCTACTGCTACTAGCCTATGTACATTCAAAAGTTCTATGTCCTTCTTCTCCACAATTATAACAAGTTCCTCAGAAACTTCCTCTATTGTAACCACCTCGGTAGTTCCTGCCTCTGCCTCGAGAACTGTCACCTTTCCACCCAGTCTTGCCTTTGTCCAAATTTGTCTTTTTAAGTTTAGATCTACCATTTTCCCCATTAGATCTACCTCTTCCTCTAGGGAATCTACCACCATGAAATATTTGTCTCTATTAATGTCTTTTATTCAATTTGTCCTTAGCTTTCAAAGCAAATTGATAAGCCTCTTCAATGTTCTCCAGCTTGACCATACTAATCTCTTCTTGGATGGAAACCCTCAAATCATTTAGATATCTACCAATTCTCTCCACATCATCTTCATCATGTCTAGATCTGATATCTAATCTATAGAATTCCTCAGTATACTCTTTTATCGAGCTATCTTTCTATCTAAAACTTTGCATTCACTGAACTAGGTTAATCTGATAATCACAAGGTAAGAACTTTCCTTTCAAATTATTGACCATTTTACTCCATACCTTGATTTTTTCTTTTCCTTTCCTTTTCTGATCCAATTGTAGATGTTCCCACCACAAGGATGCATGACTTTTCAACTTAGTGCTTTCAATCTTCACCTTCTTATCCTCAAGGATATTCTCATACTCAAAATACTTTTCCATCTCAGTGATCCAGTCCACGAATTCATCTGAATCCAGCTTTCCACCATACTCATGAGGATTGAAATGTGGTGTTGACTTCAAACTTGTCAAAGCCTTCAAGAATTTTTCTTCACCTTGATCCACAATAGGTGTAGGTTCTACATTCTTCTGTTCTTCTTCAATTTCATCATCACTAACATCTTCAAGATGTCTGCCTCTTCTTTGGGCTATTTCAACTGCTTCTAATCTTGCAGCAATCTACCTTAGCATATCTGCCAATCCTAGATCTGCATCTCACCTCCCACAAACCATCTTGAAAACCCTCTGCAATTGAAGGTTAGATCATGATTTTCTACCCCACAATAATTCAACTAGGGATTCAAGAGGAACCTGTAAACCTAGATCCACAGACCTAGATCAAGATCTCACCTCGCTTTGATACCACCTGACACAAGGGGGCAAGGAGAAAGAGGGGCCAAGGGATGGTGCACCCTAATAATCCAAGCCTACAACACACATGTAAAAGAAAAAAACAACAAGATTTAGAGAGAGAATGCCAGATCTTTCATATATTTTTATTATCAATTGGAATCATACATGCTAGGCTATAAGGCCTTTGCAGTTACGGCCTGATATTACAATGAAACTCAGAAGTCCTCCAACATGTGAGGCTCTGTTATAATTCTTCAATCTAATGCCTACTATCTCCCAAACTACCACCACACAAGGGGGCAAGGAGCAAGAGGGGCCAAGGGATGGCACACCCTAATAATCCAAGCTTGCAACACACATGCAGAAGAAACAAACAACAAGAGTGAGAGAGAGAATGCCAGATCTTTCATATATTTTTATTATCAATTGGAATCATACATGCCAGGCTATAAGGCCTTTGTAGTTACTGCCTGATATTACAATGAAACTCAAAAGTCCTCCAACATGTGAGGCTCTGTTATAATTCTTCAATCTAATGCCTACTATCTCCCAAACTACCACCAAACATCTACATTTATACAAGAAGCTACCCAGCCGAGTCAGCATTCAGATCCATAATTAATAGAAGTAATGGTCAAATCTACAACCAAACACTTCCCAATGATGGATTCCAATATTAATTGTATGATCCAATATAAATGCATAAGTTGGCCTCAACTAAAACTACAACTAAACCCATCAGTGAACAAGGATGACCAACTATAAATAAGCAACACCGAGTGCTAGAGATAACCAACTACCTAAGAGATAACTGACCACACTTGATAATCAAAGGAAACTAAACAACTACCAACCAACTTGGTTAAAGAGGAAACTGAGAAACACAGACAAACTCCAAATTGTTTTTGGCGACACAAGATTTCCAAGGACCCAAGATGCTCCTGCATTAGGAAGCTTGTTATTGATGTTATTGACTGTATAAGTAGAAAAGGCTTAAGGAGAAGTGTTGTGATTGTTTGAAGGGATTTCTAAGAAGATCAATGATGGAGATGGAAATGGATCATAGTTAGTAAGCCAATATATCTACATGGAATTGGATCTGATATTTGCAAAGTGAGTTGTATGTTTTTTAGATCAATACTACTGTTACTTTCTAACCATTGTATCAATCAAAATCCTTTAAACTGAGGTTGACCTAATAGTCATTTGTATAAATCCTTTGAACAAGGTTGCATTCTAATGGAATATATGTAAGTCCTATAACAAGGTGCACTTTTAACAGAGTGGTTGAAATCCTTTAAGTGGGTCGCACCTAACAGTGTGTTTGTAACTTTTGATAGGGTTAGCTTTTCACAGAACTCACTTTAGAAGAGTGAAAATATCAGTAACATACTACAAAGTGGTTTTTCCCTAATTGGGTTTCCACTATAAATCCTAGTATCAATACTTGTGTGAATGTTTTGGTTTGAACATTTCTATGTTTTGCAAGTTAAATACTATTGGATAGTGGACTGCACTGTTATATGTTTTTTCTTTATATTCATTAATGACCAAGTAACTATTGGTTGTTAGATCTAATTTGTTGAAGTGTTTTGAAAGTTGGTTTATACATCTAGACCTAAGAACAACTGATTCACCCTCCTGGTCTATTTTTCTAAATCATATTAACATATTCTGGAATGATGTGGGTTGCATTCTTGAATGATAAGTTAGAATCATTTGAGAAGCTCAAAATATTCAAAACTAAGGTTGAGAATGAATCTGATCTGAAGATAAAGTGTCTAAGATCGGATACAGGAGGAGAATTCACCTCTAAATAATTATATGAGTACGACAAAGAACATGGCATAAAGAGATAGTTGAGTGCACCTAGAACCCCTCAACAAAATGGAATTGCAAAGAGAAGGAATAGGATCATCATTAATACAGAGCACACCATCATGATTGAAGGAAAAGTTATACACACCTATTGGAGAGATACGGTCAATACAATAGTCTATACCATCAATAGAATACAATTGAGGCCTAGCGCAGATAAGACACATTATGAGCTATGGTTTGGTACTTTTCCTGTAGTGAAATACTTCAAAATCTTTGGAAGAAAGTGTTATATTAAGAGGGATGAAGCAATAGGAAAGTTTGATGTAAGAAGTGATGAAGGTATTTTCCTTGGTTACTCTACTAAAAGAAAGTTTTATAGATGTTTTAATTTGAGATTGAAGAAGATCATTGAAAGTGCTCATGTTAAGATTGATGGAAATTTTATGGTTCAAGAAAGATATCATGATTATGCACCTATGATCGAAGAAGAACCCATTCCTTCCACTAGTGAGATAGTTGTTGAAGAGATGTTTGAAAGTATTGATGTATTATTCAATGACCCTGAAACAAGTGAAGAAGAAACTTAGAAGGTAGATGAGATAGTATCACCTAAAGTTCCAAAGTTTACATCTAGATATCACTTAAGGATGACAAGGGTCAAGGTCAACCTCGACCCTGACCTAGGTCATGGTTGATCTTGACCATGACTTAAAGTTTCAAGCCTAGTCAACATTGAAAATAGCAAAGTTATGGGTCAGCCAAAGAATTGGAATGATGAGAAAATAGGACAAAGTGTTGGTAAAAGGGCATAAAGGCCTAGGAGAGATTTTAATGAAGGCTAGGAGGACCAATACCTAGGTCCTACCTAGAAAATAGAGTCAAGAAGAGGGAAATCAAGGATAATCCTTGGGATCCTAACACTAATTTTACCTAGAAATAAAGAATCAAAAGAAAATACATCCTGAATGAAAATCTATCATGAAAAATGCACTAAACAAGGGTGCCAAACCTACCAAGATGGAAGTGCACATAAAAGAGGCTCGAAACCAATATTAACCACATACATGAAATTTTATGATAAGTAATATAGATCTAGAAATACTTGAAAAGAATAGTGGAATAAAGTACATATGTCATAACATAGCTGATCTAAAAATACCTCTTTTTTAGTGTCTGTACTGAGTTTCTTAGAATTCTACAACCAGATTTGGGACAGGAACACAAAGACATATAAAACCTAAAAATATTTTCCTTTTCTGAGAAAGGTCGACCTTGACCCAAAATGAAAGGTCAACCTTGACCCCAAAATATTGACCTTAACTTGCATTTCTCTGATAGAAACTCTATTTGTGGATCCTAGAAGTTTATCGAAAAGCGTATCTAGATTTTCTCTACAACTCCTAAAACAACAACTATAGATATCTAAAAATGGTGTTTTGGGGTGGCTAATAGGATTTTTCCTTAGTAAAACCCCCATTTTGGTGATCTCCACCTCCATGAATAGCCAAATGTAATAGAATATGTGTGTGTGTGTGTGTTGCTCATAGGAAGAGCTTTGAATATGTAATGCCAAGATGTAATCCTCTAGATTAAAACCCTAACATGAATTGAAATGAGAGAGAAATGCATAGATTTGAATATGATAAAGAAAGAATACCATGTTGGCAATTTGGCTAATGTGGATGCATAGATGTTGTCATTATGGAAACATATGATCACTATTAAGAGTGCAACATCTAGAAAGCTAAGTTGGAAGGTCGTAGAAAGAAATTATCTAAGTATGGATACAAAGATCCTGACAGAGCACCTGAGGAAGATTTTGTTGGCGACGTTCACTGGAGAAATATTTTTAATTACACCGTTAACTAAAGCTTCTATAGAGTATGAGGATACCCCATCTTAGTGCGCATAAATTTTTGAGCTGTACGGACAAAGTTATTCAAAGTTTACCGATGATAGTTTGCAAGCCGACAGAGCAAAGATAAGGTCAGAATTGGTAAAGTGATTAAGGGATTATTTTTCTTTGCAAAAATAAGACTTAATGTTATAAAGGGATGACATAAGATGTAATTATGATTATGCAAGTTGACAAAAGAAGATTTATGTTTGTATCTTGTATAAAGGCTAAGTTGTAGTAGTTGAAATGTAAGGTGCAAGTAACCAAGAAAGTGAATGTTGTAATATTGTTGTATATTGTAATAGCGATAAAGGCTATGGTAGAAAAGTTATAATCAGATCATATTGTAATCAGATAGCAATTTTGTATTACCTATTTGGGTAGTGAGCTCATATGGTGATTAGGTTCTGTAATCATAACTCCTAACAAGGTTAAGGCTTCTAACAAGGCCTAAAGTCCTTTAACCAGGACAGATCTACTATATGATTGTAATAGACTCCTAACAAGGTCAACATCCTTAACAAGATACTTTTGATTAGTGATCATTATGGGTACCATCCCCACTGGGGTTTTCACTTGGCTAGGATTTCCTCAAGAACAAAACATGTGTTATGAGTTCCTTTCATTTACTGTTATGTTTGTTAATTAGCTTGATTATCTTTGTATGCACTAAAGTAATTTGTAATATCCATAAGTGGGCAAAATTTTGTGAAATACTGATTCAACCCCCCCCCCCTCTCAGTATTTCCTATTTCTAACAATTGGTATCAGAGCTTAGTTACTCAGAGGAAAGGAAAGCTTAGCAGCTTGAGTAAGATCTCTATGGATATGAATCAATTGCAGAAAAATCTTGAAGAAGCACTTGAGCAGATTGATATGCTTACAGAAGAAAGAAACACCTTGAAAGGAAAGTATGAAGATGCAAAGAATCTTATTGATAGATTGAAAGGTAAGATCAAAGATCTAAAATTTGAGAAAGAATCTGAAGTACTTATTGAAGATTGTGATGACTTAGAAAAGGAAAATGTGATTCTTAAGCATGAATTGAGAGTAGAAAATTTGAAGCTTAACATGAGAGATGGAAATGAAAATCTAAGATCTAAAAATGAAAACTTGAAAAAAGAGAATGAAGATCTGAAATCTAAACTTGGTAAGATAACATCTAAATTCAAAAACATCAAATTGCAATATGATGAACTTGAAAAATACAATAGGATAGTGAAAGGTGAATTGACTAAGTCTAAACAACAACTTGAGAAATTGTACTCTAATAATGAAAAGATCAATGAGCAAATATCTTATGGAAAACCATTCTATGACAAAACTGGTCTTGGATACAATAAACAAGAAGACAGATCCAGTAGCACTTGAAAGTATGGAAACAAAGTCAGATGAGAACAAATCTAAAGATCCACCTAAAGAAGAAGGAGAAACATCAAAACAAGAAGAACCACCGAAGCAAGAAGAATCATCAAAATGTATGCAAAGAGAATTCAAAGGTAGATGTTTTGTTTGTAACACTTTTGTGCACATGAAGAAAGATTGCATAGGCATGAAAAGAGGAAATGGAATAGTTTGTTATAGATGCAACAAAGTTGGATACATTGCTAGAAATTGCAGAACTCAAATGAATCAGCAAGCACCTAGATATGGAGCAAATGGAATCATATGTCAGATATGCAATAAGATTGGACATACAAAAAAGTTTTGTAGAATGAACATTGGAAGTTATCATCAAAACCCTAACCCTAGAAACTATGCAAGAAGGAATGGAAATGCAGGAAACATAGAGAAAGGATGTTGTAGCAATGAAAATGAAGTGAAATTTGTTAAAGCCAAAGATCAAGCAAGTACATTTAGTGTTGGAGGTAGTGAGAAAGGTATTGTATGTGATGGTAAGGTTGAATCTTTACCTATCTTATCTTTAAGCACTTAAACTCTATTATTTTCAGTATTTTAGGAACTTAGATTTATTATAGATTCAAAATTTGGAAGAGTTAAGTTTTCTGTAGTTAGATGTATATTCTTTATAGTGTACTAATGCTCTATTTAAGTGTGCAAAAAGAAATATGAAGTTTTGCAAGGTCGCAAAATGATTTACTATCGCAGGTTTGAAGAATCAGCTTTTTGCATTTTAGCAAAAAAATGGATGAATGCAATGTCAGATTGAGTTAATGCAAAGTGTTATAAAGTTGAAATTGATGTAATTATGATCACAAAGTGATTGGAAGAGATTTGGGAAGCATAAAGAGTGATTTGGAGCCATTTGTAGAAGTTTAAAATTAGTTTGCAGAATCGTTCAAACTGAAGCCCTAGATTTGCAAAGTTGAGGTATTTATCACATCAAAGACTAGATTCAGAATCTGTAATCAATTGTTAAGATGGATATGTCTATGGTTCATAATGTTAAAAACAAGAACAGACCTAAGGTTAAGAAAGAACCTGTAGAACCAACATAAATTGATGAAAGCCTAGCATTGTCATCCATACCAGACAAAGTATTGCACATAGAAAATGTTAAAGGATATTTAGGTTGTAAGTTTGAAACCTTGAAGGATGCAGACTTTAATGTAAACTATCGAAAGTTGTATAATCAGGACATGACAGTGAAACTAGGTTATCAACATTTAGAGAACAATGAGATCTTCAATTACTGTCTAAAGCATGAATTTAATGATGAGGAATGTACCAAAATCATTTTAAGTAGAATTCACAATGGGAAATTTTGGATGGAGGATAGAGTCATTGATATAATAGCTGACCTAATTAATGAGGTAATAAGATTATCAAAAGTTGGAGAGATTCCTTTGAATGAGAAGAAAATGAGGAAGATTGTATTGGATAACATAGGATCTAGCTATAATGGTAGAGGAATTGTGATAAGTAAGATTAAGCAAGATGATGTTAGGTACCTTTGCAAGATCCTAACAGCTAAATTTTGTGGTAGTTCAAGAGAAGATGACATGGCTGCAAGAATGGTTCATGTAGCTTATCTTATGTGTGTTGAGAATAAACTAGTAGATCTATGTGAGATTCTAAGAATTCAACTATTTGAAAACTTAGAGAAGATAAAGAAGGCCAAGTACACAGTTTAGGTTTTCATCTTTGATAACCTATATGTTTTTCCACATTTTGAGAAGATTCCCTTACACAGTTGATTGGAATGATGGTGATAACATAGTTGAAAGAATCAAAAAGATGTACATGAAGCACCTAATTGAGAAAGTTAATGACAATGTTAAGCTTGTACTAAAGACCTTTCAAAATATTGTCAAGAACAGGTCAAGGATTCCTCATCCTTAGTCTTAAAGTACAAAAATGACATTTGTTTCATGGTAGATACAGATTTTACTTACATTGAAGCAGTTGAACCGAGAATGGAGTTCATAGACCCTCTTGGCTATGAAATTTATGAAGCTGAAATAGAAGGTTATGTAAATAGATTGTTGAAATGTGAATTGGATGTTCATGCAAATAGGTTTGGAACCTATGAAGAAAACTTTCATTTAGGAATGAGCTTGAAAGAAGAAAATAAATCTAAAAGAAGAGTTGATGGAGCTATCAAGAAAATATTGAAGGAAACTGGCATAACAAGTCATGAGTATGATATAGCAAAGAAGATAGGTGAAGCTTTAAGGAAAAGTGAAACTCTTGTAGTTCCACCCCTAGCATCTAGTGTAGATCTAGCTAATCCCATTGCAGTGAAAGTGAAAGTTGAAGAACTTGAGAAGGAGCAAGAAACTAGTTAGACAAAGGAACCCTCTTCATTAGTACCTAGCAAAAGAATGAAGGCAAGTGCATCAAGACTGAGCAAAAGAAAAAAAGTAATTATTTCTCCAGTACCTAGAAGAGTTATAGAAATAAAAGAAGATGAAGTAGCTATAAATAAGAAAACATGGAAACCTAAGATAGAAAGAGTGAATGAAGACATATGGAAGCATGGTGACTTCACTAAGATGAACAAGTATTATGACCTATATGGATATTCAGAAAGATTGAATCTTGAGAATTCAATGGTTACTCACATGATTCTCAAAAACAAGAACTTTGACACCATTCATGGAAAGATACCAGAAGATTTGTATAATAGACTTGTGAACAAGAAGATGAGAGCACAATATGAAGATACAAAAATGAGAGAGAATGTGATTAGATAGTTTTGTGATATTAGAGATGATGACCATCTTAAGCAGATCCTCAAGCCACTTGCAACTCTCTTGAGAACCAAAAGGAGGACAATACAGATAATGGGAGGTCAATATGAACAAGTTAAGACTGAAACTAAATAGGTAGTTGTGCAAATTCTTGTAGAAATTATAGTAGGAAAACATGTTGATACAGAACCACAACAAAAGGTATCAGAAGAAGAACAACAAGGACAAGAAGAGGTAATTGGTATTGAAAAAGTCCCATCTTCTTCACATATCAATATTGGTAAAGAATCAATGGAAGTCAAAGGCACAAAAGTAACCCTTGAATTAGATGATGCAGTGTTCAATGAGTTGGACAACATTGTTGACAATTTGGCCTTAGAAGAGCCAGAAAAGATAACTGAAATAGAGAAGGAAACATAAAAGGATGTAGAGATAGAGACAACACAAGTAGAGGCTCAATCAGAATAGGTAGAGAGGAAGCAAGTAGATAAGGGAAAGAAAGTTTTGACAAAGGTCACTACTTCTAGTGTACCCTCTATATCAGATATTGTACCAACCATTACCAAGGACAAAGACACTATCACACCTAAGAAGAGGAAAATTGGTTCAATTTTTGAAGACCTTGGTAAAGAAGTTGATGATGATGATCAACTTGAGCTCATCACATCTCTTAACAAAATAATTGGAAAGAATAAGAAGGTGAAGAACCTTGAAGGTAGAGTCAAAGAATTGACATAAAAACTTGAGAGTGTGATCAGCACAAAGATACTTGACCCCAATCCACTTGAAAGAGAAAAGATGGTAATAAATTCTTTTGATACTGAGTTTACAAATTTGATTGATATAGCTAAGGTTAAGGCTCAGGCAGTGTATGAAGCTGAGATGTTGCAGAACATAAGTCAGAATATCAAGAATGATATTGGTAGCCTTGATATACACATTAAGAATTTGAGAAAACATCTTGAGACTGGAAAGTGTTTGTACATTCAATGTAAAAAAACTGAGAATATAATAGTGGATGAAGACAAGAAGATCAGAGCAAATTTGGATGCTATAACAGTAGAGACAAACTCCTTGTCTAGCCCTAATGTGAAGAAAAGTTCTATAGAGAAGAAGATAAGATAGCTAAAAGATGAAATCAGGACTTTATCTGAGGAGAAGGATAGAAAACTTAACCGAATCAATATCTTGAGACAACATGTCTCAATCAAGACTACAATTGTTGAAGAACAAATTGAAGAATGTCTTTCAGCCAAGACATGATTTCAAAAGTTTAATTTTGAATCCCTTCAAGCACGTCAGATTGCAACATACAGATTAAGTACTCTACTCAATGTTGCATAGTCTATCAAGAAGCTATGGGAAAAAGAATTTGAAGCTTGGAAGATAGATTTTGGTGATTGTGTTGCAAGCCTACCAGCTTTGCAATAATTGATGGTAAGGTAACAAATTTTTGTACAAGTTTTGTATACCCTTCTTTTGTCATTGTTGTCAAAGGGGGAGAGATAGCAAAAAATTGTCAATTGTCTATATTTTGAGGAAGGATACTCATAGGGGGAGCTATGGAGTATGATATAGATATATATGAGGAGATATAAGGATTGGATATATGGCCACAATTTTCACATAAAGATTTAAAGTTTTTTTGAAGTTTTGTTTTGCACACTTAGCCAATTTTCTCATATGTTGCCACCAATGACAAAGGGGGAGATTGTTGGCAATTTGGCTAATGTGTATGCATAGATGTTTTCATTATGGAAACATATGATCACTATTAAGAGTACAAAGTCTGGAAAGCTAAGTTGGAAGGTCATAGAAGGAAATTGTCTAAGTATGGATACAGAGATCCTGACAGAGCACCCAAGGAAGATTTAGTTGGTGGCGTTCACTGGAGCAATATTTTTGTTTGCATAACTAACTAAAGCTTCTATAGAGTATGAGGATGCCCCATCTCAGTGCACATAAATTTTTGAGCTGTATGGACAAAGTTATTCAAAGTTTACCGATGACAGTTTGCAAGCCGACAGAGCAGAGATAAGGTCAGAATTGGTAAAGTGATTAAGGGATTATTTTGCTTTGCAAAATAATGACTTAATGTTATAAAGGGATGACATAAGATGCAATTATGATTATTCAAGCTGAAAAAAGAAGATTTATGTTTTTATCTTGTATAAAGGCTAAGTTGTAGTAGTTGAAATGTAAGGTGCAAGTAACCAAGAAAGCAAATGTTGTAATATTGTTGTATATTGTAATAGTGATAAAGGCTATGGTAGCGAAGTTATAATCAGATCATATTGTAATTAGATAGAAAGTTTGTATTACCTGTTTGGGTAGTGAGATCATTTGGTGATCAGATTTTGTAATCATAACTCCTAATAGGGTTAAGGCTTCTAACAAGGCCTAAAGTCCTTTAACCAAGATAGATCTACTATATGATTGTAATAGACTCCTAATAGGGTCAAAATACTTAATAGGATACTTTTGATTAGTGATCATTATGGGTACCATCCCCACTGGGGTTTTCCCTTGGCCAAGGTTTCCTTGAGAATAAAACATGTGTTATGAGTTCCTTTCATTTACTGTTATGTTTGTTAATTAGCTTGATTATCTTTGTATGCACTAAAGTAATTTGTAATATCCATAAGTGGGAAAAAGTTTGTGAAATACTAATTCACCCCCCCCTCTCATTATTTCCTATTTCTAACATACCAAGCCCTTGAGGCTAAAGTACTCCTACTAAACTCACAATCTGTAATTGCTACCCCATGGTTGTATCTTTGAATGCTTGAATGGTTAAAATGGTAGACCAAAGAAGAATGAATCTTTCTTGTTCCAAATGAATGTCCATAATATCTTGTTATCAATAATATCTTGATCTTATATATCATTTTCTTGCAATCTTGCATCATCATTTCCTCATCGCTTGCTTTCTTCTTGAAGTCACTTGATGAAAATGAAGGCAAAAGAGAGTGTTTATATAGTGATTTCAAGGAAAGGCTCCTCAGGCAATGTAAGGACCCCTAATTCAAATTTTTCCTTGAATTATGGTCTAATCACACTAACCAACTATGGAGGAAAAATAATAAATGAATTTTGCATTAAAACCCTTTAACGTCAGATTTAGAGGCTCGCTTTTAATTTCAGGACCCGCTATGATCGGTCAGAGACTTGGAATGATGAGAAAATGGGATAGACTGCTAAGAAAAGGGCATAGAGGCTTAGGAGAGATGTGATGAAGGCTAGGAGGACTAATAACTAGGTCCCACCTAGAAAATAGAGCCAAGAAGAGGGAAATCAAGGAGAATCCTTGGGATCCTAACCCTAATTTCACATAGAAGTGAGATCAAGTGCAAATACATCCTAAATGAAAATCTATCATGAAAAATGTACTAAATAAGGGTGCTAAACCTACTTAGATGGAAGTGCTTCCATTTTATGATGATACATTCAACCCCCACTGTTAGCTTGTGGTGACTGATCAAGAAAGTACTATCTAGGAAAGTACTGTACACTTTTCATTCATCATGGGGTTAACTCATCAAGCATTTTTGAGTTGACACATCAAAAATTTCCCTAGGTTGACTCATCAAGCCTTTTCTTAGGTTGAATCGTCAAGTATTTTAGGGTTAACTTGTTAACTGACATAAGCCTTGTTATATTGGCTTAGGGTTAGGGATTTCATTATGAGGTATGATTTTAGTACTTGTGGTGGAATTGAGCTATAAGAGATTATGGATTGTAATTATGTTGTAATCATAGGATAATAATAATATTGGACTCGCTATTGGTGGACATAGCCCAGGGATTGGGTGAACCACATTAAATATTTGTGTCTTGTGTTCTCTTCTATGTGGTTTATTATTTTCTGATATTGGTTATATTTGCATGTTATTTTTATTTCTTCCTTGTTAACCCTAACAAGTGGTATCAGAGTGAGGTTATTTCATTCGTTCTTTCATCTATTCTTGGAAACAAGTCTCATGAGTTAGTGGGAGAGTCTCTCAGTTAAGTGGGAGAAATGGCAGATGAGGGTAGGCTGAAGGTTGATAAGTTTAATGGGTAGAACTTCTAGTTATGGAAGATGCAAATGGAGGATTATCTCTATTAGAAGGATCTATGGCAGCCATTAGAGGGAGTAGCCAAGAAGGAGGCAACAATATCTCAGGAAGAATGGGATATTTTGGATAGGAAGGCATTGGGGAGTATTTGTTTGTGCCTGGCACAATCAATGGCATTCAATATTACTGGAGCAATGACAGCTAAAGATCTGATGAAAACCCTAGCGAAGTTGTATGAAAAACCTTTAGCTTCAAAAAAGGTATTTCTTATGAAGCATTTATTTAATATGAAAATGGTAGAAGGTGGATCAGTCACTGATCATTTGAATGAGTTTAATACAGTCGCAAGTTAGTTAACCTTAGTTAAAATTACTTTTGATGAAGAGGTTAGGGCTCTCTTGATTTTGTGTTCTTTGCCAGAAAGTTGGAATGGTTCGGTAATGGCTATTAGTAATTCTATTTTTGGTTCTAATACCCTAAAGTATGATGATGTTATTGGTGTTATTCTGAGTGAGGAAATTCATAGGAAAAGCTCAGGTGGATCCACATCAGGAAGTGTCCTAAATGCACAAAGTAGGGGTAGAACCAATGAGAGAGGAAACAACTCTAGAAATCATGGGAAATCAAGAGGAAAACCAAAGGGAAAGAAGTCTAAATCCAAAGGGCCAAATGATTGCTGGTACTATGGAAAACTAGGTCATAAGAAGAAAGATTGTTGGTCTCAGAAGAAAGATCAAGGAGACAAAAATGATGGAAACAAGGAAGCAAATGTGGTAAGTAACAAATCCAAAGAGGATGCTTTGATTATTTCTTTAGAAAGTATTGATGATTCATGGGTTTTAGATTCTGGGGCTTCATTTCATGCTACACCCCATAGAAGTTATTTTGTTGATTATGTCCAAGAGGATTTTGGGCTAGTTTATTTGGGAGATAATGAACCCTATCAAATTGTTGGAAAAGGAAAAATTAAGATTAAGTTGCAGAATGGGAATCATTGGCTACTAAAAGAGGTAAGACATGTTCCAAGGCTGAGTAGAAATTTAATTTCAGCAGGGCAACTGGGTGATGAGGGTTGCACATTTACTTTTAATGATAGAAATTGGAAGGTTTCAAAAGCTTCCTTAGTAGTAGAAAAAGGTGTGAAAGTAGGCACCTTATATCTTTGTATAGGTCATACTATTCCTTCTACTTTAATTGTTTCAGAAGATAATAAATGTTCAGGAACAGTGGCTGCAGTTGAGCAGGAAGAACATCAAACTGTTGCTGTAGATTCTGACACAACATTGTGGCACAACAGACTTGGGCACTTGACTGAAAAAGGTATGAAATTACTTCATTCAAAGAAATTTTTACCTGGTCTAAAATGTGTCAATATGGATTTCTGTGAAAGTTGTGTGTATGGAAAGCAAAAGAGTGTTAGTTTTGTGAAGAGTGGGAAGGAAAAGAAAAATGAGAGATTAGAGCTTGTACATACAGATGTATGGGGACTAGCTCAGGTATCTTCCCTTGGTGGCTCTCTGTATTATGTTACATTTATAGATGATGCAATAAGAAAAGTATGGATTTATATCCTTAGATAGAAATCTGATGTATTTCAAGCTTTTAAGAAATGGAAATGCTTGGTTGAGAATGAGACTGGTAAAAAGTTAAAATATCCTAGATCTGATAATGGTGGTGAGTATTTCAGCACATAATTTAAAGAATATTGTTCCTCTAATGGTATTCGTAGGCAAAAAATTTTACCAAGGACTCCACAAGAAAATGGAGTGACTAAACACATGAATAGGACAATAATGGAGCGTGTAAGGAGTATGAGGTTGCATGCTAGGCTGCCCAAAAATATGTGGGTAGAGGCTATGAACACTACTATTTATTTAATCAATAGAGGCCCCTCTACTCCTTTGGATTGTGGTATTCTAGAGGAAGTATGGAGTGGTAAGAAGGTGAGTTATTCTTTTCTCAAAACCTTTGGTTGTGAAGCTTTTGCACTTATAGATTCTAAAAATAGAACCAAGATGGAAGCTAAGTCAAAGAAATGTGTATTTTTTGGATATGGAAATGATGAATTTGGTTATAGGCTTTGGGATTTTGAAAATCATAAAATTGTAAGAAGCAAGGATGTCATATTCAATGAGAAAGTATTGTACAAAGATCTATTGTTGTAGCATGAGAAGAAAGAAAATGACTATGAAGTACTGGATGATACTCCACAAGTTCATGTTCCAGTAGTTCCTTATGCTCCACAACAACAACAACAACAAATACCACACACCCCAGTGAATGTTAGATGGTCAACAAGGCTAAGTAGACCTCCAGAAAGATTTTCTCCATCTTTGTATACTATTTTGTTAACAGATACTGGTGAACTTGAATGTTATAATGAAGCTATGTAGGTGGATACAAAGCTTCAGTGGGAGTCTGCAATGATAGATGAAATGGACTCTTTGATGAAAAATCAAACATGGGATTTATGTAAGTTACCTACAGGTAAAAGGGCTTTACCAAATACATGGGTTTACAGGATAAAAGAAGAGGATGGAGGTAAGAAAAGATTTAAAGCTAGATTAGTCGTAAAAGGATTTTCACAGAAACATGGTATTGATTTTGATGAGATATTTTCTTTAGTTGTTAAAATGACTTCTATCCGTACTATTTTAAGTATTGTGGCTACTGAAGATTTGCATTTAAAGAAGCTTGATGTTAAAATAGTTTTTCTTCATGGTGATTTGGATGAAGAAATATATATGGTTTAGCCACAAGGATTTGAGGTCAAGGGTAAGGAGAATTTGGTGTGCAGATTGTAGAAAAGTTTATATGGCTTGAAGCAAGCAGCTTAGCAATGGTATATCAAATTTGACACTTTTATGAATGAGCATGGATATAGTCGGTGTCATTCTAACCATTGTATTTATTTTAAGAGGTTGGATGATGAAAGCTACATTATTTTATGTTTATGTGTTGATGATATCCTTTTAGCTAGGTCTAACATGGATCACATTAAGGGGTTGAAACAACAGTTAGTAAAATATTTTTCTATGAAGGATTTGAGGGCAGCAAAACAAATCCTTGGTATGAAAATTTGTAGAGATAGGAAAAATAGGAAATTGTCTCTATCTTAGGCTGATTATATTGAGAAGGTGTTGAAACATTTCTCTATGGAGAATACCAAAGCTATCAGCACACCTTTGTCTGGTCACTTGAAATTGAATAAGGATATGTGTCACAAGACAACGGATGAAGAGACTAAAATGTCTAAGGTACCTTATGCTTCAGTTGTAGGGAGCTTAATGTATGCTATGGTATGTACTAGGCCAGATATTGCACACATAGTGGGAGTCGTTAGATGATATATGAGTAACCCTGGTATTGAGCATTGGAATGTAGTCAAATGGATTCTTAGATATTTGAGAGGTACATCCAATAAGTGTTTACACTTTGGGGGTTCTACTACTACTTTACAAGGCTATGTTGACTTAGATTTGGTAGGATACATAGATAGTAGGAGTACTATAGGTTATATATTTACTATTGGTGGGATAGCAGTGAGTTGGATTTGTCAACTACAAAAGGTGGTTGCTTTATCCACTACAGAGGTAGAGTATGTTGCTTCTACAGAGGCAGCCAAGGAGATGATATGGCTTCAATTCTTCATGGAAGAATTGGGACATCCACATAAGGATAATTTTTTGCATACAGATAGCCAAAGTGCCATTCATCTTGTGAAGAATTCTACTTTGCACTCAAAGAAAAAACACATACAGTTGCGGTACCATTTCATTCAGTCAGTTTTGGATGATGGGAAGTTAAGGCTAGAAAAGATTCATACAGATGATAATCCAATAGATATGTTTACAAAGGTAGTAACAAGGGAGAAGTTGAACTCATGTTCAACTTTGGTTGGTCTACTAGACTGAACAGAATAAAGGGACATTTGAGTCCAGGGTGGATGGATCTAGTGGGAGCCTCACAGGGTAGCGGTTTAGCTACAAGATCAGTCTCCAAGTGGGAGATTGTTGTTTGGTGTGGAGTCTGATCAGTCCCCAAGTGGGAGATTGTCAGCTTGTGGTGACTAATTAGGAAAGTACTATCCAGGAAAGTACTGTACACTTTTCATTTGTCATGGGGTTAATTCATCAAGTATTTTTGAGTTGACATGTCAAACATTTCCCTAGGTTGACTCATCAAGCCTATTCTTAGGTTGACTCATCAAGTATTTTAGGGTTAACTTGTTAACCGACATAAGCCTTGTTATATTGGCTTAGGATTAGGGATTTCATTATGAGGTATGATTTTAGTACTTGCAGTGGAATTGAGCTGTAAGGGATTACAAATTGTAATAAGGTTGTAATCACTTGATAATAATAATATTGGACTCGCTGTTGGTGGACCTATCCCAGGGATTGGCTGAACCATGTTAAATCCTTGTGTCTTGTGTTCTCTTTTGTGTGGTTTATTATTTTCTGATATTGGTTATATTTGCATGTAATTGTTATTTTTGCCTTGTTAACCCTAACACCCACTCTAGCTTAGATATGACACTATGTGAATATGTAGGCTAAAGTAAGAAAAAATCATAGTAAATAAAAAGGATATAACCAAGTCCTGTAATGTCCCTACCAGGGAACCCATAAGGAATCAGGTCTTAAGACCAAAAATTGCAACTAACAAATTTTTTCCAACACTACATCATGACTACTTCACATCTACATACATTCCTTAAGGTTCCCTTAAATAATTCATTTACATTACTTATCCAAATTGAAATTCATTTCTTTTCTTTACTTTCACATTTTAGAACTTTAAGAGATAGGGTAAGAAAATAACATTTCATTTACAATTATATTTCTTACTTTATATACTAATTTCATTTCTCCTTTCTACACATTGAATAACTATTCATTACAAATTACATTTTAACATAATAAACATTTTCTTTCATTGCAACAAAGGAGAGATAGACAAGATAATTTCAACATCACATAATATATTTTCAACTTTGATCTTTCAAATAACAACCCTTGAAATAAAGCCTAGAACTATCCCTCCCAATTACATTGCTTTTCTTTTCAATTACATCTTTCTGATAATAGATCTCATAATAATAGGTACATGAATGGCCTAAAGCATTACAACAAATCTTTATGTCTTTATTTTTAATAACAATGATATAATATAAATGTCTTCATAGAACTGAACATATCCAAGTCACGAACCATGAACAGGACCTCAAAAGATTTTTGCCACCCAACCATGTGAAACTAGTGAAGTTCCACCCCTCATGCTAGGAGATAGAACCAAGATACTCACAAGGCCCTAAGTAATCTAAGGCTCAAAAGATAAAGAAATCCAAGATTCAAAAAGAACATAAAATATCATCATACTATAACATAGAGGTCAGGCTTCTAGGATACCACCTAAGTGAGTGTCATCACACAACCTATGTTTAGGGATCCACCCTGGCAACCATGTAACCCCAGTCCCCCCTTTATGAATAGGGATCCACCTTGGTAGTTACCCATGGTCTCGGTACTCCAACAGGACTATGTGGTCATTAACAAGTTTTCTTTCATTATCTTTTGTTTCCCCCCTTCCAAGTTAATTTTAAGGTTATCACTTAATTATAAACTCACCCATATGATCTCTTGGAAACCAATTTGGGTCCCAGCACCTATGGTGAGCCACTCACCTAGGGTACCTATTACCCTACCCAAAACATGAAAAAATAATTTCCATAATTCAAATGCATTATCTCAGAGGTTTAGGAAACTCTCCTGTCTACTCAGACCACCAAGATGAGCCCTAACCTTAACCATAAACAACATTATAATAGTAAAAGGATGTCACATACTCAAGACACCTCAAGTAAAATATTATGATCAACTTAAAACAATAAAATATATCATTTAGAGAAGTAAAAAGATGTAGACAAAGACCATGATCAAGGTTGGAAGATACAAACCAAACCCAAGTCAAATAGTTATCCAATAAGGAAATCTATGACTCTAAAGTTTTCACAATAGGTTCAAATATAAATCATAAACTAATAAATATTAATGGGGAAACAAAAATAGTACTATAAACTAATGAACCTGCAAGCATCTATGCATGATTATTTATATAAACAAATATATGACTGTCGTAAAAAATATAGTCTTAGTGCGGTAAGCTTAACTTTTGTTTTAACCATTGGATCTTCCTAATTTTGACATATGTTTGATAAAACCTAATTATGTACATTCTTACTAGAGCAATTGGCAAAATAAGTTTTGGTTAAAAAGTTATTTACAACATAGTACAGTTATATAAACGAGAACACTTTGTCTAATTCCTATTAATATATATATATATATTTTTATTATCATTCTATTTACAAATCATTTCACAACATAAAATTTGCAGATCATATGAATAATATATATATATATATATATATATATATATATATATATATATATATATATATATATATATTTAAGAAAAGATACACATATGCAAAAATAAATATATCAAATCATAAAATTAATTATAGACTTTTAGGAAGAGTTTTGACAAAGAAAATAAACTGTCATTAAACTTCCTGCACATAGTATTTGTTTTTTTAACAATATTTAATTCATAAACATATATAATAAAAAAAATATTGACATATCATAAGAACACACTATTAGTTTCCAAAATACACACACATATTCACAAATACACATAGGCAAGAAGATAATTCTTCTTGGTTCTGGATCCTACCTGGAGTCCTGTAGAGAAACTTCACACTATCTGGAGCACACCTCTACAAGTCCTCCAAACCTTGAGTGAGATGGTAACCTTCTGGAAAGCTTCCTCTCAAAATCAAAATCCAAACAATCCACACACTTTCCCTCAAACTAAAACACTCTAAATCTCATAGGAAATTACAAATAATTTTTGGAAAAACTATCAATGTAGAAAACTTCAAAAACCTTCCAAAAACTCCAACTCCCCGTCCAACCCCAAAATACAAATATTTAGTTGGAGGAGTTGCTTTACGGGAAGCAACTTCTCCAACTTCCATAGTTGGTTGGAAGAACAACCAAATTATTCTCATAAATGACTTAACAAATTTTTTATAAATTTAATTAAAATAGTTTGAAAGAAAACCATAACAAGAAAGTCAAACAAATAACTCTCAAGAAAAATGCATAGCACACATGGAAACCAACTAGCCTAACTTCTAGGAGGTCTTGAGTTCAACTCCCTCCTAGATAGCTAGTTTTACTACAAAAAGTATTTACTTTTATTATTATTGTTATTATTTTTTACTTTTTATTTAATACATTCATTAAATATAATTTATTTCAGTCACTTTATTTACTTATTATAAATAACATTCCATTTACATAATTAATGAAAACATAAAATTATTATTATTTATATAAGCATGGATATATGCATGTGCACCCACATATACACATACCTATACATAATACAATCAATTATAACATATTTATAATTATTATACAAGCAAAATAGATTAATTCTAACTCATAACATAAACTCAGACCAACATCAAAACAAGTCCATAACATAAACTACATTCTACTTTCCCAACTAGGATAACTTCCTAAAAAAAATTCTAAGTCTATGGGTAACCTCAAGAGTAGCTTGGTTAAATCTCCATACAACAATAGTTCAAGGATTTTTAGGGCACGCTCAGACCTGTGTAGCCAGGTGGAGACAATGCCTGGTACCTGCATCTTGCAATGACCAACTAACATGCATATACATATATATACACAAACAATGGAAAATAAGGAGGGAGAGTGCGACATCATGTGGACCTCCTATAGGAGTAACTATGAATACCTCTCATCATCCTACACTCACATCAAATAGTGTAATCATCTAAACATAAGGGGTTAGCAAGGTTAGATCCATCATAATATAAATCAAATGTAAAACATTTTATAGATAGTTTATTTTTAATAATTCATCATTTTATTTAAAATTATTTAATATTTCATAATAAACTCTATTAACCAAAAAATATGAAATCAAATTTCCCATCATTAAATAACATAGTCCAAATATATAATCCAAAGTACCGAAGTAATAATCCTGTCTATCCAAAATATGTAGATACTAGGGTGGGTATTACAAGTCCTCAATATAGAGATCTTGAAAAAACACCACTAGTACCTACAATGCACAAGTTTAATGAAAATCCATAAATCACCTAAGGCTTACTGAAATTAAATTAAGAAGTGCATAGAGCCCCTTATACCCCCTTTTTTTTGGCTTTCTACTTCTGAAGGGTGAAATAGTGTGATAAGGATAACCTTATACACTGGACATGCAGTTTGTTGAGAAAGTCTTTTCCTAAACTAATTAGAAGGATTCCTATCCTTCCTAAACTAATTCAAGGAGTTAGGTATTTGAATCACAATTTCAATGCTAGTGATAACACTAAAAATGGAGTTACCAAACTCAAGTTATGATGAAAAGAGTGAATGTCTATCTAAATGCATATGAATGGAAATCCAAGTTGAACCTAAATAAAACCCTAACAAACCCTAATAAAAACCCTAATTTTGAACTATAAATAAGGAAAGAGAGAAGATACCTACTCATTCTTACCATTTGTAGATTCAAAGAGAGAAAACAGAATGTAGAGCAGAGAATAAATTTGAGTGACACGTATGGAGGTCCTAAGATAATGCCTAGCTTCTAGAAAACCACTTCTCGAGGTAAGTTTGTTGATGTTAATTTATGTAATCTCAAATTCTTGGTTTTATAGGTAAGGTTGACCCTAACCCTTAAAATTCAACCTTGACCTAGCTATGTTGACCTTGACCATTAAAGGTCGACATGAACTAGGAAGGTCTACCCTTATTCTTAAGTGAGGTTGACCTTGACCCAAAAAGGTTGACCCTAACCTAGGAAAGTCAACCTTGACCCACGTAAATCAACCCAAACCTAAAAAATTTTGACCTTGACCTAGTCAAGTTGGATTTATAGCTTTGTGATTGTATAGTGTTGATATGATGTATGTTTGCACTTACAAGACCTGGTTCGTATTTGAGAGCACCCCTTTGGAGGGCCACTACTAGTTATCAAAGAGATAAGGTTTGAGCTAAGTAGGGATGAGATACACCTACTGAGAGAAATAGGACTATATTGGGTACAATTCCTACCATAGATGAGACTCCATCAAGCCATGCTATCGACACTTATTGAGAGGTGGAATGAGGACACATGTTCCTTTCATCTTCCCTCAGGTGAGATCATGATGAAATTGGAGGATGTATACATGACCCTATGACTTCTAGTCTGAGGTGAGCCTGTTAGATCGAGATTACAATAGGGTGTTGAGGATATCCACATAGATGTAGATTATTGTTTAGGATAGGTTATACAAATGCAAACATGAGTAGATCAGATCACTCTATCTGCCATATTGGCAGGCCCAAAACATTTGGTTCGGAGGTTGATGTTGTGTATACTTTCCTTGGTTGTAGTACCCAACAAAAAGGGTGTTGGAAATTTGGCTAAGTTAATTACATATATGTTGTCATTATGGAAACATATGATCTACATGAAGATCACACAAGTCAGAGAGAAAGTATGACAGAGCGCATTGCAAATTTGTCTAAGTGTGAGACAGTATTTTTACCAGTGTACCTGGACACAATTTTTGTTTGTGACATTGATTGGAGTAAGTTTAATTCTTGCACACTTGAAAATAAACTCTATGATGACTATTGAACACCCATCTCAGAGTGTAAGTTAGAACAGCATGTATGGAAGAATTTATGACAGTTTTACCGAAGATAGTGTCAAGCCGACATGATAGAATATGAAGACAAAATTAGTAAAAAGTTAAGGGATTATTTTTTTTTATCAAAATAATGACTTAATAATATAAAGGGATGACATCCTAGATGTTTACTCTTGCATAAATTTATTTGTATAAATGTAATTGAAATTGTAAGAAAAGTAGAGAGTGGACATATAGATGTATAGTGAAGTGATATGATGCAAAATATATGATGCATATGTAATAGAAATAGTGAAAGAGAAACAAAGAGATATTGATGCAAGAAACATAAGGTTATGTACCTTAACCTATTTTTGTAATTAGTGTATATTTTACATTAATTTTTTGGGCAGTGGGCTCATCTGGTAATCACATTTTGTACTACCAACTCCTAATAGGGTTGAGGCTTCTAACAAGGCCTAGAGTCCCTTAATTAGGACTGATACACTATATGCTTGTAATAGACTCCTAATAGGGTAAATACCCTTAACATGATACTTTTTATTAGTGGATCTTTGTGGGTACCATCCCCACCGAGGTTTTCCCTTGGCTAGGGTTTCCTCGAGAATAAATAATGTGTTATGAGTTCTTTTGTTTTATTGATATGCATGTTGTTTAGCTTCTTATGTTATGCATGTGTAAAGATAATCAGTTATATCCATAATTGAGTAAAAGATAAAGTTTGTAGAATACTGATTCATCCCCCCTCTCAGTATTCCCTATTTCTAATGATTGGTATTAGAGCTTAGTTACTCAGAAAATAATCATTCAAGGAAAGCCTAGTAGCTTGAGTAAGATCTCTATGGATATGGATAAACTACAGAAGAATCTTGAAGAAGATCTTGAATAGATTGACTTGCTTACTATTGAAAAAGACACCTTGAAAAGAAAGTATGATGATGCAAAGAACCTTATTGAGAGCCTGAAAAAAAAGTTGGAAGATCTGAGATCTAAAAAGGAATCCAAAGTTTTTATTGAAGATTGTGTTAAAGAAAATGAGATCCTTAAGCATGAACTAAAGATAGAAAATTTGAAGCTTAGCTTGAAAGATGGAAATGGAAAGAATGAAGCAAATCTGAAATCTAAGAATGAAAGTCTAAAGACGAAAAATGAAAGACTAAAATCTAAACTTCGTAAAGTAACATCTGAACTTGAGAAAGTCAATTTGTAGTATGCTAAACTTGAGAAATAAAATGAGATTGTGAAAGATGAACTGACTCAATCCAAACAACTAGAAAGGCTATATTCAGCTAGTGAAAAGATTGATGAACAATTATCTTATAAAAAACCATTCTATGATAAGACTGGTCTTGGATTAAACACTTTAAAAGAAAATGATGAAAGCAAGGAACTAGATCTGAAAATATCTAAAAGCATAGATGAGAAGAAGTCTGATGAGATCAACAAATCTAAAGATACACCTAAAGAAGAAGAATCACCGAAGCAACAGGAATCACCCAAAGGTATGCAAAGAGAATTCAAAGGTAGATGTTTTTCTTGTAATACTATTGGTCATATGAAGAGAGATTGCACAGGTAAGAAATTTAAACCTCTTAATAGTTATTGTTATAATTGCCATAGTTTTGGACATAGAGCTATTGAATGTAAGAAACCTAAATTTATTAAGAATAATGATGGTAGCAGAATGTTTAGGAATACTAACAATGCATATAAGAAACCTACTAAAGATATGAATAGAAGAAATGGTGTAATATGTTATAGATGTAACAAGGTTGGACACATTGCTAGAAACTACAAATCACAAGTCTATCAGCATAGACCAAGATATGAAAACAATAAAATTGTTTGTCAGATATGAAACAAGATTGGACATTCAACAAGATTTTGTAGAATGAACAATATAATTTTTCATCCTAATCCTAACCTTATAAATCATGCAAAAAGAAATGAAGATGAAAATAATAGTCAGAAAGGATGTTGTAGTAATTCAGATGAAGTGAAGTTTGTCAAAAGAACATATCAAGGAAACATACTCAACATTGAAGGTAATCAGGAAGGTGAAGTATGAAAAGGTAAGAATGAATCTTTACTTGACCTATCTCAAAGTACTTAAATTTATGAAAATTATAGTAAAATAAGAACTTAGATTAGAGTAGAAGTAGATATATGATGAAATAAGTCTTATGCAGTTAATGCAAGGTATTTTATGATGTTCTAATGCTATGGTTAAGAGTGAAAAGAAAAATATTATGTTTTGTGAGATTGCAAGAAGTTTTAAGTTTTGCAGGTTAGTGAAAATAGCATTTTAGAAAGAAGCAGAAAAATAATTGAATGCGATGTTAGATCTAAGTGAGATTGAATTAATAAGTGGGATTGATTTTTTTTTTTGAAATTTTTGTACACCCTATCTTTGTCATTGTTGTCAAAGGGGGAGAGATAGCAGAAAATTGAATATATTATGAGGAAGGATACTCATAGGGGGAGCTATTATATGGAGTACAATATTGTATATGTGTTGTATAACTTTGGCCACAATTTTGTGTAAATACTTTGAAGTTTTGTTTGCACACTTAGCCAATTTTCCCATATGTTGCCACCAATGACAAAGGGGGAGATTTTTGGCAATTTGGCTAATGTGGATGCATAGATGTTGTCATTATGGAAACATATGATCTCTATTGAGAGCGCAGAATCTGGAATGCAAGTATGGCAAGTTGAAGGAAGAAACTGTCTAAGTATGGATACAGTGATCCTGACAGAGCACCCGATGAAGATTTAGTTGGTGACATCCACTGGAGCAATATTTTTTTTTGCGTAGTTAACTAAAGAATCTACAGAGTATGAGGATACCCCATCTCAGTGCGTATAAAGTTTGGAGTAGTACGGACAAAGTTATTCAAAGTTTACCGAAGATAGTTTTTGCAGATAGAATAGTTTTGGAGACAGTATTAGCGAAAGAGTTAAGGGATTATTTTTGCTTGTCAAAATAATGACTTAACATTATGAAGGGATGACATCCTAGATGTTTACTCTTGGATAAATATTTTGAAAGGTGACCATGAAAAGTTATTAGCTCTAATAACTCATATATTAGGCATACTTGAAATGTAATGAAATATAGATGTGATATGTAAAAAGAAAGAAAAGATAACTTGTGATAGTTGTATATTGTTATAGCAGCAAAGGCTATTGATGTGAAGTTGTAAGCAGTACCATATTATAGTCAAAAACATTTTGTATTACCTGTTTGGGCAGTGAGCTCAGCTGGTGATCAGGTTTTGTAATCTAACTCCTAACAGGGTTAAGGCTTCTAACAAGGCCTAAAGTCCTTTAACCAGGACAAATCTACTATATATTGTAAATTGACTCCTAACAGGGTCCAATATCCCTAATAGGATACTTTTGATTAGTGATCTTTGTGGGTACCATCCCCACTGGGGTTTTCCCTTGGCCAGGGTTTCCTTGAGAACATATCATGTGTTATGAGTTCTTTCTATTTACTATTATGTTTGTTAATCAGCTTGATAATCTTTGTATGCACTAAAGTAATCTATTATATCCATAAGTGGGCAAAAGAAAAAGTTTGTGAAATACTGATTCACCCCCCCCCCCCTCTCAGTATTTCCTATTTCTAACACATGATTGGTATTATTTGATCATCAAAGAGAATTCAAGTGTTAAGGAGATCAAAGAGTAGTGATTGGAAGCATTTTTCAAGGATTTGGAGAAGAATTTTGTGTCGAATCTACACAAGCCCTAAAATCATGAAATCAAGGTATTTTACTTGACAAATCTTAAATCAGTGAAGGATTTTAAAGAAATCATGGATGTTTCTTTAATACACAATGTCAGAGATAAGAATAGACCTAAATTGAAAAGAGAACCAGTAGAACCCTTGGAAGATAACCCTAGGTTTGCTTTATCATCTGTACCTGACAGAGTTTTACACTTAGAAAATGTCAAAAGTTATTTTGGATGCAAACTAGAGACAATCAGTGATAATGATTTCACAAATGAATATCAGAAGATTTACAATCAGGATATGACATTGAAACAAGGCTTTGAATATTTGGAAAATAATGAAATTTTTAAGTATGCATTACAGTATGAATTTGATAATGAAGAATGCACTAAGATTATCTTGAGAACAATTCATAATGGGAAGTTTTGGTTAGAAGATAGAGTGATAGAAATCACAGTTAATTTGATTCATGAAGTCATTGGATTATTTAAAAATAGAGCTATTCCTTTAAATAAGAAAAACATGAGGGAAATAGTCATTGATAATACAAATTCATCCTATAATGGTAGAGGAATTGTGATTAGTAAGATCAAACAAGTTGATGTGAGATATTTATGCAAGATCCTAACTACTAAGTTTTGTACAAACTCAAGAGAGGATGGCATGGTAGCTAGAATGGTACATGCAACTTATCTAATATGTGTTGACAAGGTACAAGTTGATATGTGTGAAATTTTGAGAATTTCATTATTTGAGAACTTGGAGAAGATTAAGATAACTAAGTATACATAGTTTAGGTTTTCATCCTTAATCACCTATATGTTTTTCCATCTATTGAGGAGATTTCCTTACACCATTGGAAATAACTAGAATGATGGAAAAAATACAATGGAAAGGATTAACCTAGTGTAAAGAAAACATGTTATTGACAAAGTGAATGAGAGGGTAGTATTGGTAATCAAGACATTTCAGAATATTGTGTCTAGCAGATCAAAGATCCCTAAGTCTCTTGTGGAGAAGTATAAAGATGATATATATTTTATGGTAGATATTGACTTTACCTATATTGAAGCAATAGAGCCTAGAATATAGTTCATAGACCCTCTTGGCTATGAGATATCTAAGGTAGAGGCAGAGGAGTATGTTAGTAGGCTACTTAAGTGTAAGTTGGACACTCAGTGTAATAGGTTTGTAACCTTTGAGGAGAACTTCAATTCTGCAAAGACCTTAATTGAATAGAAACAATCTAAGAAAAGAGTTGAGAGCACTATAAAGAAAATCCTAAAAGAAATAGGGATGATAGAAGGTGAGTTCTTAGTAGCAAAGCAAAAAATAGCAACAAAAATTAGAGTGAGTGGACAAAAAGAAGTTTGGTCTATTCCTCCTTTATCATCAATTGTAGTATAGCAAGAAGTATCACAAGTGAAGGTAAAAGTGGAAGAAATTGAGAAGGATAAAGAAGAAAAGATATCCACTTCCTCCACACCTAGAAAAAGAGTAAAGGAGAGTGCCACTGGACTAGGAAAGAGACATAAAACTTTAGTGGAACCAGTTCTAAGAAAAATTGTAGAAATTGAAGATGATGTCACTACTATTAAGAAGAAAGCTTGGAAATCCAAAGTTGAAAAGATTAATGAGCATATCATTGAGAATGGAGAATTTACAAGAATGAACAAGTACTATGATCTTTATGACTATATAGATAGACTAAATCTAGAGAATGCAGTTGTAAAACATATGATTTTGACTAATAAGAAGTTTGATACAATTCAGGGTCAGATACCTGATGACTTCTACAATAAACTTGTGAATAGGAAAAAGAGAGCATCAGAGGAAGACATAGCTATTAGAGAAAAGATTGTAAGGAAGCTTTATGTAATAAGAGATGAAACACATTTTGGTCAGATCATGAAATCCCTAAGCACCCATATGAGAACCAAAATGATAACCATTCAAATTATGGGAGGTAGATATGAAGAAATTAATTCTGAGATAGAGCAAGCAATTATCAAAGTTATGACAGAAAATGTTGGAGAATCATCAGTTGCAATAGAGAAAGCAAGTGAGATAGAACAAGAGAACATTACATCTCCTCCAGAAATCAACATTGTAGATGAAACCATGAATGCAGAAGGAACAAAGATCACCTTGGATACTAATGATAATATATTTAGGAATTTGGAGAACATTGTTGACAATTCATCCTTTGAAGAACATGAAACTATAAAAGGAATAGAGGTAATAGAGAAGCAAGTACCTATTCCCACCAAAGATGATATTAGTCTTACTCCTAAGAATGGAAAGAAGAATCAAATTGGATCTATGATTAAGAATTTGGGAAAAGAAGTAGTAGATGATTATGATCAGTTGGAATTGATCACATCCTTGAATAAAATCATTGGCAAGAATAAGAAAGTAAAAAGTCTTGAAGGATGTTTGAAGGAACTCACTGAGAAGTTACAAAGCATTGTAACTACACAAATTGTAGAAGCAGATCCTATGGAGAAAGAAAAGAAGGTAATGAGCACTTTTGACAATGAATTCACAAACTTATTTGATATTGCAAAATTGAAAGCTCAAGCAGCCTATGAGGCTAGAATACTTTTGAACATCAGCCAAAGTATCAGGAATGATATCAAAAATCTTGATATCTGTATCAAGGACTTGAGGAAGAATTTGGAGACATGAAAATCTTAGTACATACAGTGTAAAAATCAAAGACTTTGATAGAAGAAGAAGATCATTAGATGAAGATGAAGGAAGTAGAGATTCTGAATGAAACAAACCTTCTTTCTAGCCCTAATGTGAAGGTATGTGATGTTGAGAAGAAATTCAGGAAGCTATATGATGAAATCAGAGTTGTGCAAGATGAGAGAGAAAAAAGATTGAAAAGATTCACTCTTTTGAGAGAGCATATTTCTATGAAGTTGAGAATTATTGAAGAGTAGTTGGAAGAATGTCTTTTAGCTAAGACATCTTATCAGAAGTTTAACTTTGAGAACCTCCAAGCATGTGAAATAGCATCTTATCGACTGAGCGCACTACTTAATGTGGTAGATTCCATTAAGAAATCATGGGAGAAGGAGTTTGAATCTATGAAGATTGATTTTTCATATTTTGCTGCAAGCCTACCAACTTTGCAATAATTGAATTAAGGTATAATCTTTTTGAGATACAATTTTTGTAACCCTCCTTACCTTTATTTTGTCATTATTGTCAAAGGGAGAGAGATATATAGCATAAAATTGATGGTATCTGATAAGGATTGATAATCCTAAGGGGAGTACTATATTAGAGATAATACTTTTGAGGAGTTATAAGGATAGTATATATATTTTATACTATGGCCATAATTTTGAGATTTTTGAAGTTGTACACTTAGCCAATTTTCTCATATGTTGCCACCAATGACAAAGGGGGAGATTGTTGGAAATTTGGCTTAGTTGATTACATAGATGTTTTCATTATGGAAACATATGATCCACATGAAGATCACATAGGTTAGAGAGCAAGTATGACAAAGCGCATTGCAAATTTGTCTAAGTGTGAGATAATATTTTTACTAGTGTACCCAGACATAGTTTTTGTTTGTGATGTTGACTAGAGTAAGTTCAATGCTTGCACACTTGAACATAGACTCTATGATGACTATTGAACACCCATCTTAGAGTGTGAGTTAGTATGACATGTACGGAAGAAGTTATGACAGTTTTACCAAAGATAGTGTCAAGCTGGTAGGACATAATATGAAGATAAAATTAGTAAAAAGTTAAGGGATTATTTTGTTTATCAAAATAATGACTTAACAATATAAAGGGATGACATCTTAGAAGTTTACTCTGGGATAAATTTATTTGTATAAATGTAATTGAAATTGTAAGAAAAGTAGAGAGTGGACATATAGATGTATAGTGAAGTGATATGATGTGAAATATATGATGCATATGTAATAGCGATAGTGAAAGAGCAGTGAAGAGATATTGATGCAAGAAACATAAGGTTATGCACCTTAACCTATTTTTGTAATTAATGTATATTATGCATTACTTGTTTAGGTAATGGGCTTATCTGGTAATCACATTTTGTACTACCAACTCCTAACAGGGTTGAGCCTTCTAACAAGGCCTATAGTCCCTTACTCAGGACTGATACACTATATGCTTGTACTAGACTCCTAACAGGGTCAAAATCCTTAATAAGATACTTTTGATTAGTGGATCTTTGTGGGTACCATCCCCACCGGGGTTTTCCCTTGGCCAAGGTTGCCTCGAGAATAAATAATGTGTTATGAGTTCTTTTGTTTTATTGATATGCATGTTGTTTAGCTTCTTATGTTATGCATGTGTAAAGATAATTAGTTATATCCATAATTGGGTAAAAGATAAAGTTTGTAGAATACTGATTCACCCCCTTGCTCTTAGTATTCCCTATTTCTAACAAAGGGTACAGTATTTTCAACACCTTTCACCCATGTCATACACAAGATGGAGAGTGATAGGATATTCTTCACATGGGACCACAACATGCTATCCCACTTATACCATGAGTTATGTCAATTGGTGACATATCAGCTAGAGACTCTCACGATATGCACACTTTTGTAGATTTGGTTGTTTAAGCACTTCACGTGTACATGACCATAGGGTGTTCCTATGATAGTAGATTATAGCACACTAAGAGCCTTTACTTATCCACTGAGAGATATTTGGTAGCAGAAAGATATCCTCTACTGGAGGGCATGTCTGGACTGTATTCTAGGCACAAATGTGATATGGAGACCATACTGCTGCATGACAGAGTAGCCAGATATGTGACACTAGATGAGGCACTCATAGTAGCACAAGCTATTAGAGGGTCATCAGTGTCACATAGTGATGCCATACTACTATGATTGAGTGATGAGATAGTTTGGCCTTATACAGGGGGTCCGAGAGAAGTACCTCGATATGTACATCTGATGATGTACTATCAGAGACCCAATGCTATATGCCAGCCATTAGTGGAAGACATTGCAAATAGTAATACAAATGAGATAAATGATATAGAGGTAGCCCTAGATGTGGCCTATTGATGCATTATTGGAGACTACATTAGATACTGAAGTTTGAAGGGAACCCACCCCATCTTCCCTAATGACTATTCCAGAAGTGATCCAAGCCTTTCAAAGAGGATACACCGAGAGGATGGCATAGTAGAGGAGGAGGATGATAGAGAAGAGGAGCCCACATCCATTATAGAGCTAATGGAGGAGGACATAGAAGAGGAGAGAGAAGATGAGATGCCCCTAGCTGATAGTATGGGTGTGGATGTGCATGTCTTTCATGCATCACCACTAAGATCATGACAACCTCCATGCACCCATAAAAAGAACCACCTCTAAGACCTAGATACAATGAGCATGGAGAGAGTAGTCACTCCATGTCCCCACCATCTAGATCCTTTAGTAACACCTAGGAGGGAGATCCACGCATAAAATATGAATTTGATTTGAATATTTATCTTAGTTTATGAAGAAAAAGTACTGAAAGGTAAATATGTTTCCATTCTGTAGCTAGCATGGTGGAGTGGAGAAGTCTTGTATCTAAGGTTCTAAAGAATACATGTCTATCCTACCAACTACCATCCAACAAGAAAGAGTTTCCCATTGGTCATAGAGATCTCGACAAGCATGTCAATATCTTTGCGTGTGTTTGGTGAGAGATAAGGATGTGTAGAAAGAGAGAAGAGAGGTTGATGGTTGACTTACAGAGAGAACATGAGCACCTATATGAGAGGAGCATGTCAAGGAGCTACTCATGGACTACTGGACAAAGATCTACATCTTCTCATCATAGATCAGAGAAATGTGGGAGTCATCGACCATCAAAGCATAAAGATAGACAGAGTGATAGGTAGGGCCTTGTGCCACATATGTATCAAACTCAAAAAGAATTTATGAATGAAATTTTGTTTTTACTAGTTAGTTCTATGATTGATTACTATATTTTCATCAATAACATGTAACTTAACATAAAGAAAGAACATGCATAAATGTATTCAAATGTAATTTTCTAAAATCGCATTGCCTATAAAACATGACTATTTTATAACGAATACATAAATACACAAGAAAAGAAAGAATGAACTAGGGATAATAACATTTAAGATGCATAATATTGATAGGTTCCTTAAAAGGAAAACCATCCATATCAGTAATTTTATAAGCACCTGAACCGAAGTCCTCAATTACAACAAAAGATCCAAGCCAATTAGGGCTAAACTTTCCTTTTTCACCAAGTAAAGCATTTACATTCCTTTGATTCTCATATAATACTAAATCACCTACTAAAAATTATCATTCAATACCTTATAATTATACTTATTCTAAAGAGATATATGATAAGCATTTATATGTTCCAAAGAATTTATTCATTGTTCATCCAACATTTCTAATTCTTGTAATTGTTATTCTCAAAATGTATCTTTGTTGATTATCCTATGAAATGAAACATGTAAAGAAGGTATTTCCAATTCCAAAGGCATAATAGCATCAATACCATAGACAAGATTATAGGGATAAGTACCCATGGTAGTAGGAACACTAGTCCTATAAGCCCATAAAGTATAGATAAGTTGGGTATGCCAATTTTTCACATGCTTATTAATATTTTTCCTTAGAATTTTTTCAATGACTTTATTTGATGCTTTAGCTTGACCATTACATTGAGGATAATAAGGAGTTGAAAATCTATGTTGGATTTGATATTTCTTCTAGAATTTTTTGACTTCTTTATTTTTAAAAGAGGTACCATTATCCAAAACTATCATCAAAGGAATACCAAATCTTGCTATAATATTGTTAAGGATGAAATCACAAATAACACCTATAGTAGTTGAACAAAGAGGGATAGCTTCCACCCACTTCATAAAGTAATATGCAGCTATCAAGATGTATGTATGTCCTTGAAAAGAAGATGGTGAGATTTTTCCAATAAGATCAAAACCCCAAATACTAAAAGGCCATGGACCAACTTGATTACGAAGCTCACAAGCGGGAGTATGAATCAAATTACTATGTTGCTGACATTGAGGACACTTCTTCACAAATATGAAAGAATCATGTTCCATTGTTTGCCAATAATATCCCATTCAAAGAAGTTTATTAACTAAAGATTTTCCACCAAAATGTTCTCCACAAGAACGAGCACGAGCTTCTTCCAAAGCTATGAAAATTTTGGTCCTACTAAGACATCTTAATAGTAAACCCTCATAAGAGCATTTGTAAAGTGTATCTCCTAAAATGATATAATGTGTTGCAAGCTTTCTAATATGATTACACATGTTCCTTGTTGCTGATCTAGGAAAAGTACCATCTTTAAGAAAATGAAAGATATGAGAATACCATTCATTCAAATTCAAGCTGAAACAATTAGAGGTAACCTTATTGAAAATTGAAGGGTTTTTAAGAGTATATATAGTAAATTAAAAGTTTTCAGTTTTATTCTCAAGACAAACCAAAGAAGGTGCTCTTGCCATGGTGTTCGCATGTCAATTATATTTTCTATGTAAAGTTTGAATCCTATAAGAAGAGAATTGTGAAAGAACATCAAGAGCCAAATCTCTATATAGTGTCATTTTTTCATTCCTAGTCTAATAACCTCCTTTAATCTATTCAACAATCAATTGTGAATCTCCATAAATTTCCATATTTTTAATATTAAGGGATGAAGCTGCTCATAAACTAGCTATAAGAGCTTCATACTCTACAATGTTATTAGTACAAGGAAAATTCAATTTATATGATAGAGAGATCAGATTTTTCGTAAAGGGATGAAGATAATACTAACACTACATCCAATCTTACATCTAGATCCATCAAAATATAACTTTGAAACATCATCTTGTTTGATAGCTAGAATGTTTTCATTAGGGAATTCTATTGAAATAACACATGTATTGGAATGAGGACAAGGAGCTTCAGCCAAATAATTTTCTAAAGCTTGTCCTTTAATTAAATTTTGAGAAATGAAATTAAAATCAAATTCTTTAAGTAACATCACCCAGTTTTCCAGATGGCCAGAGAGATCAATTTTTGAGAAAAGATGTTTCAAAGGATCAAATTTAACAATCACATTAACTTCAAAATTTAAGAGATAATGCTTGAGTTTCTGACAAGCTAAACTATAGCTAAGCATTATCTTTCCAAATCTATATATCTTGTTTCATAATCGAGCAAAGTATGACTAGTGTAATACACAGGTATTTCCTTACCATCACCATCATATTGAGCCAACAATGCACTCACCAACTTCGGAGTAGCCAAAGTATACAAATAAAATGGTTTATCAAATTGAGAAGGTTACAAAATAGGATGATTGGTGAGATACTCCTTAAATTTCTCAAAGGATTTTTTACATTCTTCATTCCAAGAGAAAGTGGTATCCTTTCTAAGCAAGGAAGTAAAAGGAACAACTCTATCAGCTAAGTTGAAAACAAAGCAATGAATAGCTTGAATTTTTCCTTCTAAACTTCGTAACTAACAAATATTCTTAGGAGGAGGCATATTAAAAATAGCTTCAATCTTTTTAGTATCCACCTCTATGCCTTGGTTAGAGATTATAAGCATTAATAATTTACCAGAATCAACTACAAAAACACATTTCTTAGGATTCAATCTCATAATGTAACTTCTAATCCTTTCAAATATCTATCATAAAATACTAACATGATCTTCTCTTTGTATAGATTTTACCAAGATATCATCCACATAATCATCAAGAATCTTATGAATGTAATCATGAAAAATCAAAGTCATATCTCGTTGATAAGTTGCTCCCACATTTTTTAATCCAAAAGGCATCATAACCCAACAAAATATTCCCCAAGGTGTTATAAATGTGATCTTAAATTGATCTTTAGGAGGAATAAAAATTTTATTATAGCCAGAAAAACCATCCATAAAAGATAATAAAGCATGACCCACTGTTGAATCCATAATCATATCAATATTAGGTAATAGGAAGTCATATTTTAAGGATTATTTATTTAAATCTCTAAAGTCAGTACATATCCTTATCTTATTTTCTCCTTTCAAAACAAGAAAAATATTTGAAATCCAGTCTGAGTAATCAATAGAGCGAATGAATCCAACATCCAATAATCTTTCAATTTTAGCCTTAACTAATAAGGTAGTTTGTGGATTCATCTTTCAAATTTCCTGCTTCACAGGTTTAACATTTGGTTTGAGAACAATATTGTGAGTAACAATCTTAGAATCTATACCTAACATATCCGAATATGTTGACACAAATATATCCTTAAATTCAAGTAAAAGGGAAACCAACTGATGACGTTCATCCTGATTTAAACATTTCCCAATTTTTATCATCTTCTCAGAGTCATTTTCATCCATTTGAACCTCAACAGTCTCAATTATTAGAAAATTAATTTTTATTAGAGAATCCATTGGTAGAGAAAAAATATTTTGTTCATGATGTTCTCCAAAATAAGCTTTCATGTTTAGACAATAAGGCTTCCATCGTTTATGATGAAACATAGTTAAGTCTTCATAAGCTCCTAAAAAATCTGCTAAGGCTTCATCTTCAGGGAAAACATCCAAGGTAGGTTGTTGATCCATGTCCAAGAGGAATAGGTCAACCAACTTCAAATGACCATCACATATATGATTAATATTGAAAGGGAAAGTTGATGGTTTTTTGTAAGGATTGAATCCCAATCCATACGTATAATCATAAATTTATTGTCCAAAGATACTTGTATACCTTTCTCATATTTACCACATTCTTTCCCATTAAATCATGATTTCTTGAGAAGATGATAACTAGAACCATATCTATCAACCATATCAAATGGAGTCCAAGGAGGGGCATATGTCACAATGTCATAGCAATCAAGTTTTATTGTTTCAATTGTTTCTTCAGTGGAGGCGGCAACACTTTTTAATTCCTTAGAAAGTGGGGAAGGAATAAAAACTTGTTTTTCAAACTCTCCTTGTTGTTTCATGAATTCTAAATCAGAGACTTTAAATTATCCAATAAAAAAAGGATTAAAATCCAATGTTCCCCATTCATCCCCAGTTAAAGAAGAAGATGGAGATTCAGTCTATTTAATCTCAGGTGGCCTTTTAGGCTCTTTACTTTTTTGAAGAGGTTCAGAAACCTTAGCATAATCTACTTTTAAGAAAGGATTCAGTACATCATTTGCATGTAATGTATACATCAAATTGTTATAAATGAACCTAACCTTGCGATGAAGAGTAGAAGGAACTACATGCACAGTATGTAACCAAGGTCTTCCTTAAAGAAGGTCATAATTGAGAGGTCTAGGCATAACATGAATAGGTGTATTAAGAATAACCAGACCAACTTTAACAGGTAAGGTTATAATGCCCAAAGTTCTCTTTGCAATATTATCAAATCCATGAATAGGGGTATTATTAGGTTGAATAGTGTTAAGATCATCCTTACTACCTTAAGCAGATCCATGCTACAAACATTAAGCCTAGATCTATTGTCAATTAACATTCTATGAATAATACTTTGATTGATAGAAACAACAACCATAAGAGCATCATATTGATTTTGCACCTCAACATAAGGTAAATCATTATCAGTAAACACAATAGGAGGTACATAAGGCATAATATGCATACACTCCAAAATGGAATTAATGTTCTCTTGGTTAGGAGATGTAGCAGGAAGAGTAGATAAAGCCTTTTGCAATGCCTCATGATATGTCAGGGAAGTTTGAAGCAATTCCCATAATGATATCTTAGCAGGAGTAGCATGTAATTGTTTAACTAAGTCACACTCCTTAAAGGTAGATGGAAACCTAGGAACTTGAGGAAGTATAGGTTAGGAAGGAGGTAAAGAAACTAGAATAGTAGGTTGAGGATTATTCCGTGTGTGATAAGCATGTGAAACACAGTCCATGTTATCAAAGAAATTCAAAGGATCTCTAGGTTTACCCTTAATTGATATTTGAGAACATCCTTTTAAAATCAACAAAGGTGTAGGATATATCATTCTAGGTTTATCAATGTTGTAAATAGTGGAACATGAAGGTAACCATGCACACACACTATGGTAAAGGTCAATTGAAGAGGTTGTAGAGGAAGATGAAATAGGAATAGGATCAATGGATATCTCATTTGAACAATTTTCATCCACACTTCCATATACCTCATTAAGGGATCTATCCTCTTTTGTAATAAAAGCCTCATCAAAGTATTCAAAACAAAAATCATACATGTTGAACACAAAGTAACACTACAAGCATGAAAAATGCAAATATTTTTGTATTTTTAAATAAATTTTGTAATATTTTTGTATTTTTGAAATATAAATGCAAGAGAATTAAATAAATCTACTTTTATAAGATTGTAAGATCTAACACAAAATGCAAATCTAACACCCAAAAGAAAGAGTTGTCCTAAATGGGTTCAACAAAATGTAATGTCGTAAAATATGGATGGGATTTAGAACAATGCACATAAAAGAGGCCCAAAACCAATATTAACCACATACATGAAATTTAATGATAAGTAATATAGATCTAGAAATACTTTCAAATAATAGTGGAATAAAGTTAATATCTCATAACAAAGCTGATCTGAAAATACCTATTTTTTGGTGTCTGTACTGAGTTTCTAAGAATTCTGCAACTAGAATTGGGATAGGAACACAAAGATAGATAAAACCTAGAAATATTTTCCTTTTCTGAGAAAAGTTGACCTTGACCCAAAAGGAAAGGTCAACCTTGACCCCCAAATGTCAAAATTGACCTACACTGTTCTGACAAAAATTATGTTCATGGATCCCGAAAGTTTTCCAAAAAGGGTATCCAGATCTACACTATAATTCATTGTTCCACACCTGCACCTATGACAAAAAGGTTTTTGTTATTTGGATTAGTGGTTTGCATTGGTCAAACCACAGTTTTGGAATTAACCTTGAAATATAATTGAAATTGCAATAATAAACAAAGTAAATGGAACAATTCACCTTCCCTATGTTGAAACCCTTATGGAGGATTTGAATCCTTGAATCCACAAGTATGGATGCTCCAAATGAATGTAGAATTGTAGGATGTATCAAATAAATTATCTTTAGATCTTCAACACCAATCTTGAATGGATCTTGGAATAGGAGGAAGGCTTGAATGGAAATGGATGGAGGAATGTTCAACAAGAGGGCTCCATAGAGCTTGAATCCTTCAATGGCTACTAATGGATCTCCTTGATGAATTGGACCTTGAATGCTTGAATTCTTGAAGATGGATGAATTATTGAATGCTTTCTTTCTCCTTCTTTCTTGCTTCTTGATTGCTTGATTTTCTTGATTGATAGATTGCTCATGCATACTTGATTACTTGATTAAGAGATAGAGAAAATGAGAGGAGAAGGCCTCCTTATATACTAGTCTAGGGCACAAAATTCTAGAGAGGCCGACATAGGGGAAATAAATTCCCATTAAGCCATACCCTTGGAAGTGGAACTAGATTAAATATAATTTAAGAGTTTAGCATTTTGAAGCCCAAAACAGCTGACCTGAAAGTGGGAATAAATATTTCTGAAACCTGACATCTGGAAACCCTTAGATTTTGAAATCTGTACCCTAGGTCAAGTTTGAGGTCGACTATGACCTAGGTTAGGATCTAGGTTGACCTTGACCCTAAGCTCAAGAATCTTAGGAGTTTTGAGTTAGCATGCTAGAATTATGTAGAAAAGAAGTGAAAAAGTGGCAGAATAGGGGAGAAAGCTAGATCCAAGTCAAAGACCCATTCAAGGTGCTTGACATGACCCCAAACCACTTACTCAAAGGGATAAACTAGTCCTAAATGGAAGTGTGTCCATTTTCTTATGATACATTTAGCACCCACTTTAGCAAGAGTATGGACTCAATGCAAACTCTTGGTAAAGGAGATCACAAAGAAATAGACTATCCTATTGAAATAAAAGGGACAAAGTAATCCTCAAGCCCCTAGGCACTTAAGTCTTTATCAACTCCAAGATTACAATAAGAGAGAAATCTCTAGAAAAAAAATAGAAGAGAGTGTGATTACATTTCTCAATGAGAACTTATGTCCCATTGTGAACCAAACAAGGAAACAGTGCAACTGGAAAGATGGAGTTGAACCGCCTAGTGAATGTGGCTACTCACTAGTCAATCCATCAAGGATTTACCCTTAGGAATATTCTATTCCAAGAGAAAAAATCCAAAACAAAAGAGATCCAATCTTATGGACACCTTTGACCTTAAGGGATCAAAACATGAAAAAAAATTGAAACTAGAGAGATCAAGAGATCCTATAAGGTAAAATTCCACACTTTAAGGATTAGTCTCTAATTCATAAAGGGAGAAAGTTTGAAAAATATATTGAAAGTGCATGTGTGCAATAAGGGTGAGCAGAGAATATGCCCCCATGTTAAAGTCATTGCTAACACTTTAACAGGAGCAATCGCCTAAATGGAAACATAAATAACTCCACTAATTATGTTTCCATTGTGAGATGCCCCCAAATGAAGAAAAATCAAGGGAAATATCACATAAACATATAGAAAACACAAAAGAGATCTACCTAGCATGGGGTTAGTATGATCATAAGATAATATATATATGATATTATTACAAATAAATTAACATCATTCCCCAATGAAAGTAGAACTACAATCACAATGGAGGAGAGAAAAAACAAGAGTTATGAAGAAGAGTCTTTTCAGACCACAACATGGAGACCAAAAAGAATCAGTGCTACCAAGTTGTAAATCCAAGTGGACTACTGATGCAGAAGCACCTAGGTGTAAGAGCAATCTTGCATCACCCAAAAATATTTCTAGTTTCTTTTCAATAAGTGCTATCTTGTGTAGGGCTACTATTTCTAGAAAGTTGCTATTTTTGGTAATTTTTTGTTCATGCTTAGAATGTTCTATTTTCTTCCCTAGAGGTTCATTTTTGTCATATCATCCTGCTAGTAAAGTTTCATTGACAGATCAATTCTAGCTCTGTAGATATTGAAGATTTTTGGTATTGGTAGCAGGGTACAGAAACTTCGAGCTCAATTTTTAAGGCTTTAGAGGCCCCAGATGAGGTCAAAAATTTGGGTGATGGGTGCTTGCATAGGTCAAGCTTGTAGAGCGCTTTGTGGTGTTTCCAAAATGGGGTTATAATAGTCAATCATGTCAACTGGTGATGACTTATGGTCTTTAGAAGTTGGGTTACCTAAAATGGCGAAAAATGATTTTCCTTCAAAATTTATGTTTGGGTTTCAAAAGTTATTTTGAGCCGAATTTGATGTAATAAATTGTAAAATAAAATATTCTAAGTTTGGTTAGCCTTATGGCTAGAATTCTGGAACCTTCCCAGATGGTGGAAAATTGCCTATATAAGGAAGGTTGTAGTGTTGTCTTAGGTAGTCAAGAGTAGTTCAGAGTAGTTCAGAGTAGTTTGGGTAAAAATTCAAGGCTTTCTCCTACAGAATGTTGTAACGGAAAATGCCCATGTGGCCTTGCATATTGTAATTCTAAAATTTGTAATTCCACATTTGTGGAGATAATAAGAAGCCCATTTTCTGTTCTTGCATATTGTTGTTGGTTCTTTATTTTTGTTATGTGTTTTTGGTATTAAGGGGAGCACCCTTCATCAGATACACAAGGAAAATATTTAAGAACAATAGCATAGGTACAATATAACATGAAAACAACATATAGAAGAATAGAGATACATATAGAGGAATAGCACAATAGGCTTGATTCTGTTATCACCTTGAACCAACAAAGTAATAAGGGTCGTATAAAAGAATCTAACAAACATTTAGAAAATACATTATGGGAGAAGCACAATACCATAGGCAAACACACAAAAAGCTACCATGAAGCACAAGAAAATCAAGTGCATTTCCTACTCTCCCCACCTTATTTTATATCATTTAGGGAAGGTGGGTAACTTGCAAGAGAGACTATATCCAACACAATAGGAATAATAGCCAGTTCCAAACAAGGATCCTATTGAGAATTGTGATGTTCGATACTAGGTGTAATTATCAATTATGTTGAAAGCATATTAGGTAAATTAGTTTCAATGTCAATAGTCTCATATTAATCACTAGCATCATTAGGATCATCAAGAGTATCTTCATCATCAAGATTAATCGAAATAGAATCTATGATACGAATAAATCATCATAATCATTTATCTTAATATCATTATTAACATGAAATTCTTCCAACACATTAGGCATAGAATGGTCAAAATAAGGTAAAGAAATTTGAAGAATAGAGGCATGAGCCTTAGCTTGAGCCCAATGCTTCTTACAATGTTCATTAGCAGATCTATTAGGTTTTGTCTTGTTTGAAATATGTTGAGAACTAGGAGGAACAACGAATGGATCCTTCATAGGTTCTATAGGAGGATTAGTAGGATTCTAAGTAGGCTGAAAAGCAACACTAGGATTTTGGTTAACAGAACTAGAAGCCATGGATAAAGGAGGTATGTAAGCATAGGAGAAATACCAAGGTTAAGATCCATCAGAAGCATGCTTAACTCAACAATCTTGTGATGTTTATAGGCTTGATATGAGAGAAAATGGTTATCAGGTTGAGAAGGACATGAATTAGGTAATGAAGGCCAAAAGAAGTCAAGGGTAGCACATCCCTAGGCCTAGAAGGTTGATATAAACTATAATTAATTGCCTTCACTTTGTCATCATGAATGAATTGAATACACTTATGGATAGGAGAATCAATAGCATGCATGGCATTCAACCAAGGTAGACCAAACTTAACTTGAAACTAATTAGAGGTAGGAACAACAATGAAGGTAGTGTTCATGACTTTACCACAAAGCTCCATAGGAAAAATTAATAGAACCAAATGATAGATAGAGAAAACCATTACAAGTTTGGATCCACACATCAGATGTATCATAACTATCATGTTGTAAGTTTTTCATAAAAAGATTTTCTTCAGTAATGACATTGACTAAGGATGTAGGATTAACAAGACAACTATGCATAGGTATCTTATAAATCCTAGCATAAATGGAGAGGGGACCATCTGGAATGTTAATAGTCTCAAAATCATAAAAGGTGATCAAGAGTTCCCTAGGTCTTTTATTCTTAGGTTTTTTTTGAGGTTTAGGTTGAGGTTTCATTTTAGGCTTAAGTTGAGCTAGAACTTGAAGTTGAGGTTGAGATTGAGGTTGGGGTGGAGATACAGGTTGAGATAAAACAATATGCTCTACATGGTTGACAGTATGATTGATATCATCCATCTTTAAATCATAAACAATATCCATAGAAGATGGTTGAAAAATGGTATTAGTATCATGTGTAGGAAAAGGATTCAAATAGATTTGAATATTTTGACTAGGAGGAGAGACAAATTTGTTCCTACTACCATCAAAATTATCAATAGATAAAGCATTAGAGTCAATTAAGTCTTGAACCTTATGTTTTAAAAAATAACACTTCTCAGTATCATGGCCATTCTAACGATGATATTGACAAAAAGCTTTGGGATCAAAGGATTTGGATGCCATCGTAGTAGGTAAAAGAGATCAAATAGGAGGTAAATTAATCATATTAGTAGTCAAAAATTTACTCATAACATAATGTAAAGATTCAGAAAGAGGAGTAAACATATGATTTAGACAAAAAGTAGTGGATGTAGAAGTGGCATTTTTGGATGCAACAACAACTTGATCAACAATTGAATTTTCTTGTTTATTTATTTTGACATAGTTGTTAGGTTTTTGAAACTTGTTGGGATTAGGAGCAGCATCACTCTTATCAACTGGAACATAAGCCATTAGAGTGTTTCTCTCAAATTGACTCACTTTTAATTGATAATGATGAAGTGCTATACAAAGTTGTTGAAAAGAGGTAAATTTAGTAAGCAAAATATTATCTCTAATATCCTTTTGTAAATATGAAATAAACATACGTTGAATATCATTATTAGGAATAGGATAAGAAATTTGAGCATACAAATTCTTAAATCTACCAATAAATTTAGTTAATTTTTTCTTTAGTATTTTATTTACAATGCATCAAATCAATTAAGGACACTTGCGGACCAATGTTATCTTGAAACTATTGAATAAAGACATTAGTAAGTTTTGGAAAAGAATCAATAGAATAAGGAGGAAAGGAAAAATACCATTGCAAGGCCTTATCATGAAAATTTCTAGAAAAACAACCTGGCTAAAATCCTACAGTCATGAGAATAGTCACTAAAAAGGATTTGAAATGTTTTAACATGAGTTGCAGGTTCTCCCTTACAATTGTAATTCTCAAGATGAGGCATATTTGGTTTTTGAGGAATAAGAGCAAGAATAATGTCTAGGGATAAAGGACTGCCCATGTCACATGTAGGAATAATAAACTTGGATTGAGTTAAGGATGGGAGTTGTTGTTGTTGTAAAGAGGGCATATTTTGAGCCAAAATAATGATTGTGGAATCATTAGAAGAAATAGGAGGTGTACAAATGTTAGAAACACTAGGAAAAGTGTGAAAGCAATAGGAATAGAAGACACAACGAGTGGAACACTTAGAACCATAGTTGGAAGATGATTGGAATAAGTAAAAGGAACACTATGATAAGAAGGTTGTGAGGTAGGTAAAGACACCAATGGAACACTCATAGGAAGAGAGGGAACCGATGTAGTCACTTGAGGAGGAGTATAAGTAGGAATGCTAGGTAAAGGAATGGAAGAAGGTTCAACACTAGTGACAGTAGGAGTGAATCCTAGATCTTGAGCTACTTGAGCTAAAGGTTTGACATTTGAATGCACAAGATGATTGATACCACACAAGAGATTAACACCTTGATCACTATCCTAAATAAATTTCTTATGAGCCTCTATAACTTGAATAGAATCTTGATTATCATTTTCTTGTGTAAGCTAATTACCCATTTTATCAAGTTCAGTTGAAAGTTTTTGGACTTGTTAAGGAGGAACTCTTAAAGAATCAACCTCATCATGAGATGAGTGAGAAGAGTTATGCTCCATAGTAGGATTGGGATCATGAGTAATCAAATTGTCATTCGGGATCCTAAGGAAAGGAGACGAAGACTCATGATCAAATGAAACCATAAGTCTATGACTTCTTCTAACCAGAATATTACAAGTAGGACTAGAGGTAGTAAAACTCATATACCAATGCAATGAAAATGAACTAAACTAGAAAAATACAAGGCATGAACAAATAAATTCTTTTGTATTTTTTCTTTATATTATTTTTGAAATGTAAATGCAAGCACATAAAAGAAGGTTAATCTAACATCCATGCAAGATCTAACATGACAAAAGAAAGAGTTGTCTATTGCAGGTCCACCATAAAAGTAAATAATAAAATAGTAATATATATAGAGGATGAATGAATGATGTGTTGGAAATATTCAGGAATTAACCAAGTTACTGAGAGGGGAGGGGTGAATCAGTAACTCCAAATTTTTTCACAATTTTAACATGTAATTTACTTTTTAACCTTTGCATACAGAAAGCATGAAACTTAAAAGCATTCACAATAATGACACATAGATTTGGTTACCCAGAAACCTTCCAAAAGAAAGTAAAACTGGGGGTGGGGATGAAACCCACAAAGCTTTAATACTACAGAATAAAGTTGGTCGGTTAAGGCTTACAATTTGATCACTTCTGATGATCTGCCCTGTTAGGAGCAATAAGGATTGCTAAATCCACCCTGTTAAAGGATTTACAAACATACAATGAAGTATGCACTCGGTAAAGAGATTTTTACAAAGACTGTTAAGTCTACCCGGTTAAAGGATTTAGTACTGATTCACCTGTTAGAATGAAACAGTAGATCTCTGCTTTGCAACTGGATTGCTGATTGAGATTCGTTGATGTACTGATCACCTTCTGTGATGAATTTGTCTTTGCTGTACCTTATACTTCTGAATCCTTCTATAATTTGCTTATTTCTGCCTTTCTTTCTCTTTCACATATATTCTACTTCATACATTTCATTACATCTTTTATTTTTACAACATTGTTTATATACAAGTCTTAAACAATTAATTACAATTACAATTACATAGTCAGCTTGACAAATAAACATAAGTGCTACTAAGTCGGCCCAAGTATGGTTACTCGGTTCCTTCAAACTGACTCGGTGACTTTCTGATACTCGGCATCCACTGCATTACTCGGCATCGTCATGCACTCGGTAGAAGTGAAGGCACGGTTCATACTGATCACTCGGTAGGTTTTGAACTTGGTAAGTACTGGTGACTCGGTAGACATGATGTTACTCGGTTTACATTGTCCTGATCGGTTTGTACTAACTTGCTCGGTTTCCACTGTCTGCTCGGTTTGCACTTTCTGCTCGGTTTGCACTGTCTGCTCGGTTTGCACTGTCTGCTCGGTTTGCACTGTCTACTCGGTTTGCACTGTCTGCTCGGTTTGCACTCTCTTCTCAGTTTGCACTCTCTGCTTGGTTTGCACTATCTTCTCGGTTTGTATCCAGAATGCAAATAAGTGTTGTCACTAGTGGCAATTCTGCTTAATGCCAACAATCTCCCCCTTTGGCATTAGTGACAAAAACACTTATTGGCCAAAATTTATATACATGAATCATACTGAGTTTTATTTTGATTTTTCAAAATTTGTCTTTGTTATAGGGCTTTATACATTGTCTCCCCCTTTCAATGTGCTAACTGTTTCTTATACAAATCTATACAGTATACATATCTCTCCTTCTATACATATCTCCCCCTTTTTTACGATAATGCCAAAGGTGCATACATGTTATTTATAGAGAGAATCCAAATTTGATAAGAAATCAGAATGTACCTTCATTATTAGTGCCAGGGTTCTGTCCCAACTTTCTTGCAGGATCTTACATGTTTGTATAGCAATTTGGACTTCTGCAGAGAGTTCAATCATGTGATCTGCTATAGAGAACTGATTGTCATGAATCAATGTTTTGGAATGTTCAATGTGCTTATACATTGTATTCATGATGGGAAGGATCATGTGTTGGATGTCTAGCAGTGTGGACCGGATCCTTGAGTCTTCTTTCAGTAGATCAGACTGCATATTAGATAGGTGTGAAATTTTCATGTGATGAGCAGAGCTTGAACTTGGTTCAAGTTGCAGCTTCTGTATGCTAATCTTCATATCTTCATCCATTTTATTCATTTTATCTTTGACATCCTTTGTGAACTTGGCAATATTGCATAGTCTGGCCAAAAGAGAGGTAGCATTCGAATAGATAGATTCTATGTTAGACAAAACTAAAGACAATTCCACTTGGTTAATAGCTATGTGCTGAGCAATGTGCTCAAGCACTTTATTGTTGAATCTCTTCTCAGCTCTTTCAACTAACTTTTCTATCCCGGATGAGTCCTCATTGTATTTCTCAACTGCTTCTGCTAATTGTAACAAAACATGCTGGGAGGAGTCTACTTTAATGCCTAATGCATCAGACAAAATGTCCTTAGCATCCTTGATGATTTGATACTCCTTGTCTCTCTCCTCTTTAAGCTTCTTTTGTTTTGCTTTCCTTTGGAGGATCTCACCTATATTTTGCATCCGGTCTGCTGAGAGATTTGCAAAATCTAATGTAGGAATCTCTATCTCTTCATCTAGGTCTACATCCTCAACTACATTTTTACCCAAAAATTTTATACTCAGTAGAGCCTTAGGCTTATCTATACTTAATGCTTTGGTAGTAGTGATAGTAGATAAAGTAGGGCTGGCTATTGATACTGGTATACTTTCTACTGGAGAACTTAAAATATTTACACTTGAAGATTCAAAAGCTGGAAAACTTACTGCTGGAAAACTTGATGGTGCAGGAGACTGCAGCTTGGTAGAAGAAATGGTAGCTGCCTCTGATGTTGCTAGAGATGATTGGACAAATGTAGAAGTTGTCACAACCATGCTTGAAGGTGTCTCTGGGCTGGATGTAGAAACTTTCACTGGAGAGGTAGGAAGAGATGCAATGACTTCTGCTGCTATCCTCACAGTATCATCTACCTTAGTGTCTTCTTCTTGTTCATCGTTGTCATCTTCAATATCTTTTATTATAACAGTTTCAATGCTCGATTGGTGAAGGTGGTATATGTTCTTCCATGTGGCATTTGCAGCCTTCACAACCGATTCAATATTGTTGATCAAAATCAAACAAGTATTGAACTTCAATGTCATCTTATTTTCATTTTCTTTTAATGCTTTCTTTATTTCATCATTATTCAAGCTCGGCATCAACTGTCTCAGGTTTTGATCAAATATGTCTATCACCGTTTTCCTTGCATTGCTCCATCTCATTTTTATTGGATTCAATAGAACTGCTGGAACCTGTGGGGTAATTTCTTCAGGAGAGTATTTCCACTATCCCATCTTCTCAACAACAGCATCTTCTATTTCCTTCTGTTCTGCTTCCGATCTAGTTTCATATCTCAAGGATTTTATGTTACTTACTCCAGATCCTGATCCATCTCTAAAGAGTTTGAGCTTTTCTTGAAGGCTTAGAGGAGGCCTTTTGAATACTATGTCTTTATCTACCTTTTCTGCCTTGTCTGCCTTGCCTCTTGTATTTCTCCTTGTAAACACAGCAGTGTGAGGCACAGGTGCCTTAGTGATGAAAACTTTTCCTTTCTTCTTTGCAGGTTCTGGTTCCTCTATTTTCTCATCCTTTTCTTCTTCTTTTTCATCTATTTCTTCTTTGTCCTCGGTTATCATTTGCATTTTGGCTATCCTCTTCTTTCCTTTGTTTACCGCCTGTGGAAGCTTTATGCTTAGTTCAATTCTCACCTTAGCTTCATCATATGTTCCAAAATATGGAGCTTTGGGATTGACAGGCTGATTTAGAAGAGCTTCAATGATATTCTTGGTTTCATCAATATTTACCTCATAAGGAAGAGGTTTTACATATACAGTTCTTGGTTTAACTGCTTGAATATACACATTATCACAATCTACCATAAAACAAATGTCATCTTTGTAATCTTCCACCAAATTCTATGGAATCCAGAATCTGTCATTCATTTTCTCTTTGAAAGACTCAAAATAATTATCCATGATGCTTTCAAAGTTTTCACCCATTTCTGAGATGTTTTCATTTATTTCATAGAGGACTAGCACATCTTTTCTCCATACAACTTTTCCTTTAGAAGGGAAGAATTTCTGAACATAGAAGAATAAATAGACCAACAAGGATCCAAACTTACATGGATTGTTTTTGGAAGTTTTGATGCTTTCCATGTTCTTGTTAAACTGTTTCAACAATAAGTCTGCTAGGTCAAATGTCAAGTTGTTTTTGACCACTTTGTATGCTAGGTCAATAGCTTCACAGGAGACACTGTTCTGTTGACTAGAACTGTAAATCTTGTGGGCAATGATGTGTGTACCAAACTTCAGTTCAGCGTCAGTAATGCTGCTAACTTTCATGCCTCTACCATCCCACTCGGCTAGGGTTTTCTTCTCTAGTTTCGTCCGGCCTAGGGTTTTGGTAGTTTTAGCTTTGTTCAACATGGGAAGACCGGTGACTTGTTGAATCATTTTCTTTGTGATCTCAATAGGTTGCTCAAGCCAAATCTTGCCATCATGTACTTGGCTGAGAATGTACCTAACCCATTTATCTTGAAAGTTTCAAGGTAGATGTGCAATGTGGACTAAACCCTTATCTTCCAGATGTTTGTGCTCGGGTTTCAGAATACCATCCACACATAGTTCCTCACACACAATGTCTAGTTCTAGGTTTCCCATTTCATGAATTGAATAGTTAAAATGATTGCGGATATCGTTAATAAGTAGTACCTTAGGAGGAATCTGAGATTGAGCTCCGTTCGGATCTAGGGCTGCTGCAATTGTGGGCACGATCTTAAAATATGGTGCTTTCCACTCCCCTTGGACTAACATATCAGATCCTTTCTTCGCTGAAGTGCTGGATGATGCCATGGTAGCTCACAGAAAATTCCTTTCGCAAAAGTATTAAATCACTGGGTTGCTCTTGAAATTTTCTGCTCTCAAAGTGCTAAAGATTCGCGGTGAAGAATGAGTTCGATTACTTGCCTTTTGTTTACAATTCTGTCATTAATGCTCATTTCAAATTAGGGTAGGAATTCTGACAGACTGTCACCCACTAAGAATTAATTGCTCGAAAAAGACTTCGCAACTCGGTGAACTCGAGAGTTCATAATGCTCCGACCTCGCTCGGTAAAGACAGGTACCGACCTTGCTCGGTGAAGACTGATACCGACCTCCCTGTGATCTCACTGCATCTTGCATGCTGATTTAGACCCTTTTTTTTTTTTGGTTCTGGAACTGCTTGAGATTGATCTATGAGAATACAGTTCCAGTGCTTCCTTGGAAATTTAGTTTGAGTCGGTAGAGCCATCCATTCCATTACTTGGACTGGATTGCTCGGTAGCTTTGGGAATCTATTTTTGTCTCACCTATTTCCTGACTTTAGTTGCTTCATTCTTCTTTCCTTCTTCAATTTTACTAGCATTCATGCAGTTTCTGGCTATGTGACCAAGTTTAGTGCATTTGAAACATCTTACGGTAGTATCTCTTTTCCTTAGATGATGTTTTATGCAATTCATGCCAATGTGTCCATATTCTCCACAGTAATGACATCTACACCAGGTGTTGTAGTCCCATCCAAACATTGCTTTCACAATTTGTTCTGCTGGATTAAATGTCTTGGATCTGCACTTGGATGCCTTGTGACCTTGTTTGTTGCACTTGTGACAATTACCTCTGAATCTAGGTTTTTCCCTACATTCATTTGCTTTGTGACTAGGTTGATTGCAGCTGTAACATTTTCCATTGAATTCTTCTTTTTCATTGTTCCAACATTTATTTGAAGTATGTCCTATTTTACCACAATGATTACAAGCAGGTTTTTGATTTCTTTGAGTACCTTGCTTAGAGGATTTGCCTTCTTCTTTGTATCCAAGTCCTGCTTTTCCTTTTTGCCTATGAAGATTTCGTTCATACAGCTGATTCAAGTCTTCTTGACTTTTCAGCATTCCTTCATTGATTTGTTTTTCAGCGTTTAGGTCATCCACCAATCTTAGATTGATTTCCTTTTCAAATCTTAGTTCTTCTCATGTGTTTTCTATTTCTGATCTTAGATTTAGAATTTCTTCATTTGTATGAGAGATCTGATCAATTAGATTTTCTAGCTGAAGGGTTTTGTTTTGGACTTCAATGTTTCTTCCATCTAATTCATCTTTCAACTTGTTTCTTTGTTCCAAGATCTCACAGAATCTTTTAGAGTGTAGTTCTTGTTCTCTTTTCAATTTTCTCACTTCTTCCTGCAGAGACCCATTCTTTTCTAGGAGTTCTTTGATAGCATTGTTTGCTTCATCTGAGTTATTTGAGGGAAGAAGATCTTCAATCTTTTCTTCAATGTAATTCTGATCATTCATCTGATTTGCAAGTTCCTTCCTTCTTCTTATGGATTGGGAAAGATGTTCTTTTGCTTCTTTGAGTTTAGCTATGGCCATTTCCAGATCTAGCTTTTCATTTTCAATCACCTTGTTCAGTTTGAATACCTCCATTGTCCTGGATCTTTGCTCAAGCTAGTTAAGCTTTGTCTTGAGAACCAATGCTGCTCTAATACCAATTGTTGGAAATATTCAGGAATTAACCGAGTTACTGAGAGGGGAGGGGTGAATCAGTAACTCCAAATTTTTTCACAATTTTAACATGTAATTTACTTTTTAACCTTTTCATACAGAAAGCATGAAACTTAAAAGCATTCACAATAATGACACATAGATTTAGTTACCCAGAAACCTTCCAAAAGAAAGTAAAACTGGGGTGGGGATGAAACCCACAAAGCTTTAATACTGCAGAATAAAGTTGGCCGGTTAAGGCTTACAATTTGATCACTTCTGATGATCTGCCCTGTTAGGAGCAATAAGGATTGCTAAATCCACCCTGTTAAAGGATTTACAAACATACAATGAAGTATGCACTCGGTAAAGAGATTTTTACAAAGACTGTTAAGTCTACCCAGTTAAAGGATTTAGTACTGATTCACCTGTTAGAATGAAACAGTAGATCTCTGCTTTGCAACTGGATTGCTGATTGAGATTCGCTGATGTACTGATCACCTTCTATGATGAATTTGTCTTTGCTGTACCTTATACTTCTGAAGCCTTCTGTAATTCACTCATTTCTGCCTTTCTTTCTCTTTCACATATATTCTACTTCATACATTTCATTACATCTTTTATTTTTACAACATTGTTTATATACAAGTCTTAAACAATTAATTACAATTACAATTACACAGTCGGCTTGACAAATAAACATAAGTGCTACTAAGTCAGCCCAAGTATGGTTACTCGGTTCCTTCAAACTGACTCGGTGACTTTCTGATACTCGGTGTCCACTGCATTACTCGGCATCGTCATGCACTTGGTAGAAGTGAAGGCACGGTTCATACTGATCACTCGGTAGGTTTTGAACTCGGTAAGTACTGGTGACTCGGTAGACATGATGTTACTCGGTTTACATTGTCCTGATCGGTTTGCACTAACTTGCTCGGTTTCCACTGTCTGCTCGGTTTGCACTGTCTGCTCGGTTTGCACTGTCTGCTCGGTTTGCACTGTCTGCTCGGTTTGTATCCAGAATGCAAATAAGTGTTGTCACTAGTGGCAATTCTGCTTAATGCCAACATGATGTGATATGTGTTCACCAAAGTGGGAAGGTAAGATCTTCTTCCTAATCTCAAATTCCCAAAGGAGAGATCCAAATTGATTAACCACAAGAAGGTGGTCAATGCCTAGATAAATCAATATATGAAGAATAAGAAGAAAGAGGAAGACCTTATATTCCACTATGGAAGAGAGTATTGAAGGTAAATTGAAGACAAATACTAACCTCAAAGTATAACAAATTTGGAAATTGTTGTTTTAGGGTGTTTGTACTAATTCTTTGAAAATTCTACAACCGGATATGGGGCAGGAACACAAAGACAGAGAAAACCTAGAAATCTTTTCCTTTTCTAAGAAAGCTTGACCTTGAACCAAAAGGAAAGGTCAACCTTGACCCCAAAATTTCAACCTTGACCCAAAAGAAAAGGTCAACCTTGACCCCAAAATGTCAACCTTGATCTACACTACTCCAACATACATTATTTGCATGAATCTTGAAAGTTTGTTGAAAAGGGCATCTAGATGTACACTGTAATTTGTTGTTCCACACCAGGACCTGTTAGAAAAAAGGTTTTGTTTTTTGGATGAGGGGTTTGCCTTGGTCAAACCTAGGTTTTGGAATTAACCTTGAAATATAATTGAAATTGCAGTAATAAACAAAGTAAATGGAACAATTCACCTTTCTTATGTTGAAACCCTTGTGGAGGATTCGAATCCTTGAATCCACAAGTATGGATGCTCCAAATGAATGTATAATTGTAGGATGTCTCAAATAAATTGTCTTTAGATCTTCAACACCAATCTTGAATGGATCTTGGAATAGGAAGAAGACTTGAATGGAAATGGATGGAGTAATCTTCAACAAGAGGGCTCCATAGAGCTTGAATCATTCAATGGCTACTAATGGATCAAATTGATGAATTGGTTCTTGAATGCTTGAATTCTTGAATTCTTTAAGATTGATGAATGCTTGAATGATTTATTTCTCCTTCTTTCTTTCTTCTTGACTGCTTGATTTTCTTGATTGATAGATCATTCATGTACACTTGATTACTTGATTGAGAGATAGAGAAAATGAGATGAGAAAGCCTCCTTATATACTAGTCTATGGCACAAAATTCTAGAGAGGCTGATATAGGGGAAATAAATTATTGTTAAGCCTATACCCTTGGAAGTGGACCTAGATTAAATATAATTTAAGAGTTTACCATTTCAAATCTTGAAATAGCTAACCCAAAAGCAGGAAATAGATCTTTTCAAAACTTGACATCTGAAAACCCTTAGATTTTGAAATCTATACCCTAGGTCAAGGTCAAGGTCAACCATGTCCTAGGTTAGTTTCAAGGTCGACCTTGACCTAGAAAAGTTGACCTTGACCCTGAGGTCAAGAATCTCAAGAGTTTTAGGTCAAGATGCTAGAATTATGCAAAAAAGAAGTTAAAAAGGGGCAAAATAGGGGAAAAAGATAGATCCAAGTCAAAGACCCATTCAAGATGCTTGACATGACCCCAAACCACTTACTTGGAGGGCTAAACTAGTCCTAAATGGAAGTGCTTCCATTTTCTGATGATACACTACCAAATATTCTGAAATATTTAATAGGAGTATGATCAAACCACAATTCATAAGGAGTCTTACTTGTACCTTCTCTAATTTGAACTTTGTTCAATGTGTACTCTACTATCCCAAAAACTTCTCTCTAATGCATATGAGATACACTTCCTTCAAGCAACATTTTCCTAGAAGCATCAAGTATAGTTCTATTTCTTCACTCTGTTATCCCATTCTATTGTGGAAACCTAGGAGTAGATGTGTGTCTTTTTATTCCATGCTCTTCACAATATGAATTAAATAAGTCTAAAGTAAAATGTCCACCTTTTTTTGATCTCAAAAATTTTATCTTTAAACTTGATTCATTCTCTACTTTTTCCTTGAATATCTTGAATTTATTAAATGGTTCTGATTTCTCTTTCAAGTAACCCACATGATTCTAGAAAAGTCATCAACAAAAAGTATGAAATACCTTTCACCATAGTATGATCTTGTCCTTGTAGGTCCACATAGGTCTATATGTACCATATCAAAATTTCCTTTTGATGTATATGCTTTTCTTTTATAACTACTTCTAGTCTCTTTTCCCATAACACATTCTCTACATACAATATTAGATGGTTTCACAATCTTTGGTAGATCTCTTACTGCATTAGTCAAACTTGCCATCAAAATATTGTTGGAAATTTGGCTCAAGTGAGTACATAGATGTTATCATTATGGAAACATATGATCCACATTAAGAGTGAAGAGGTATATGAGCAAGTATGATAGAGCGCATTGCAAAATTATCTAAGCATGAGACAGTGTTTTTCATAGTATGCCAAGATACAGTTTTGTATTGCGACATTGACTGGAATGAGCCAAGCACTTGTGCAGTTAGACACAGACTCTATGGTGACTTGTGATGACCCACCTCAATATGAAACTCTGTACAGCTTGTACGGAAAAAGTTATAAGCATTTTAGTGGAAGCACTATTCATCCAGTGTTCTTGAGTAGCGGTTTTTGAGAAGTGGTTGATATCTCCTAATTGGGATAGCAGAATGCTTTGCACAGTTAAAGGGATATTAGAGACACATTGATAGTGATGTGGTTCATAGAACAAATTGAATGGTCACATGAGCAAAGATTTATTGCATCTGGAAGCTGACATGACAAAATAGGAAGGCAAAATTGGTAAAGAGTTAAGGGATTATTTTGTTTATCAAAATAATGTCTTGACAACATAAAAGAGATGACATCCTAGATGTTTACTCTTAGTCAAGGATATATGAAGCCAACCTTGTAAAGTTATTAGTCTTAATGACTGATATATATGTAATTTAATGCAATGAAATGAGTAGTAATGATGTGATAAGAAGTGAAATTGTAAGAGCAGATAGAGGATGTGATAATGTTGTGATAAGATGCACATGTAAGAGTAGAGGAAAAGGTTATATACCTTAATCCATTCTTGTAATCATTGTATATTACTTGTTTGGGTAGTGGGCTTCTAACAAGGCCTATAGTCCCTTAACCAGGATAGATACACTATATGATTGTAATAGACTCCTAATAGGGTCAATATCCTTAATTGGATACTTTTGATTAGTGGATCTTTGTGGGTACCATCCCCACTAGGGTTTTCCCTTGGCCAAGGTTTCCTCAAGAACATATCATGTGTTATGAGTACTTTGTTGTTATGCATATTATTTAGTTTATTATGTTATGCATGTATAAAGATAATCTATTATATCCATAAGTGGGAAAAAATTAAAGATTGCAGAATACTGATTCACCCACCCCTCTAAGTATTCCCTATTTCCAACAATTGATATCAGAGCCTAGTTACTCAGAGAGGAATCAGTCAAGGAAAGCCTAACACCTTGAGTAAGATCTCTATGGATATGGATCAACTACAGAGAAATCTTGAAGAAGCCCTTGAACAAATTGATATGCTTACTAATGAAAGAGATACTCTGAAAAGGAAATATGATGATGCAAAGGACCTCATAGAGAAATTGAAAAACAAGATAGACAATCTGAAATTAGAAAAAGAATCTAAAATCCTCATTGAAGATTGTGATAACAATTTAGAAAAATAAAATGTGATCCTTAAACATGAACTAAAGTTAGCAAAGCTAAAGATTAGCATGAAGGATGAAAATAACAAAAGTGAAGCAAATCTGAGATTTGAGAATGAAAAATTGAAAATTGAGAACAAAGAATTGATATCCAAACTTGGCAAAGTAACATCTGAATTTGAGAAGATCAATTTACAGTATGCAAAACTTGAGAAATACAATAAAATTGTAAAAGGTGAACTAACTCAATCTAAGCAACAACTTGAAAAGATATATTCAAACAATGAGAAGATAGAAGAACAAATATCTTATGGAAAACCATCCTATTATAAGACTAGACTTGGATTTGATATTTAGAACAAATAATGAAAGCAAGGAACCAGACCTAAAAGAACCTAAAAGTATAGAGGAGAAGAAGCCATATGAGATCAATAAATCTAAAGAAACACCTAAAGAAGAAGAATTACCAAAGCAAGAAGGAAAATCCAAAGGTATGCAAAGAGAATTCAAAGGTAGATGCTTTAATTGTGACACTATTGGTCACATGAAGAGAGATTGCATAGGTAAGCAATTTAAACCTCTTAATGGTTATTGTTATAATTGTCATGGTTTTGGACATAGAGCTATTGAATGTAGAAAATCTAAAGTAATTGAGAATAGTTATGGTAATAGAATGTTTAGAAGAACTAACAATGTGCAGATAAAAGACCTACTGAAGATTCAAACAGAAGAAATGGAATAGTATGTTATAGATGCAACAAAATTGGACATATTGCTAGGAATTGTAGGTCATAGATCAATCAGAAAAGACCAATATATGGGAGCAATGGAGTCATTTGTTAGATATGTAGCAAGGTTGGACATATAGAAAAAGTTTGCAGAATGAACAATGGAGCTTACCATCCAAACCCTAACCTTAGAAATCATGGAAGAAGGAATGAAGATGCAGGAAACAGATAGGAAGTTAGTTGTAGTAATGCAGATGAGATAAAGTTTGTTAAAGGGATAGATCAAGGAGGCATATTCAACTATGAAGATGATCAAAAAGGTAAAATATCAAGTGGTAAGAGTGAATCTTTACCTGACCTATCTTTGAGCACTTAATTTCTATGAAATGCAGTATATTAGTAACTTAGAATTAGTATAGAAGTACATTTTCAATGAATTTTGTCTTGCATAGTTAATGGAAGGTAGTTTATGATGTACTAATGCTATGGTTAAGATTGCAAAAGAAAATACTATGTTTTATGAGATCACAAGAAGTTTTGAGTTTTGCAGGTTAAAAGAAAACAACTTTTTGAAAGTAGCGGCAAAGGAATTCAATGTGATGTTAAATCTAGGTGTTATTCAAGTAATAAAAGGTTGTGATTGAAGTCATTTGATTATCAAAGCAAATTGAAGTGATTAGAGGAGAAAAAATAGAGATTAGAAGCATTTTGCAATGATTTGGTGAAAGATTTGAGTGCTAAATCTGTGGAAGCCCTAGAATCACGAACTTAAGGTATTTATCTTGACAAGATCTTGAATCAATATAAGGAATTTGGAGTAACCATGGATGTGTCATTATTTCATAATTTCAAAGATAAGAATAGACCTAAAATGAAGATAGAACCAGTAGAACCCTTGGAAGGAGATGACCCTAGATTTGCACTATCATCCGTACCAGACGGAGTTTTGCATTTGGAAAATGTAAAAGGTTATCTTGAATGTAAGTTTGAAACCCTCAATGACAATAATTTTGACAAAGAATATGAAAAGATCTATAATCATGGTATGACATTGAAGCAAGAGTATGAACATCTTCAAAATAATGAAATTGTTAAGTATTCATTAAAATATGAGTTTGACAATGAAGAATTTACTAGAATCATTCTAAGAAGAATTCACAATGGAAGATTTTAGCTAGGAGACAGAGTAATTGACATTACTACTGACCTAATTCATGATGTGACTAGATTATCAAAAACTGGTGCTATGCTAGTGAATGAGAAAAACAATTATTGACAACACAGGTTCATCCTACAATGGTAGAGGGATAGTGATTAGCAAAATCAAGCAACATGATGTGAGGTATCTATGTAAGATCCTAACTAAAAACTTTTGTACGAATTCTAGAGAAGATGATATGGCAGCTAGTATGGTGCATGTAGCCTATTTGATGTGTGTAGAGAAGGTACAAATAGACTTGCATGAAATTCTAAGAATTCAACTATTTGAGAACTTGGAGAAGATCAAGAAGACCAAGTCAGCACAATTTAGATTTTCAGCACTGATCACTTACAAGTTCTTCCACCTATTTAGGAGATTTCCCTATACACTTGCAAATGATTGGAATGATGGACAAAATACTATGGAAAGAATTAGAAGAATATACACTAGACATGTCATTGACAAAGTGAATGAGAGTGTTATGTTGGTATTGAAGACATTTCAGAACTTGATGTCTAGCAGATCAAGAATCCCTCACTCACTTGTAATGAAGTATCAAAATGATATATGTTTCATGGTTGACACTGATTTTTCTGACATTGAAGTAGTGGAACCTAGAGTTGAGTTTATTGAACCTCTTGGTTATGAATTATCTAAAGTAGAGATAGAAGAGTATGTTGGAAGGCTACTTAAATGCAAATTAGACACTCAATGCAGTAGATTTGGAACCTATGAAGATAACTTCAATTCTACAAAGGCATTAATGGAAGAAAGACAGTCTAAGAAGAGAGTTGATAGTACTATTAAGAAAATACTAAAAGAGATAGGATTGTTAGAACATGAATTTTAGGTAGCTAGACAAATAGTAGTAGCAATAAGGGACATTGGACAGAAAGAAGTTTTGGTTGTACCACCTTTGTCATCTAGTGTAATACAACAAAAACCTACACAAGTTAAGGTGAAGGTAGAGGAACTTGAAAAGGAACAAGTATCACCTAAACCCATGGGAAAAATAATGAAAGAAATGGCTACAGGACCAGGTAAGAGAGAAAAGACTTTGGTTCAACCAATATTGAGGAAAATTGCAAAAGTAACTGATGTTGACACCACTGTGGTCAAGAAGAAAAATTGGAAACCAAAAATTGAAAAGTTAAATGAAGAAATTTTTGAAGGGAACTTCACTAGAATGAACAAAAACTATAATTTGTATGGCTATTTAGAAAAGCTAAATATGGAAAATGCAATTGTACATCATTTGGTTTTGGCAAACAAGAAATTTGACACACTTAAAGGTCAAATACCTGATGAAATATATACCAAACTAATGAACAGAAGGTAGAGAGCAATAGAAGAAGATGCAAACATCAGAAAGAACTTTGTAATGAAGCTTTGTGAAGTAAGAAATTATGAGAACTTAAAACAGATATTGAAGGCCTTAAGCACCCATTTGAGGACTAAAAGAAGAACTATTTTGATCATGGGAGGCAAATATGAAGAAGTGAATTCAAATACAGAGTAGGCAATCAGAAAGGTTATGGAAAAAATGGTTGAAGAACCATCAGTTGCAAAATAACAAGTAGTTGAGACTGAACAAGAAGATATTCCCTCTTCTTTAGCTATTCACATTGAAGATGCAACAATGAACATAGAAGGTACAGAGCTCACCTTGAATATAGATGAAAACATATTCAATAACTTAGCAAACATTGTTGACAATTTAGCTCTTGAAAAACTGGATAAAGCTAAGAGAACAAAGAAGGACAAACCAATCAGTGAAGATCCTAAGGAATTAGAAGTTCAAGCACCCATCTCTAGCACTGAAGGCATCAGTCTTACTCCTGAGACTGGAAAGAAGAAGGAAATTGGAACTTTATTTGAAGACCTAGGAAAGGATGTTGATGATGATGATCAACTAGAACTGATTGCTTCCCTAAATAAGATCATTGGAAAAAACAAAAAGGTGAAGAATCTTGAGGGAAGTCTGAAGGACTTTTCTGAAAAGTCACAAAACATTGTAACTACACAAATAATAGAGGAAGATCCTTTAAAAAGAGCAAAGAAGGTAATAAGAACTTTTGACAAAGAGTTCACTAATCTATCTGAGATTGCAAAGGTGAAAGCTCAAGCAACTTATGAAGCTGAAATGTTATCCACCATCAGTCAGAACATAAAGAATGATATTAGTAGTCTTGATGTATGTATTAAGAATTTGAGGAAGCAATTGGAGATAGGAAAGTCCTTGTACATTCAGTGTACAAAACCTAAGATCCTGATAGTAGTAGAAGATCAAAACATCAAGGTAAAGGAAACTGAGATCCAGAATGAGTGTAATCTTCTCACTAGCCCCAATGTAAAGATACTAGATGTTGAGAAGAAGATCAAGAAATTTCATGATGAAACGAGAACTCTACAAGATGAAAGAAACAAGAAAATGGGAAGACTCACTACTTTGAGAGAACACATCTCCATGAAGTTGAGCATCACAGAAGATCAGCTGGAACAATGTCTTATAGCTAAGACATCCTTTCAGAAATTTCAATTTGATAATCTCCAAGCTTGCCAAATAGCAGCTTATGGACTGAGCACATTACTCAATGTGGTAGACTCCATAAAGAAGTCATGGGAAAAGGAGATAAAGGCTATAAGAGAAGATTTTGCATATTGTATTACAAGCCTACCGACTTTGCAATAAGGACAAGAAGGTATAAATTTTTTGGAATACAATTTTGTAATCCTCCCTACCCTTATTTTTGTCATTGTTGTCAAAGGGGGAGAGATATTAAGAGCAGAAAATTGATAAGAATTGATACTCTTAGGGGGAGTAGTATATTAGAAAGTATATTTTTGAGGAGTTATAAGAAGTTATAAGGATAGTATACATATTCTATACTATGGCCACAATTTTGATACAAATTTTGAGATTTTGACTTGTACACTTAGCCAATTTTCTCATATGTTGCCACCAATGACAAAGGGGGAGATTGTTGGAAATTTGTGTAATGCCCACCCTAGCATCTTCTTATGTTAGACTAGTAGGACTATTTCTTTAACACTTTGGATTTTATGATGGACTACGATTATTGTTTAGTTAGCATTTTATGAGATAATTGAGCATATATATTTGGTTATTGTAGTTTATTTGGAAATATTAAATGAGTTACAATTTTATTGATGAACGGCTAGAAATGAACTATCAATAAAATGTTTTACATTGATTTATGTTATGATGATGTTTATATTATGATCTAATCCTACTGACCCTATTATGGTTTGATGTTCACTGATTGATGTGAGTGTAGGATGAGGAGAGGCAGTCATAGTTACTCCTACCAGAGGTCCACACGATGTTGCACTCTCCCTCCTTGTTTGCCTACAATAACATGGCTATCACAGTTCTTTGGGGATGTCACCATTTTAGGCTCTTTATGGCCATCCTTGTCATACCCCTTTAAGTTGGGATCACTTAGAGGATAGAGTATTAATTGGCCCTGAGATGTTACAAGATATGGAGCAACAGGTGCAAAGGATCAGAGAACATCTTTTGATAGCTCAGGACAGGTAGAAGAAGTATGCTAACGCTCATAGGATTGATAGATAGTTCTTTGTTGGAGACAAGGTATTTTTGAGAGTTCGCCCACATAAGAACCCTATCTGTTATGGAAAAGGTTCTAAGTTGGCACTGAGATTTGTAGGTCCAGTTGAGATCCTTGAGAGGATAGGACCGGTTGCTTACCAACTCACCCTACTACCCAACCTTGCACATGTGCATGATGTGTTTCACATATCCTTACTTAGATAGTATATTCCTGATTTGACTCATGTTTTGGATTGGAACACTTTATAGGTAGAGGACGGGCAGCTGGCTTTGGAGCCAGTACGTATACTCTAGTAGTGGACTTTGACCCTCAGGGGTCACAGCATAGAGTAGGTAAGGGTCCAATGGGACCCCAGTGATGATACCTCTACTACTTGGGAGGATGCTAGAAGACTTAAATTTGCATATCTGTACTTATTTGTAGGCTTCCAAGAGTAAGCCTAATCCTAGGGGGAGAGGATGTAATGCCCACCCTAGCATCTTCTTATGTTAGACTAACAGGACTATTGCATTGACACTTTGGATTTTATGATGGACTATGATAATTGTTTAGTTAGCATTTTATGAGATAATTGAGCTTATATATTTGGGTACTATAGTTTATTTGGAAATATTAAATGAGTTACAATTTTATTGATGAATGGCTAGAAATGAACTATCAATAAAATGTTTTACGTTGATTTGTGTTACGATGATGTTTATATTATGATCTAATCCTACTGACCCTATTATGGTTTGATGTTCACTAGTTGATGTGTGTAGGATGAGGAGGGGCAGTCATAGTTACTCCTACGAGAGGTCCACATGATGTCACACTCTCCCTCCTTGTTTGCCACTATCTTCTTACATTGATATATTTGTATATGCATATCAGTTGGTGATGTAGGATGCAAGTACCAGGCATCATCTCCACCTGGCTACATAGGTCTGAGCATGCCTTCAAAATCCTCAAACTATTGATGTGTGGAGATTTAACCAAGTTACTCTCAGGGTTACCCATGGACTTAGAATTCTATTTAGGAAGTTGACCTAGTTGGGAAAATTAAATGCAGTTTATGATATGAACTTGAATTGATGTTGGTCTGAGTTTATGTTGTGAGTTAGAATTAATCTATTTAATATGTATAATAATTATGTTATAGTTGCTTGTATTTTATATATGTAGGTGTATATGTGGGTGCACACGCATATATCCTTTCTTATATAAATAATAATTATTATATGTTTTCATTATTTGTGTAAATGGTATGTTATTTAAGTAAATAAAGTGAGTTAAATAAAGTATATTTAATAAATGTATTAAATAAAAAGTAAAATAACTATAATAAAAGGGAAATGCCTTTTTGTAATAAAATTAGCTGTCTCGGAGGGAGTTGAACTTGAGACATCCTAGAAGTTAGGCTAGTTGGTTTCCATGTGTGCTATGTGTTTTCCTTGATAGTTAATCGTTGAGTTTTCTTGTTATGGTTTTCTTTTTAGACTATTTTAATTAAAATTAACAAAATCTTTATTATTGTTTATGGTAGATGTTGGTTTAATTCTTCAACCAACTATGGAAGTTGGAGAAGTTGCTTCCGTAAAGAAACTCCTCCAACCATATAGTTGGAGGTTAAATATTTGTGTTTTAGATTTGAGGGGGATGATCAGGAGTCAGGTTTTGAAAAGAGATATTTCCTTTGGGTTGAAAAATTTTATAGAAAAAAAAATTATAGTGGTGAGAAGAGAATTTATTATTCTCTGGGATTGTCTTGTTGTTTTCTCTTGGAAGAGGTTGGAATTGGTGGCTTTCAGATTGAGTCTAAAGGAGTGATTGGATAGGTTGAGGTTGTTGAATCTTCTTCTCTCTAATACTTTGATCTTTGTAGGACTCCAGGTAGGATCTATCTTGGAGATGATCTTTTTTGTTTGTTTTCCTGTGTGTAATTATAATTTGGTTGTTTTCTCCTTGGATTGCAATTTAAAAGTTAAATTTTGTGATGTGAGGATTCTTATGTATTTGCAAAATCTTCCAAAATTGCTATTTAATGTATATTAGTTGGTTCTCATTTATGTATTTTTCGGAAGCTATATAGTTCATGGTGCCTTCTTTGTTTCTACTTTCTTATTCTGAATGTTTAGGAGTATTTTCAAGCCTTAGAACAATTATTCATCTTTGCTGGTTCATGTCAGTTTTGCACCACCTTTTATTTGCCCAAATTTTGAGTGGGTTTGGATGGTTGGTAATCATAGTTGGAAAGTCATATTAGCATGGAAACTAGGAGATCTCAAATGGGTCTTGCCCAGATTAGGCTTCCACAGCTCCCATAACGCCTAATTTTACCCACAAGTCAGAACTGTTAGTTGTTCTTTTTATTTTCTGCCATTTTGTACAAATGTGAAGTTATCTTTAACATATGCACAATTAATTTGAATGATCATGCAGGCACCTTAAACAAGTGCACAACTCTGTTAAACAAATGTGCAACTTTGTTAAATAGATGCGCAACTCTGTTAAACAAATGCGCAGTCTGATCTCACAAATGCGCAGTTTACCTTGAATGAATGCGCAGGAAACTTGAACAAATGTGCAGTTCCTTGAACAGATGCATAGGAAACTTGAAGGAATGCATAGTTATAGGAAACCAATGCGTAGAACTACAAAACAAATGTGCAGAACTGCAAAACAAATGCGCAGTTTGATCCCAGGTTAGGGTTTAGGCAGACTTTATACAAGTATAACATTTAATTTCTTATACTTTAAGTTATACTTGTATAAAGGGTTTAGGTACCTACTAAAATGATTTTGATAAGTTTCAGATTCATAGGAGTTAAGATGCAACTTATAGTTTTGAAATTTCTTAATATTTCAGACCTAGCCAAATTTTAGGCACATGAGACTTTTTCCTAGTTTTTTGAAATAAGCTATGGAATGTTGTGTCAATGCATGTGGGACATTTTCTATTGTGTTTGATGAATTTCTATACATGGTTTTGAGTTTAAGCATTTGTTCATACTTTGATTTTTGGTAGAGTCCATAATATAGGGTCAGAACTTGTTCGGGTGGCCTGAGTGCACCGGATGGTTCCCTAGACCTATGATATGGATCTTTTTGAAACTACTTGATGTTTGTAGGACTTGTGTATCTATGTGGGTAGGGGACTAGGTACCCTAGGTGAGTGTCTCACCATAGGTGTTGGAACCCTAAAGTGGTTGCCAAATGATCCTATGAGTGGGTTTGTAAAAAGTGATAACCTTAAAAATTAACCTGTGAAGGGGGGGATTCAAAAGATAATGAAAGAGAATATAATAATGGCCACACCAGGGATAACCACCAGGGTGGATCCCTATTCATTAAAGGGGGAGCAGGGTTACATGGTTGACAGGGTGGATCCCAATACACAGGTTGTGTGATGACACTCACTAAGGTGGTAACCTAGAACCTTGACCTCTATGTTATAGTATGATAATATTTTATGTTCTTTTTGATTCTTGGATTTCTTTATCTTCTGAGCCTTAGATTGCTTAGGGCCTTGTGAGTATCTTGGTTCTATCTCCTAGCACGGGGGGTGGAACCTCATCAGTTCCACATGGTTGGGTGGCAAAAAAATTTTGAGGTCCTGTTCATCGTTCGTGACTTGGATGCATTCAAATTTATGTATTGATGCAGATATTTGTATTTTGTATTATGTATTTTTGAAAATAAAGATGAAAAGATATGTTGTAATGCCTTTGAGCCATTCATGTATCTATTATTATGAGATCTATTATCAAAAGATTTAATTGGAAAGAAAAGCAATGTCATTGGGAGGGATAGTTCTAGGCTTGTTTCAAGGGTTGTTATTTGAAAGCTCAAAGTTGGAAATATATTATGTAATTTTGAATGATCCTTTATATCTCTCCTTTATTGCAATGAAAGAAAATGTTTGTTATGATAAGGTTGAAATGTGATTTGTAATGATTAGTGATTCAATGTGTAGGAAGGAGAAATGAACTTAGTATATGAAGTAAGGAATATGATTGTATATGAAATGTTATTTTCTTACCCTATCTCTTAAGTTTTAAAATGTGAAAGAAAAGAATGGAAATGAAATTCAATTTGGATAAGTAATGTAAATATGTAGTAAATGAATTCATTAAGGGAACCTTAAGGAATATAAATGTGTTGTAGTAATGATTTAATGTTAGAAAAAAAAATTGTTAGTTGCAATTTTTGGTCATAAGAACTAATTCCTTATGGGTTCCCTGGCGGGGACATTACAATTTGGCTAAAGTGAGTACACAGATGTTGTCATTATGGAAACATATGATCCACATTAAGAGTGCAGAGGTATATGAGCAAGTATGACAAAGCGCATTGCAAAATTGTCTAAGTATGAGACAGTGTTTTTCACAGTATGCCAGGATACAGTTTTGGCTTGCGATGTTGACTGGAGTGAGCTAAGCACTTGTGCAATTAGACATAGAATCTATGGTGACTTGCGATGACCCATGTTAGTGTGCAAGTCTTTACAGCTTGTAAGGAAAAATTTATAAGCATTTTAGTGGAAGCAATGTTCAGGCAATGTTCCCGAGTAGCGATTTTTGAGAAGTGGTTGATATCTCCTAATCGGGATAGCAGAATTATTTACATATTTAAAGGGATATTAGAGACACATTGATAGTGACATGGTTCACAAAAAAAATTTAATGGTCACATGAGTGAAGAGTTATTTCATCTGGAAGCTGACAGGACAGAATAGGAAGGCAGCATTGGTAGAGTTAAGGGATTATTTTGTTTATCAAAATAATGTCTTGACAACATAAAAGAGATGACATCCTAGAGATGGTAGAAATGAGGCACAACCTATGGCCTTCTTGATGGTCACTCTATCAGCCCATAATTCCCACCAAATTTTTGAGTCCCATGATTTTTTATTCCTATCCAATACTCTTTTGAGGATCTTTATCAAGCTTTTATTAGTGGATTCAGCCTGGCCATTTCCCTGTGGGTGATATGGGGAAGAGAATGAAATGTGTATCCCATAATTTTTAAAAAAATCATCAAACTCCTAAGATCTAAAATAAATTGCATTGTCTACCACTATTGTTTCTGGACATCCAAACCTAGTGAGAATGTTCTGCATCATGAAATCAATAACAACTTTACTAGTGGCCCTCCTAGTGGGAATAGCTTCAACCCATTTAGTGAAATAGTCTATTGCCAATAATATGTAGGAATGACCACCACTAGACTTTTTTGGAATCTCACCTATTAAATCAACACCCCACTACTGGAAAGGGGCCTGAACTGAGATTGGTTTGAGTGGTAATTTTCCACCAAATTTCAGCTTACCTGCAAACCTCTAGCATGCATCACACTTCCTTACAAATTGATGTGTGTCCTTAAAGATAGCAGGCCACCAAAATCTAGACCTAAAGATTTTGTGAGCCATTTTCTTTACCATGTAGTGTCCTCCACACACACCTTGATGCATTGATTCTAACAAAGACTTAGACCTTTCCTATTCTACACATTTTAGCAATACACCTTCATTGCTTTTCCACCATAACTCACCATGTATAATGGCATATCTCATAGATTGTAGCTTGATAGTCCTTTTCTTATTTTCACTCATGTCAGGGGGAAGAAACAATTTTTGCAAGTAATTGATGACATCCCTGTACCAATCACAACAGTCCAAATCACAAACATATGGTCTTTCTTCCTCTTCTAACATGTTCACATGGTTTGCAATCAAATTACTCTGAGCCATCAATTTTGCAAGTCCTAGGCCTCTTATCAGTTTTGTAATTTGAATGTCTATGTTGAATTCTTGGATCCTATTGATCCATCTACATCTCTTACCTGAGACCTCCTGTTGCACTAGAATATCCTTGATAGCAGCATTAGGAACATAAGCAACCACCTTAGCTCCTACAAGATAACATCTAAAAGCCTTGACTGCTTTGACTAGGGCATAAGCCTGTTTCTCAACTATATCATACTTTAGTTCTGCTGCATGTAAGGATTTGTTGAAAAAGGATATGGGTTGTTCATACCCTTCTGAATTCTTTTGTAATAAGATTGATGCAATTGTATGATAAAAAGCAAAGGAGAAAATTTGCATGGGTTTACCATAATCAAGGGTCCTTAAAATAGGGGCATCCTTGATGGCCTATTTGATATTCTTGAAAGACTCATTTCCTTCTTCATTCCATTCTACTTTTGCATTTTTCTTCAACATTCTAGAGATGGGAATACAAATTTCTGCAAAGTTAGTAACAAACCTTCTAAGAAAATTTACTTGTCCAAAGAAAGATTGCACACCTTTAACATTTCTTGGAGGTGAAAGTTTGTCTATTGCTATGACCCTTTCAGGATCAACTCTCACTCCATCCTTGGACACAATATGTCCTAAGAGCTTGCCTTCCACCACACCAAAAGAACATTTCTTTGGATTCAAAGAAATTCTGTATTCCAGAGCTCTAATAAAAATCTTTTCAAGATGCTCACAATGTTGATCCTCCTTCTCTGAATATGCCATGAGATGATCCTGATATACCACTAAAAACTTGTTTATGAAATCAGCAAAGGCCACATCCATAGCTCTTTGAAAGGTAGCTCCTGCATTTGTGAAGCCAAAAGGCATCCTAACATACACATAGGTCCCCCAAGGAGTTGTGAATGCAGTCTTGAATTTTTCTAACTCCTTGACCATGACCTGATTATATCTAGAGAAGCCATCCATTATTGACATCAACTCTGATCCAGTGACTCTTTGCAGCATGTTTTCCATATTAGGGAGACCATAGTTGTCTTTCAAAGAATTGACATTTAGATTTCTAAAATCAACACATAGCCTAATGTCACCATTCTTTTTTCTAACTGGAACCAAGTTTGACACCCAAGTAGAATGTCTGACAGGCTTGATAATGCCAGCATCCATCATCTTTTTAAGTTCATCTTGCATTTTTGGTGCCAAAGTAGGGTTCATAGGCCTTAATTTCTGCCTAAAAGGTTTAGTTCCTTCCTTTAATGGTATCTCATGTTGAAAGAGATCTTCTCTATATGCCTTCAAATCATCATAAGACCATGCAAAAACATGTCTAAATTTTTTGAGAAGATCAATCAAATTTCTTCTAGTTCTTTGAGATAAGCATTTACCTATGTAAATATTTTTTGGTTCTTAGCTTGTTCCTAGATTCACTTCCTCCAAATCATTTTTCTTGTCAACAATTCTAGCAACACAAGCCCTCTCCTTATCATCAAATGTCCTTTCAAGGGCAACCAATCCCCTAGGGATCCTATTTGACTTTAGTTGCAAAAATTCCTTCCCAAGAAAACTCTCTTTTCCATCTTTGTTGTCTACATAGGTGCTGAAATCCATTTCCTAACCATCAAAGTGAGACTCACACTGCAAGAACCTCAATATGTCCTGATCATCAGAAAATACTTGCCAACTTTCAACATTATCTAGGATAGAAGGCCTAGACTTACACTCAATTCTGGATATCCCTGCAAAGGTAACATCCTCTGGCCTTAAGGCTATGTTTGCTAGTAAATATGCCATCCTGTTTTGGCTTCTATCCACCCAATCAATTCCAAAAGTACTGAAACATTCAATTTCATCCCATACAGCATTGCTATATTGTTTCAGCCTTTGGTTTTTTGATGCATACTTTGATCTAATCTAAGATATTACTAACTCAGAATCACCAATTACCCTAAGATGTTTGATCCCATGTTTTGATGCTTGTCTCAAACCAATCAATAGGGCCTCATCTTCAACAACATTGTTTGTGCAAGAAAATAGGAGAGTGAAAGAAAACTTAAAAGTCTTACCACTTGGGGATATTAATAATACTCCTACTCTAGCACCTTCCTTAGAATTTTCTCCATCAAAATATAATGTCCATAAGACATTACCCTCTGCCATGTTACTCTCATCATCGGCCAAAAGGATAGGCCTAACCTTCTCCTACATCTCATTCCTCTGGACTTGGAATGAGCCAATGTCAGTGTCAACAAAACAATTCATGCTATCCTTTTCATTTTCCTCAATCATATGTAGGGTTGTGGCTTCCCTTGACACCTTCACACTCTCTCCTTCAATGTCAAAAGTGGCAAAGGACAAGTCACATTGAATACTTCCTCCCATGTAGGCACTCCACTTTCTAGATAACAACATTCCATATTGAGGAGGAATGTCAACTACAAGAACACTCATAGTCAACTGTTTGTTGGGAAATGCAGCTAATTTATAAGGCAAAGCCTTGATGGTACCAATAAATGGCACTTCTCTTGAGTCCATAGCTTGGCATCTCCTGTGAGGTGTATCAACCTTTAGTCCTAATGATTTCATGATCTCTACAGGCATGACAGTGTTTGATGCTCTAGAATCGATCATGCAATTCTTCAATATTTTACCACCAATCACAAGGGACAAAAAGAAAGGATCAACTATCCCTGATGCATTATTTACAATATTAGTATCCAAGAATATTTGAGGAATCTTAGAAACAATTTCTTCACTCTTACTGTCAGGTGTGTCTTCCAAGGAAGCCACATGTTTGTCATTTGTATTCACCTCTTGGATTCCTACAGAAGAAACACCATTTACCCAATTCAAGGCCTTGACCTTATGTTCTTCTATTCTCATCATTTCCAAAAGTGGAACCTTGATAGTGATCTGTGAAAGCAATTTGGACATATCAATTGGAACATACTTTTGGTTGTTCATGTCTTCTTCAAAGACAGTGACAACTTTATCCTTTGTGAAACTAGATTTGTCTTTGAGAGGAGATTCCTCTCCCTTCTGAGGAATGGGAACAACTACCTCTATTATCTTTGCCTTATTCTTAGGTGCTGCAATAGGTACAACTTTCCTTTTTACCTTCACTTGGTTAGTATCATTGGCACCCCTGCCCTTTTCTCCATGCTGTTGTGTACCATTTTCTATCTCCTTGATAAACATATTGCCTAGCTTACCAGTTGCATTTCCAACTATCCTATTCCTCAAGTTATAATTGCTTCTAGCTTGAGTAACCATGTCTGTAGTGATCTGAGCAATTTCTTCATCTGATGGTCTTCTTAAAGAAACTTTCTCCTCACCCCTCACAATACCACATCCAACATCATTAAACTCTTCAGCTTCTTCATCAAAATCATTCTCATCCTCTACATGTGCAGAATTCATTCCACAACCACTCTTGTCATATTGCTCCTCTTGTTCTTGATTCTCTTGTAAGTTTAAAGAAATGACACAATGCTCAGGGTCATGAGGAGACTGACAAGCAGCACACCATGGGATATCTTTAGTCATATTTACTAAATTTCTATGCAAGGGATTAGGGATCCTTCCATCAGGCCTTTCTTGCTTGGTTGGGAAACTGGGCTTTCCATCTTTCCACTGAATGTTGTAAGGGTAATTTTGCATTCTTGGCTATCTGCTAAAATTGTTTGGAGCTAATCTCTCCATAGTCATAGTTCTATTGTTTCCCTTTTCACCAGGCTTTAAACCTTCTAAAACCTTCAAGATTTGTTTTAGATTTTCATCCTCTTTGGGTTTAGAGTTAGCAGACCTTCCCATTTCTTTCTTACTCTACATTTGAGGCCTACAATCATCTCTTCTTCCTATGTTTCCTGATATTCTTCTATTGCTCTCTATGTTGATGGCCAATTTGTAAGCTTCCCCAAGATTTCTAGGGTTCTTGTCCCTCAAGAGGTATGCCATTTTTGCATCAAAGGCATTCAAGTATGTCACAAGACATACCCTATCATCTAGTCTGATAACCTGCAAGAGCCTATGAATAGCCTTTTGGAATCTTATATTAAATTCAAGGACCTCTTCATTCTGATTCTTCTTTATGTTATTGAATTCATTCAAGATAAAACCCTCATTTGTTTTATCTCCATAGTGTTCCTTGAAATAATTCTTGAATTCATTCCATGACCCTATACTAGCATGGGGTAACCCTCTAAACCAATCCCTAGCATCCTCAATAAGGGATTGTACAAATAGCTTCATTATAACATCATCAGGTTCTATATTATAATCATCTATTACATCTATGAAATTTTTTAGATGTTCTTCACATGTGATGACATTATTTCCAGTAAATTTAGGAAGCTTCTTTCTAATTTCATCAGGGATTGCATTAGGATAACCAGGAATACCAAAGAAGACAAGTTGTTTGTACCTTTCATGAATAGGAGCTCCATGTAGTGGATCCATTCCTTGAGATGGAGATGTCCTTGTGTTTGAACCATTAGGAACTCTAGCAGCACCTAGTACACCATTTGCTTGAGCTGCATTGTTACCATGAGTTCCACCTTGTCCTAAAAAGGAAGCAGCAACATTTGAAGGTCCTGAAGTATGCTTAAGAAAATTAATCTTTTTTCTGATTTCTACAGCAGAAGCCTCCAACTCTGCTTTCTCTAGCTCTTTATCCAATATCTCTATCTTCCTTCTAGCTATCTCCAAATCTGAATCTAATCTCAGTCCTAGATCTGATGTCCTATCAACAATGAGTAGTTCATTGATTTGAATCCCAATAGCCTTCTGTTTGCCTTTATCTCTTGGTCTAGTTTCTTCACATATTTTTTGAACAATAGGCTATTTGTTTCCTCTTTCAGGCTTTGGGACAAAATTAATTACCTCCAAATCTAGTAACTGCCTCTTTAGCTGATCAGCCCTTATCATGGCTTGTCTTACAATATCTTTGTCCTTTTCTCTTTGCTACCTAATGGCAAACTATTCTTGAACTCTTCTTTCTAGTTCATAAACCTCCTCAAAGATCTCTTCTGATTCAGGGAGAGTGGTCTCTGACTCATCATCTCCCACTTGAAACTCTTCCTCATACTGGTTCAATCCCAAGTCATCAGCCTCTTCATATTCTAAATTATTTTCTTCTTGACTAGGCCTAGCCTGGGTTTCTTGTCTGGTATCTTTCTTGTTTCTCCAAGTATGAGAAACACCTCTTCTCTTCTTTCCTCCCCTTGTCTGACTAGGCCTAGAAGTGATTGGAATGCCTTCTTCCATTATATCTTTAGGATGCTCCTTTCTTCAAGACCTAGTACCTCTATAACTCATCTTGCAAAATAAATACTAACTAGCACTGCTTCAGAGATGTTTGAGTCACCACCCAAGTATATTGGGAATATCACAATATAGTTTCTTCACTCTAGAAATACTCAAATGATTTAGAGAGACAAGGGACAAGAACAACCCTATTTCTTCCAATGATGACCTACTGGTTAGGATGAACATGTATAACACTTCCCCAGCAGAGTCACCATCTTGTTGGTGTCCAAAATGATGCTTATGCTCTAATAGGCTACCAATGTACCTTGAGAATGATATTAGGAATGGTTAGTTCCAAGTGTGGGAGCTCTGCAAGGCAACTGGACCAACTATAGGGACTTAATATGCCCTCTTCTACTTCTGGCTCTACAAAACCAAGGTGGGTGCACCTAACCTAGTATAAAATATACTTCATACACTAAGAACTAGGTTTGAATAATAAATAATAGGATAGTAAGAAAGTACTAAGTGTTAACCACACACTCATTGACTCTCCATTACTATGGGTAGAACCACATACAACCAAATACTCAAAACTTAAAAGGATGGTTCTTAACTTATGCTTTTGGGATCATAATAACAACAATTAGTATTTGTTGATAAAGAGATAATCATTTAGGCCAGTGCCTCATCCATTGGGCAAGATCTCCTAGAGCATGAATGTTACACACACTAGACAATAGATGAGATTATAAGCCATAAACACACCTACAATCCCCTTTACTACTTATGAGATATCCTTACATAGACAATAAGATAGATCTATGTCCCATCTAAAACATCATTTCATCTAATCCTGGATTAGAACTCAAGAATGGATACATATACATAAAACAATATGCAGAGGACTAGAAAGTTTAGAATCTATCTAAGTTGACACAAAGGAGAGATAAGAGTCATGTACTTGTATTAAGTATGAAGAATCCTTAAGTGTAAACAATCAATCCAGAGGAGTCAAACTTGCAAATTACAGCTTAGACCTGCAACTTTTTCTCTATCATCAACAGAATACCGAATGCAAAAGTGTTACAATCTTGGGTCCAGGACTAGGAACACTTCAGAACTTCAAAGCTGGAACCCTTTGAAAGTCAACAAAAACAACATATATACCCACGGTTACCTTGAAATCCCACACAAGCTAGGATGCAACAAGCTAAGGGTAACCATGGTTAGGGTTAGGGTTTTCCATCAATTAGGCATTTCAAGTTCATCAAAATCTGATACAATTTGGAGGGAAAACACTAAGTCCTAAATGCTCTTAATCAACATCTAATCTTCAATCATGAGAAACTCTAAAAAGGCACCGAAGATCAATAAAAAATTTGCAAAATTCAAACTAAAAGTGACCTTGTAACTACTTTTGGTACATTTCATTAACTTCTCCACGTTGAAACATCTCTTCTGCAATCATCTCACACCCTGGAGCACAATGGAGTGGTGGAGAAAATTAGTTTTACCAAATCTAGCCCTTTTTATCATCAATTTCAGTCCTTTCTAGTCACAAGAAACATTCTCAGAGATTTGAATTTAAACCTAAATGGTTACTTTATGGTTTTACCATTGAATCGGCGGCCCACATTTGAAATTAGATTAACATTAAGTCACGGCTATCAATCTTATAACTTTCACGGGCTTTAGGAACTTCACTTCACCTTAGACAACATCGATGGCTATCGCTAGACCACCAAGTTAACTTCCTCATACCTTATCCCAATGATGATACGATGGCCACAAGATTTGTCAGCCTTTAATCACTTTAGAAACCTAGCAGCCCCACTTAATCATTCGGCAAACTGGTGACTATAGTTTGTCTCTCCATCCTAGCAAGAAAATCATTTCCACCAAATACCTCAGCGACCTTGCGACAATGCCATCCTTTCTCACTAAAATTGTCTGGAGATCCTATTAGGGATTTTTCTTGTCTTAGGATAGATTTTAGATAAAAGGGGCTTCAAGTTTACAAGAAAAGCCTAATTCCTAAGGATTGGATAAGATCCTTCTTCATTTTTGAGTTCCACACACACCCAAGTAGGTATTACCTTGATAAATGACTATAAATACAATTTTGAAAGGTGGACACTGATTTTTCTATCTTGATATAGCCCTATTGAACTATTTTGAGAAACTACGACATGAAACTACAACAGAAATCAATGGTATAAGGACTTTCACCCTTCTTCCTTTTAAGGAGGGATAACCTTTATGATTCTCTCTTTTTTAGAATCAGTAGAATAAAAGATTGAATTTGGAAACTTGAGATAGGTAGCATAGATTGCCTCAACCTTTTCTTTTAACTTCAAAATCCTATGCTACAGAATTTCTAGCAATGTCTATACAATTGCTTTATTTTTACTTTCTTCAATTTCTTCTGAAGAAGCAATACCTTATTCACATACAACTTGTACTTCTTTCTCAATTACAACCTCTTTAGGAGGAGGTGGAGGTGTAGCTTCCATATTTATTATTCTAACTTTTAGTTTATCAACTAGTTTTTCAAATTCTTTCTAATTTATTATATGCAACTACCTATCTTTGACCAAAGTAGTGTAATCATCATACAATCTATGTTGTCTTTCTACTAGTTGCTTGGTCTTGTCTTCATTCAATTTGGAAAAATTAGTCAAAATTTGGGAAATTTCTAAGTCCCTTGTATTTTGGATAGACCAAATCATCTTATCCCCATCCATCTGCTCTTTCATATTCAAAATTGATGGCTTTTTGTCCTTGGGGTAGAGGCTCCACATGGCTAATGCCTTATTCTTTGGGCTATATCCGAACCCTTTTATTAAATCTCCCACTTGCTTTTCTGAAGTTAGGGTAATATCTTCCCATCTCCTTATTTGATCAATAATAAATGCAGAGGCCAAATCCCATCCAGGTAATAATAACATATTACTATCTTTTACTAACCTCCTAGCCTCTTCAGGGGTCATCTCTTCATTCTCTGGATCATAATCCTTTCTTGCTTCTAAGGCCTCAGTGGGAATCTGGCCATCTTCTCCAATCTGCATTGTGGAGGCTACTTGTCACGGTTTGTGCTAGAGGAGGAAGTCTTTGAATTCATGAGTCTTGATGAATTCATCATCTTTTAGGAAATCCTCTTGCTGCCGAATTCTCTCATCTATGCACATAGCAAGAGGAAATTCTACTTCCTCAACTATCTCCTTCTGTTTCTTCTTTTCCTCCCTGACCCTTTTTCTAATTTCATGGTCATAAGTTGTTTGGCCAGGGATAACAACAGTAACCATATCTATTTTTTCATCAGGCCTTGCCTGTGATGACTCTCCTACCATTAATTTCTACCTTTTAGTAGGTGGTTCTACCTCATTATGAGAGCCAGGAACCTCAGTCAAATCTACTATCTCATTTTCATCCCCTCTTTCCTTAGGGGCATTAGGAGGAAGTTCTTGGGTAGGGTAACTATGAATAGAATACCCCCCTTCACTATCTTCTTCATATTCTGATGAGGAGTGCTTCTTCTTATTTTTTAAATTTTCTAATTTATCCTCAATCAGTTGTTCCCCTTGCTCCATCAGAACATTTTAATTCTTCATCATCATCTCTAATCTTTGGAGATATGGAAAAGTAGGGTAAAATCCTCCAAAATTGACATCTTTTCTTCTAATGGATTTCTCTAGCTGGAATAATTGATCTAGCTGCCAAGACCTTGTCTTAGCCTCATCCTCATTAAGAATATTTCTAACTATGTCCTCTTCATAGGACACATCATGAGTTTTATTAAGAGGGATGGTAGGAGTGTAATATCTTCTAGCAGTAGCCAAAAATCCCTCGGGATCAACAAATCTAGGATGTTCAACAGGCATCATAAACTGTAACAAATATGTGTTAACCTTTTCAAAAGCCCCTTTTCCAATTGTTAAATTGGCTAATTTGAAATACCTAGCGGTGAATGTACCCTTTCTATATGGGACTAGATGCTCTTTATCTACAAGCATGAGTTGCCAAATGAACTCAAGGGGTGCAATCCTGGGGGGAACATTATTAGGCAAAATGTGGGGTGGTTGTGGGAATCTATAGACCCTTATTAATGTATACCCTTCTCTCAAATAGAAATCACCCCAATTGTGATCATGATTATCTTTCCACTTATCTACATATTCCATTGGTCTAAGAAGTTGCAAGGTTCTGATAGGAATTCTTAAAGAATTCACACCCAAGTGGATAAGAATAGCATCTACTATTATATTCTCAAAAATACAAAAATTATGCTTAAGGGCCGTTGGACTCCAGACATCTAACCAGGACTGTACAGGGTTAGGCTGGCCATTCCATTGAAACTTAGGTTTTAAATATTGCAGACTAAACATATTTACATTATGGTAGAAGATAAGATGCATTAGCATGGAGTAGTGCAAAAATTTGGGAGGGTATTACTTCTTTCTTATCATTTCTAAACCCTCATGCATCTTCTAGATATAGTATCCAATGTAATCATACCCATGACTAGTGTGGCATGATTGGGAATCCATTACTAACATCAAAATTTTAGGAGAAATCCTCTCTTTAGGAGCATGAATACCCAGAACTGTACATAACCCATATGCAATGTATTTCATATAGAATTTTAGATCTTTAAATGCATAGGGGAGGCCTCCTGCCATGGGTGCAATATAGTTTTTGTTTCCCTTAGGGACATGGGACCGAATAATAGTTGCAACACCCCCAGACTCCCTCACATATCTATTTGCCAGAGATTGTAGGTTAATCTCTGTGGCCATAGGGACATCTATCCCAAAAGTCCTCATGAATGCTCCTCTCTCTACGGTTATCAAAGAAAAACCATCTATCTTTCTAATTGTCTTAGAGAGGGGGTCATATCATTCAGCCAAGGAGACAAGAAGATCAATGTCAAAAAATACATCAGGGACAATCATCTTTGCAAACCCTGAAGTCCACAGGTTTGACATAGGGATAGGCCTATCTTGATTCTTCTGAAAGTAATAGAACAAATTCATGGCCGGTACGTTCTGAGTCTTAGCATCCCCACATTGTGAATAGACATCAGAGAAGACATCATCACTAACCTTCTTATTTTGGCTAGAATGAGGTAGCAATTCAATGAATTCATCAGAAAAACTAACCTTTTGTTATGGGGTTGCCCTACTGGTTGATGGGGTGCCGACTGTAGTCTGACTCATGATGATTTCTATTGAAAATTCATGCTCGCTCTACAAATTTTGGTCTTCCGTAAGCTTTGTGATCGCCAAAAGCTCTAGTTGCTCAAATGTTCTTCACTCTAGAAATGCTCTGCTCTCTGATTACTAAAATGCTTGGTACAAATGAGATAATGACCAACCTTTGAGTTTTAACAGTGAAGAATTGATTACAACTTGGTTCCCTGCAATAATGTCACTTCTATAATTAAGACTGTGCACTCTGCAACTTAATGTCTCAGCCATCATCGAGAGGTGACATATTTTTAAATTTCATCTTCTAGCGACCTAGCGACTGAAGGAAATTCAAAGTCTCGTAATAAATCTGGCGCCTTTCTAAATATTTTGAGATTCAATGACTATAGTCTCTCCTTCTAGTTGTGGGAATGTATTTCCTCATTCTGAGATTAAGTGACTAAGCCATTACCACATAATTTTTTAATTGAGATATGGTGACTATAATTTCTCGAAGTCACCAGATGTTTTATGTCTCTCAATTCTTTTCTAGCAATCACGTGACTGAGCCTTTCCTTCTATTAATTTACTTCTCTTAGCGATCACATGACTATAGTTTTTGAAGTCACCAAATAAAATTTCTTCTATCTGAGATCTGGCGACTAAGATTAGTTCATCTTTCAATTTTTAGCTATCTGAGATTACGCGACTATAGTTTTCTAAGTCGCGAGAAGATTATTTCCTTTTAAGTTTTATTCAGTGATCACCCGACTGAACTAGACATCTAGCGAATTGGAAACTAAAGGAAGTCTCCTGATCGCTGAATAACTCATTCCCTTCTCTGAGATTAAATATGAGCCACCTGATCTTCATCTAATGGTAGTCGCTAGGTCTCAGAAAGAAATAGTGACATCATGCATTTTCTAGCGACTAAAGGATAACCGTTAGATGAGAAGTTCATTAAAAAGATCGGACGGTAGTCACTAGATCTTTTTAATCTTTATAGCTTGTTGACTTTTCTTTTGAGATCTGGTGACTAAAGGAAATGTCATTTGATTTTTCTTCTAGAGAATTAGTGACTATAGTGGAACTCGTAATCACTAGATGTTTTATGTTCTTAATCCTTTATCTTGAGATCACCTGACTTAGGTAACTTTTGATTCAAAGATCTGGTGACTATAGTCTGTCCACTTAATAAATTAAGTCATGAGAAGATTATAAAGCATCTAGAGATTGCACGAATAACATTCACCACTAGGTCTTAGGAAGATAGAGAATATGCTTCTTTTATCTGGCGACTTGGAGACTAGAGGATTTCTCGTGATCGGGAGATAAAGAGAAGTATGCTAAGAGTATCATGCGACCTAGCGACTAAGGTAAACATTAAAGCGCACATGCTTTTAGAAAGTTTAAGTGACTTCAAAAAAGTAAGAAAGAAATAGAAAGTCACTTAAAAAAGAAAACTAGGGTTTTTTTAAAAAAAATACAATGGCTAGTTCCAAGACTTTAAACCCTAACTTCTTTCTCTTTTGACACAAAGACATAATAAACCCTAATATCATTGGAAAAAATTTTACAGAGGGTTTATTATGATCAAAAGATGACAAATTTCTTCAAAATTTTGGGGAGAAAATCAGAGTTGGGAAAAGGCACCAACAGTGGCTCTAACTGAGGATATTTGAATGTAAGTTTAACTAAGAACCATAGATCTCTGGGACATAGACCAAAAGTAAGCGACCTATTTACAAAAGGAATAGGAAAAAAGGGAAGTAGACATATATACATAGATTACAAGAAATTTCCATAGAAACAAAAGCCTTAACTGAAAAAAGGCTTAAAAAATTGCCCATGCACTAGCAATTCAAAAACTTCTCCATCCATATTGGTTAGAAGATATGAGTCTTTACCAAAATTCTGATAGACAACAAGAGGACCAAGCCATAGAGACTCAAAATTCTTTTTCTTTCCTTTATCTTCTACCCTAGCATTCCATTGAAGAACCCAATCACCTACTTGAAACTTCCTTATAGTAGTTCTTTTATCAAACAGGTACTTCATTTTCTGCTGCAATTTAATGTTATTTTTATTTCTTTCTCATCTCATCTCATCTAGCTTAGTCAATTGCATAATCCTATCTCTCATGGGGTTAGATACTTCTAATTCTTCTTCTTGGACAAAATTGTATACAAGGAGCAAGTTATTAATAGGGAGCCTAGATTTCAAACCATAGACTAATTCAAAAGGAGATCTTCTTGTAGCTCTCTTTACTGTTATCCTATCTTCCCACAGGGCCAGTTTCAACTTTGAGTGCCAGGCTCTCTTATTATTTTCCAATGTTTTCTTCAGAATCTTCAGAATGCTCTTATTATTGGATTTTGCTTGGCCATTTTCTTGGGGATGGTATGGGGATGAATAAGACATCATGATCCCATACTTATTACAGAAATCTGTGATCTCTTCTGACCTAAAACACATGGCATTATCCATCACCAAAGTAGCAGGGACACCAAATCTGGTCAAGACATTTTCCAATAAGAATTCAATGACCACCTTACTTGTTGCTCCCTTAGTAGGAATAGCCTCTATCCACTTTGTGAAATAATCTATAGCAACAAGTATGTGACTATGTCCTCCACTAGATTTCTCAGGGAATTCACCAATAAAATTGATTCCCCACATTGTAAAAGGCCTATCTGCATTTACTGGGTTTAATGACAAGGCCCCAGAAAATTTCAACTTGCTAGAGAATTTTTGACAACTTTCACATTTCCTTACATATAAGTGAGCATCCTTGAACAAGGTAGGCCAAAAATAGCCAGCCCTTAAGAATTTGTGAGCTATAGTTTTAGCAGAAAAATGCCCACCACAAACCCCATCATGCATTTCTCTTAGCACTTTCTTTACTTGATGCTCATCCAAACAAAACAACAAGACTCCATCTCTACTCTTCCAGTATAAGTCACCCTCTACTAATGTATACTTTTGTGCTTGTAATTTCAAGGTTCTCCTCTAATTATCAGAGAGATGATCAGGGCACTTGGCATTTTTTAGAAAGTAGACAATGTCTGAATAAAATGGTTGCCTTTCAATGCTTGTGACTATTGGGTCCAAAGACAATTCATTCTTAACTTGGAGCAGGTCCATGTTTTCTTCTGTCATTAACTTAGCTAACCCCAACCCCCTCACTAGTTTGGTAATCTGGATCTCTAAATTGAACTCCTGTATTCTTGTGATCCACTTACATCTTTTACCAATGACTTCAGTTTGGGTCAACACATCTTTTACTGCCGCATGAGGAACATAAGCAATAATTTTAGCACATACCAAATATGGCCTGAAAGATTTTATTGCTTTTAGCAAAGCATATGCCTCTTTCTCCATCATTTGATAATTAAGCTTGGTAGCTTACAATGACTTGCTGAAGAAGGCAATGGGGTGCTCATAATTGTCATCATCCTTTTGCAACAACACAACAACAATTGTGTGGAATGAAGAAAAAGAGAAAAGAGAAAAGGGTTTGCTATAATCAGGTGATTTTAGGACTGGTGCCTACTGAACCACCTCTTTGATCCTATTAAATGCCTATTGGGCTTCCTCAGTCCACTAAAATTTTACATTCTTTTTAAGCAATTTAACTATGGGCTTAACAATTTTGGCAAAGTTAGCAATAAATCTCCTAACAAAATTGATCTTTCCTAAGAAAGATTGTACACCTTTTATATTTTTAGGAGCTAAGACCTTTTGTATTGCCTGTACCCTTTCTGGGTCAATCCTGATCCCATCTTTAGACATGATATGACCCAGCAATCTTCCCTCCTTCACAAAAAAATTGCACTCTTTTGGATTCAAGGATATTTCATATTCTAAGGCTTTATTAAAAATCTTTTCAAGATGATAACAATGGTTTTTTGCAAGTTTGGAAAAAGCTGTCATATCATCTTGATATACAACCATAAATAAATCAATGAAGTCCTTAAATGTGACATCCATAGCCCTCTGGAATGTTGCCCCAACATTTCTTAATCCAAATGGCATTCTAACATATACATGAGTTCCCCAAGGAGTTGTAAAAGCAATTTTAAATTGTTCTGACTCCTTAACCAAGACTTGGTTATATCCTGAGAATCCATCCATCATCGACAATAATTCACAACCAGTGACTTTGTGCAACATTGCCTCCATATTAGGTAGTGAGTAATTGTCTTTCAAGGATGCCACATTAAAATTTCTAAAATCTACACATAGTCTTATGTCTCCATTCTTTTTTCTAACTAGGACTAAATTTGAAACCCAAGTTGAGTGCCTTATAGGTTGAATTATTCCTGCATCACTCAACTTAGTAAGTTCTTGTTGCATTTTGGGGGCTAACAAAGCATTGATTGGTCTTTGTTTTTGCCTAAACGGTCTGACATCTCCATTCAAAGGAATCTCATGCTGAAATAGGTCTTGTCTATAAGCCTTAAGGTCATCATAAGACCATGCAAAAACATGTTTGTATCTTCTCAAAAATTTTATCAAATTGGACCTAATATGAGGTTGCAGTCCTTTCCCAATATAGACCTTTTTAGAAGCATTATGTGATCCTAAGTTTATTTCCTCCAAGTCATCAATTTTAGTGGTACTAGCCTTCATCATGTGTTCATCTAGATCAGTATATAATGCTTTTAATTCTGTTAGACCTTTTGGTATATGGTTTTTATTTAGTTGGATAACCTGATTTCCTAAAATCATATCTTTCCCATTTTCTTGTTCTAACAAATTATTGCAATCAATAAGTTGACCCTCATATGAACCAAGGCATTGAATAAAATTTAGAACATCATGATCATCTTCAAAAACTTGCCAATTATAAATATTATCTGGAATGACAGGCCTACTTTTTATTTCAACTATTGAGATACCACTCAAAGTTAAATCATCTTTCCTTAGAGCAACATTTGCTAAAAAATCAGCCATCATGTTCTTAGCCCTCTTAACCCAAGTAATATTAAAGGCATCAAATAATTCTATTTGATCCCAAATAGCATGCTTATACATTCTCAATTTATCATTTTTCACTACATATTTGGATCTAACTTGGGCTACTACAAGTTCTAAATCACCAAAAACACTCAAACATTTGATTCCATGTCTTAAAGCAATATCAATCCCTAAAGATAATGCCTCATATTCTATAGTGTTATTGGTACATTGAAAGGTTAATAAGAAAGAGTATTTGAATGTGGTACCTGATGGTGAAATGAATAGAACTCCAGCACCAGATCCTTCTTTTGAACATGCTCCATCGAAATACATCTTGCATAGCCCGCCTTGTTGTCCTTTCAACTCTGCAATCAATGGGTCACCCTCCTTAACTGCTTGAGGAGTTTCCTCAAATTTGAAGTTTTCCATATCAACACTTACACAACAATTGAGTTGGTCATCGTTGATCTCAATCATGTGAGGGGTCCTAGGTTCTCTAAAGATTTTAACACTGTCACCATCCATATTAAAAGTGGCAAATGAAAAATCACACTGTAGGCTGCCTCCCATCTAAGCACTCCATTTTCTTGATAATAACATGCCATACTGTGGTGGAATATCCACCACCAAAACACTCATAGTAAGCAACTTACCAGGATAGGCCTGCAATCTGTAAGGCAATGCTTTAATAGTACCAATTACTGGTACTTCTCTAGAATCCATAGCTTGGCACCTTCCATGGGGTGTATCCACTTCCTGGCCTAATGATTTCATGATTTCCACTAGCATGACAGTATTAAAAGCTCCAGAGTCTATCATACAATTTCTAAGATGTTTGTCATTTACAATTAAGGTCAAAAAGAAAGGGTTAATTGTTCTAGGCATAGTATTCACAACATTTGTGTCCAAATAAATTTGTGGTATCTTTGAAACAATTTCTCCATTAAGTCCGGTGCTTATATCATCAGAAATTTTAGCATGTTCCTTTCTTTCAATATTTTGGGTATCCACAAAAGTGGCACCACTTACCCAATTCAAAGCCTTTTCTTTATGTTCTTATATTCTCATCATTTCCAACAAAGGAACCTTAACTATGATTTGTGACAATAACTTACTCATGTCAATTGGAGTGTACCTTGAATCTGTAGCATCTTGCTTGACAACAACGGCTTGTCTATTTTCTTTAGGTATAAGTAGATTGGTGCCATCTTTGTGTTGTATCTTTACTTCTTTTTGTATTGCAGGAATTGCCTCTTCATTAGGCTTGGCCTTCACCTTATATGCAACAGTGGACTTAGAAAAGGTGACATTTTTCTTTACCCTATATTTATTTACAATCTCAGCAGCACTGGACTTGTCTTGCATTTTCTCATCATTCTTCTTAGTGCTTTTAATAAAAAGGCCAACAGGTTTACCAGTTGGATTTCCCACTACCCTTTTCCTAAGGTTGTAATTGCTCTTGGCTTGAGTTACCATATTAGCTATTATTTGAGCTATCTCTTTATTAGATGGTCTTCTCAAAATAATAGACTCACCACTCTCTATGGTGTTACATTGGATATTATCATAACAACAATCTTCTTCATCAGAAAAAACTTGTTGATGATAGAACTCAATCCTAACTTGAGACCCTTGTACATCTTGGCTCTCATCTTCCTCTACAGAATCTATATCATCACAAATATAAGAAGATGTCATGCCACATGCTTCTTCATCATAAAAATCTTCCTTACTAACTTCTTGTTCTTCTTCTGCAAAAATATTTTGAGTGACAACACAATAATGAGGATCATGAGGTGATTGGCAAGCAACACACCAAGGAACTTCATCAGTCATGTTCACTGAATTTTTTTGTAGTGGGCCAGGAGTTCTATCACTCAACTTATCTTTCCTTTCTGGTACTATTGGCTTGCCATCTTTCCATTGAGTATTGTATGGATAGTTTTGCATTTTAGGGATTTTATTGAAGTTGTTGAAGGTGGGTCTATCATTTGGAGGATTTCTATTATTTCTACTTTCTCCTGGCTTTAGGTCCTTGAGGGCCTTTAAGATTTGTTTCAAATGGTCATCCTCCCTTGGTTTAGTATTGTCAGTCCTTGTTTGTTCCTTCTTTTCTAAGAATATTGGTTTGTATTCTTCTCTTCTTCCTAACTTCCCTGATATTATTCTATTACTCTCAATATTAATGGCTAATTTGTAAGCTTCAACAAGATTTCTAGGGTTCTTGTCTCTTAATAAGTACCCCATTTTTTAATCAAAAGCATTTAAATATGTAACCAAACAAATTTTATCATCTAACCTGATAATTTGTAGGAGCTTGTGCATAGCCTTTTGAAATCTGACATTGAATTCAACAACACCCTCATTCTGATTCTTTTTTATATTGTTGAATTCATTTAGCATGAAACCCTCATTTGTTTTGTCACCATACTACTCTTTGAAACAATTCCTAAATTGATCCCAAGAACCAATACTTCCATGAGGTAATACTCTAAACCAATCCCTTGCATCTTCTGTGAGAGATTGCATAAATAATTTCATGATCACATTAGCTGGTTCTATATTATAGTCATCTATGATGTCCAAAAAATGCTTGAGATGTTCTTCACAAGTGATTGCATTACTACCAGTAAATTTAGGGAGTTCCTTTCTAATTTCCTTAGGGATGGGATTAGGATAGCCAGGGATACCAGTGAAAACCAATTTTTTACATCTCTCATGTATAATCCCTGAGTTAGGAAAACTAGCATCCTGAGATGTGGATGCATTAGTATTTGTGGTAGCAGAACCATTAAAACCTCTTGGTAGGGGAACACCAGTTATCTGATTGGTTAAATTTTGAGTAACTGCTCCTTGTGTTATATTTGAATTGCCAAAGTTGGTAGGCCTTGTAGACCTTTTGAGAAAATCTATTTTCTTTTTCATTTCTAATGATGTAGCTTCTAACTCTACCTTTTCAAGTTGTTTGGCTAACAACTCTTGTTCTCTTTTAGCGTTCTCTAAGTCTGCTTCTAATCGCAAAGCCCGGTTCATATCTTCCTTAGGGTTTACAGGTTGATTGATTAAAATGCCTTTCTATTTTTGTTTCCCTTTATCTTTGGGAGTTTTTGCTTCAAAAATTTTCTAAGCAACAGGCTACTTATTTGTATCTTCAGGGATAGGCACATAATTTATAGCTTCTAAGTCAAGCAGTCATTCTCTTAACTGGTCAGCTTTTAGCATAGCTTGCCTGAATCTCTCTTCCTTTTCCTTTTCTCTCTTGTGCCTGATGGTATCCTATTCCTAAATCCTTCTTTCCAACTCATACACTTCCTCAAATATTTCCTCAGAATCAGGTAGAGTTGTTTCTGATTCAATCCACAGTGCTTGAGGGTCCTCCTGCTGCTCTTGAGACTCATGAGGGCCCTGGGGCAATGAAGAACCATGGGTGAAAGGAGAAAGAAAGTCCTGAAAACTTCTACTTTTACTTCTAGACCTTCCTTCTCTCCCATGCTTCCCACTTGGATTCACCCTCCTATTCTGGAGTATTCTTTCACCCTCCTCTGCAGGGGAATAATAATCTTCATACTGGTTAGGTGGTACACCAATTGCCTCCTCATATTCTGAGGCATTTCCTTCTTGACTAGGAGGAGGAATATTGTGTCCTCTAAGGGTCCCTCTCTATCTCCAAGTCATAGACATATCATTGGTATCTTTGTCTTTCTTACCTCATTTCTTCTAGATGGAGTAGGAAGCCCACCCTGCAAACTTTCCTCAGGGTGCTCCTTACTATAAGATCTTGTATTTTTGAAACTCATAACTCATATTTTTTTTTTTTAGTACTGGTTACAAAGATGCTTAGAGTCACCACCCACAATATGTGAAATAATCTGAAACCTTAGAAAGAATGACTCTTATATTCTTCTAATGGAGTCCACTAGATGAGTGATAAGCCGGCCAGGAGTCTAAGCTCAACTTGTACCCACATTGTGTATACTGATTTATAACACCAGAGTTATCAACTGATTAAAATAGGCAGGTCAGGAGTCCAGCTCAACTTGAAACCTGCACTATTTGCTTATAATTATAATCTCTATTCCCCAGCAGAGTCACCAATTTGTTAGGGATTTTTCTTGTCTTAGGATAGATTTTGGATAAAAGGGGCTCCAAGTTTACAAGAAAATCCTAATTGCTAAGGATTGGATAAGATCCTTCTTCATTTTTGAGTTCCACACACACCCAGGTAGGTATTACCTTGATAAATGACTGTAAATATAGTTTTGAAAGGTGGACACTGATTTTGCTGTCTTGATATAGCCCTACTGAACTATTTTGAGAAACTATGACTTGAAACTACAACATAAATCAATGGTATAAGGACTTTCATCCTTCTTCCTTTTAAGGAGGGATAACCTTTATGATTCTCTCTTTTTTAGAATCCGTAGAATAAAAGATTGAATCCTAGAAACAACCTTAATCAATCATATTCAAGAAAATTTTTAAACATCAAAATAATAAATCATAGAAGATTTTCAAATTTATTTTAACTTCTGAGTCAAAAGATAGAATGTAAAGTTGAAACAGACAATCTAGAACAGTGCCTTATCTATTGGGCAAAAGGAATCTAAACATATACCTGCAAAAGAAATTCAAGAACAATACATTAACATGCCTTGCATATCATACAATTTCAAACAGATTGCCTTACAAACCATTCTTTTAACCTGATATCATTATCATCAAATTTCCACAAATATAATTACTCCTAGGAACAAATTATGAGAAATTTTAATTCTTTCCTTGAAAGAAACTCATAAATATGTGCCACGCCAGATATATTTTAAATGCCTAACACATAAAACATACAAGAGTAAGCATACAAGATAGAAAGACAAGAACAATATAAGGAAAAAATTGCACTGTATTCATATTGAAATCAAATTTACAGTAATATATTCAAACCTCTTTACTCAAAGAAACCAGACAAAAATTGTAAAAGTCTATCTCAGAGCAACAAGTTTTTTTTTTGTTCTATATTTTTCACCTCTCTTGAAAGAAACTCTTAAAAATATATATATATGGTCTCACCATCTTGGAATTCCCCTAAAAAGATGGGAATGCAACAAGCTTCAGATGGTCAAAACCCTAGCCCTAAAGCATAAAAAACAAAATACAGTACAATTAGGCAGTGGAAAGGCAAAGAATCCTTGACTTGCAGCATCCTCCGCTATTGTTGTTGACACCTTTGATTGAAAGCATTAATAACCCTGTAGTAGCCATAAAGAAAGTTGGTGACCACCAACTTCAGCTAACCCTCACCAACCTTCAAGAAAATTGATGACCCCTACCCTCAAAATATGTGTCAACATCAGGATGCCTTTTAATCATCTAGAAGATCAAGGTCTACTGCAGTGGACTTAGGTATTTTAGGCTTTGTAGATTCATCCCACGCAGCTACTTTATCTTCTAAAGGCCATGGGAAATTTTGTACTATCTGCAATTGTGCCTTTTGCCTCTCCCATCTAGCATCCATCATTATTCTGACATCTGCCAAAAATTTAGAAAATTCTACCTCTGCCTTTACTGGATCATCCAAAAAGTCATTAAATTTATTCATATCTACCCTGCCACCTATTTTGACAAAATTTTCCCCTTTAGGCAATCTGAGATCAAAATCTGATCTCCATTGATCTGTGGTTTTCAAAGTACCATTGTCATCCTTTATCTTAGGAATGAATTTATTGGTCTCTTCTTCCAAAAATGCTAATTTTGTTTCCACTAACTTGGCTTTTCCTTTGAATAATGGGAGAAGAGTCTTTATTCTATTTATTTCTTCCCCTAACTGCAGTACTTCCTCAAGTATATCTGGCCTAAAAGGTTGTACCGCTACTAACCTTTCAAAAAGTGGAGTCCTTACTGACCAAATTACATAAAAAGAATTCAAAATTGAGATGCAATTATTTACTTCTAGTTGCAACTCTGGCAACTTGAGATAGGCAGCATAGATTGCCTCAACCTTTTCTTTTAACTTAAAAATCCTATGCTGCATAATTTCTAGCAATGTCTGTACAATTGCTTTATTTTTACTTTCTTCAATTTCTTCTGAAGAAGCAATACCTTCTTCACGTACTACTTGTACTTCTTTCTCAATTACAACCTCTTTAGGAGGAGGTGGAGGTGTAGCTTCCATATTTATTATTTTAACTTTTAGTTCATCAACTAGTTTTTCAAATTCTTTCTCCTTTATTAAATGCAACTCCCTGTCTTTGACCAAAGCAGTGTAATCATCATACAATTTCTGATGTCTTTCTGATAGTTGCTTGGTCTTGTCTTCATCCAATTTGGAAAAATTAGTCAAAATTTGGGAAATTTCTAAGTCCCCTGTATTTTGGATAGATCAAGTCATCTTATCCCCATCCATCTACTCTTTTATATTCAAAATTGATGGCTTTTTATCTTTGGGGTAGAGGCTCCACATGGCTAATGCCTTATTCTTTGGGCTATATCCGAACCCTTTTATTAAATCTCCCATTTGCTTTTCTAAAGTCAGGGTAATATCTTCCTGTATCCTTATTTGATTAATAATAAATGCAGAGGCCAAATCCCATCTAGGTAATAATAACATATTACTATCTTTTACCAACCTCCTAGCCTCTTCAGGGGCTATCTCTTCATTCTTTGGATCATAATCCTTTATTTCTTCTCAGGCCTCAGTGGGAATCTGGCCATCTTCTCCAATCTGCACTGTGGAGGCTACTTGTCGCTGTTTGTGCTAGAGGATGAAGTCATTAAATTCATGAGTCTTGATGAATTCATCATCTTTTAGGAAATCCTCTTGCTGCTGGATTCTCTCATCTATGCACATAGCAAGAGGAAATTCTACTTCCTCAACTATCTCCTTTTGTTTCTTCTTTTCCTCCCTGACCCTTTTTCTAATTTCATGGTCATAAGTTGTTTGGCCAGGGATGACATCAGCAACCATATCTCTTTTTTCAGTAGGCCTTGCCTGTGATGACTCTCCTACCATTAATTTCTACCTTTTAGTAGGTGGTTCTACCTCATTATGAGAGCCAAGAACCTTAGTCAAATCTACTATCTCATTTTCATCCCCTCTTTCTTCAGGGGCATCAGGAGGAAGTTCTTTGGTAGGGTAACTATGAATAGAATACCCCCCTTCACTGTCTTCTTCATATTTTGATGAGGAGTGCTTCTTCTTCTTTTTTAAATTTTCTAATTTATCCTTAATCAGTTGTTCCCCTTGCTCCATCAGAACATAGTAATTCTTCATCATAATCTCTAATCTTTGGAGATATGGCAGAGTAGGGTAAAATCCTCCAAAATTGACATCTTTTCTTCTCATGGATTTCTCTAGCTGGAATAATTGATCCAGTTGCCAAGACCTTGTCTTAGCCTCATCCTCATTAAGAATATTTCTAACTATGTCCTCTTCATAAGATACATCATGAGTTTTATTAAGAGGGATGATAGGAGTGTAATATCTCCTAGCAGCAGCCAAAAATCCCTCGGGATCAACAAATCTACGATGTGTAGCAGGCATCATAAACTGTAACAAATATGTGTTAACCTTTTCAAAAGCCCCTTTTCCAATTGTTAAATTGGCTAATTTGAAATGCCCAGGGGTGAATGTACCCTTTCTATATGGGACTAGATGCTCTTTATCTACAAGCATGAGTTGCCAAATGAACTCAAGGGGTGCAATCCTGGGGGGAACATTATTAGGCAAAATGTGGGGTGGTTGTGGGCATCCATAGACCCTTATTAATGTATACCCTTCTCTCAAATAGAAATCACCCCAATTGTGATCATGATTATCTTTCCACTTATCTACATATTCCATTGGTCTAAGAAGTTGCAAGGTTCTGATAGGAATTTTTGAAGAATTCACACCCAAGTGGATAAGAATAGCATCTACTATTATATTCTCCAAAATACAAAAATTATGCTTAAGGGCCGTTGGACTCCAGACATCTAACTAGGACTGTACAGGGTTAGGCTAGCCATTCCATTGAAACTTAGGTTTTAAATATTGCAGACTAAACATATTTACATTATGGTAGAAGATAAGATGCATCAACATGGAGTAGTGCAAAAATTTGGGAGGGTATTGCTTCTTTCTTATCATTTCTAAACCCTCATGCATCTTCTAGATATAGTATCCAATGTAATCATACCCATGAATAGTGTGGTATGATTGGGAATCCATTACTAACATCAAAATTTTAGGAGAAATCCTCTCTTTAGGAGCATGAATACCCAGAACTGTACATAAACCATTTGCAATGTATTTCATATAGAATTTTAGATCTTTAAATGCATAGGGGAGGCCTCCTGCCATGGGTGCAATATAGTTTCTATTTCCCTCAGGGACATGGGACTGAATAGCAATTGCAACACCCCCAGACTCCCTCACATATCTGTTTGCCAGAGATTGTAGGTTAATCTTTATGGCCATAGGGACATCTATCCTGAAAGTCCTCATGAATGCTCCTCTGTCTAGGGTTATCAAAAAAGAACCATCTGTCTTTATAATTGTCTTAGAGAGGGGGTCATATCCTTCATCCAAGGAGACAAGAAGATCAACATCAAGAAATACATCAGGGACAATCATCTTTGCAAACCCTGAAGTCCACGGGTTTGACATAGGGATAGGCCTATCTTGATTCTTCTGGAAGTAGTAGAACAAATTCATGGCCGGTACATTGGGACTCTTAGCATCCCCACATTGTGAATAGACATTAGAGAAGACATCATCATTAACCTTCTTATTTTGGCTAGAACCAGGCAACAATTTGATGAATTCGTCAGAAAAACTAATCTTTTATTGTGCGGTTTCCCTACTGGCTGATGGGGTGCCAACTGTAGTCTGACTCATGATGATTGCTATTGAATATTCCTACTCGCTCTACAAATTCTGGTCTTTCGTAAGCTCTGTGATCACCAAAAGCTCTGGTTGCTCAAATGTTCTTTGCTCTAGAAATGCTCTACTCTCTGATTGCTCAAATGCTTGGTAGAAATGAGATAATGATCAACCTTTGATTTTTAATGGTGAAGAATTGATTACAACTTGGTTCCTTGCAGCAATGTCACTTCTATAATTAAGACTGTGTGCTCCATAACTTAACATCTCAGCCTTCATCGAGAGGTGACATATTTTTAAATTTCATCTTCTAGCAATCTAGCGACTGAAGGAAATTCGAAGTCTCATAATAAATTTGGCACCTTTCTAAATATTCTGAGATTCAGTGACTATAGTCTCTCCTTCTAGTCATGGGAATGTATTTCCTCATTCTAAGATTAAGCGACTAAGCCATTACCACATAATTTTCTAATTGAGATATGGTGACTATAATTTCTCAGAGTCACCAAATGTTTTATGTCTCTTAATTCTTTTCTAGCGATCACGCGACTGAGCCTTTCTGTAATGCCCCACCAAGGAACCCTTGGCTCAAGGACATTATACTCATTAAGTCATACACAATATATAATACTTTTTTTCAATAAAGTAGCGGAACATAATCTAATTTGATTTATTTAATGTTACTAAAGGTCAAGAGAATAAAGAGATTATACTACTTGTCTTGCTCAATTAACAAATTATTATTCTTGCATACCTGACTATTGCTAACTTTCTTTTACATGATGACCACCATGTCCAACACCTGTAACTACACATATGTCTAAACAACTAGATGTAAACATTAGATATATTATATTACAAATAAATGTTTTATTGATAACTTAGCTATGAGAATCATTATTAAGGAGTGAAATCATTGCATTATAAACTTAAAGCCAAACCCTAAGGGACTAGACCTATGCCTCGGGGGCTCATCATCAATGGCCTTGCCTACGTTCACGCTCAGAGACTTCGTAGTTCAACTCTCCCCATTCTAGACTATCTATTTGTAAAATCAAGAAAGCGGGTACGCAACCCTTTCTAGGGTCTTGTCCCCCAGACATTTTTCCCTTCGGTTGCCACCCACTTAGGTGGAACAAGGAGAAATTCCTAGACTTAAAGTTGAAAACTTCATACAAATTTCATAACTCAAAAACATAGTTTAACTCACACTGATATAGTATTCATGAAACCTCCTTAATCATAGTATTTACTAAAGTTCCTTCCAAGAAAACATAGGACTGAAATACATATATCCCACTAAGATATTGTCATGTATTTTATAATCACTAATAGCATCATCATAGAAAAATATACCTATGTAATCTCATGAAATCATGACATAGGCTTAAAACCTCTTCTATCTCTAACGGTAAACTTAGTTACAATGAAATAAAATCAAATGATTAAGAAGTTATCCATAATTAAAATAAGAATTATTAATATTACAAAGAACATGTTTACAAGTGTGCAACCATAACAATAAGAAACTACAATAAGACACAAAAAGCATATAATTATTAGAACAAACTTATATCAATTACCAAAAATGTGTAATATGAATAAGGGTACAAGTGAACACAATCCAATAAGTGTATGCACATGTATAAAATCTACAAAAGTATTCAAGAATATACAAAATGACCAAGAGAAAGATAGGAGCATATAAGGGGGTTGATCTCAAACTATGCTAACCTCATATATTATTACAAATAATATAAGTAACCCCTAAATGAAACCCAAGACATCAATATTTACAACAGAAAAATTAATATACAAGATAATATAGTCTCACATCTAGAGAGAATAATCTATATATATATATATATATATATATATATATATATATATATATATATATATATATATATATATATATATATATATATATATATATATATATATATATATATATATAGATGAGTACATATATACAACTTATTTAAATTCCCTAATACTTATGTGCATCTTTATGTAAATCTATGTCATCTAGTAACAAACACCTTTCATTCTAGTTCCTAATCATAAAGGGTTGTCCATTGGAGACCATTACACAAACTCTTACACACACACACACACATGTATCTCTAGACATACATCTAACCTTCTAGCGTCCACTATATCCTTAATAATTATACAAATCTGTCAACAACTTAGGAGATTTACTTATATATCTAATTGTATTTATTTTATTTTATTTTTAACAATTAACATTCGAAGAGTAATCACACATTTCTTGTTTCTATTTATATATTACAATAATAACTACTTATATTTATTGTAAATAATAATAATGTATCTAAAAAAAAGAATATGAAAGAATGTCAATAGCCTATCTTTTACACCTAAAAGAATTGATTTTTACAACTAATAATATTTGAATATCTATTTATTTTATCCGATAATATTATACCTAAATTGGCAAACTAGTATCCTATAGTTCTTAACTATAATTGAAATAAATGGAACATTACATAAATAGTTAATATTACTAATTGGATCCAATCTTACCTTCTTGCCAAGCTTTACCCGATCACCCCACGGCACTGAATGCAAATAGCTCTGCTGGAAATCTGTAACATTCATTCTATATAGAGCCGTACTCAGTCCTTTATAACTTTCCAACCAGACTATATTTTCCCGATCACTCTGGTGAATTTATTCCAAACTATGTTTTGTCAAACATATTTCAAAATCGTGAAGATCCAACGGTTAAATTTAAAGTTACGGTCTCTGTACCGAGACTGAAATTGACTGTCATAAAACAACAGATTAGAGGCAAAAGTTTTATTCAATCCTCACATCACAGTCACAACCCAAATTCTAAATTTACTCATGTGAAAAAAAATCCATATGCTTATCAATATCTGAAATTCCATTCACTTGTAGTGCATTTCAACCTATCGGTTTCCTTTCTTTATAAAGGAAACCAAAACATATGACAGTACTCCATTAATGATGAGTTCTCCAATCAATTTGTACTAAACATTAATAAGAGATTCTTGATTTCGAACAGCAAGAGATATAAAGAAAAAGACATCATGAAATCTGAAATTATATTAATATTACACTTCATTAACAGATAATATCGATGGCTCTCCTCTAAACTTGTCTCCTGTCCTCTATATCACCCCCCCCTCCTGTGTTTATTTCTTCCATTTGATATAGTCGTTTTCAGAAAACTGAAACGGTTCCATAACCAACAGATTTCTTCCTATGAATAAATTTGATTAATCTTTTTGTCAAAAAGGTTATTGAGAGATCTTCAAATTAATTAACAAACTATACTTTGTCTTATCTATTTAATTCCTCACACGTAGGATTATCTTAAGTTATAGTTAAGATTCTTTACTAAGGAATAAGATTCCTTAACCTAGTTATTTATTTATTTTTATTTTTATAATGATAGCTTAGTTTTCTTTTCTTTATTTTATTTATTTATTTTATTGTAAAATTCATTTGTATAATAATGTTCTTATAATCTTTTTGATAAAAGAATATAATAAAATAAATAAAGATTTTATTTTATAATCAAAATATTTAAAATATGTAAAAACTATTTAAAATTATATATATGTATTTATTTATTTTTAAATACATAGAAAAATAATAAAGATCTTTTTTATCAATAACATATTTAATTTAAAAATATTTATTATATTTCTTTTAGATTTGTAAAGTGAAATATTACATAAATGAAATTACATTGTTTGTAATTCACAACATTTTAAACTATATATTTATGAAAGTCATACAACCACATATATTGTTTATATATTTATGTCTATGCATATTTACATCTAGAAACATCAACTAACAATTTACTATAAGTGATGAAAGGTTTACTTACCTTTTTAGTTCCTTATCAAATATGAATTAGAGGAGCACTACATCATCCCCCCCTAAGATGAGACTTACTCCTGGAAGTCAGAAATGTTGAAATGGAAATACACCACGCATTAGATCTTAAACACATTTTAACCGATATCACATGTATAACTAATCCTTGAATCCATAGAGAATAATCCTCATAATATGGTTAAACATAAAATATATATCCCAATCAATTTTACTACCACCAACAAGGATAACTTGAACTTGATCACACATTAGTACGAATAGAATTTTCCCTTTATTTAGAAAGTAAGGAACAAGGTAAATAGCTTGAACCACTCAATTTTCCTTAAAATATATCAAAATGATACAATTTCCTTCTCTTTCAACACATATAAATCAAATTTTTACTTGCATCCAACGTAATGATATATTTCAATTTAACATAAAACATTGAGCATATCCAAATATGCCTCATAAACAATCATATCAGTCCACATCACTGGGATTACACATCACAAGGATCAGGAGTGGATATGCCTCTCTAGACAAACTCTCACTCTGGGATACAATACCAGTCTCTTCTATATCCAAAATCCATCATCAAAACCTCACATAGTGGCTTGATGGTGTCTTAGGCCTTTGTCATAAAGACCCTCCATACAAGTCCACATGTCATATCCCTTGTTTGTGTAAGGTGGTTAGCCTCCAAGGAACATACACCACACATAGGAAGGTAGTGGATACTAGCTACATAATAGCCTCACATACCCCCATCCTTAAGGGTTCCCTGCGTCTACTTCCTCGTATACACTCACCAAGTCTGCCTCATGCGTCCTTAGTGAGGAATCACAACACAACACAACACAAGACCAACATTACAAAAGAAGATAGTTTAGCCATCAAAGCTCCACAATAATATTAAATAAATAAATAAAATGGAATTATCAATCTCAACAAAAAGATAAGAAGAATCCAAGATAAATTTCATAAGTCTTGGCTAAACTATTATAGAAAAAGATAAGAAAATTATTGGTCTACACAACTGAAGATAAAATAAATTCACCATAAATTGCACATCACATCACTATGTCACTATATCTAGTCACCTCACGAGGAAGGAGGGAACAACGTCCAGCTATTGCAATAGCCCTTCATGTGGTTGGGCCCGGGCAACACTACCCACATGGCATAGGGGGTTCACCTCGGTAACACCCCTGCATCGAATGGTGCAAAATAAGCATGCCAACCCATTCGGCATGACCATACACCAAGTGGAGTAAGCACACTCTGGTCGTATGTCGCATGGCAGTGTTCCTTGTGGAGTAGGCACACACAAGACACACCCCGCATAATGATGTCTCTCATAGATCATCATCATAGCTAGAGGTATACATGGCTTGGGCCTACCCATATGCCTACTGCGTCTACAAATCGAGCATCCATGGGTGCCCCTCTACAAGCATGCAAGTATCACCAATATACTCTGCATCAAGTAGGAAACAAAATACATACATATACTGTGCCTTCACGTAATCATGTACGTGGCATCATGTTCTCGAGCTCAGCTCGCTACCATCAGCAACACGGCATCATCACCTCACACTATGTCGGAACAATAGTGGGGTGTGGCATCATATTCATTGCATCATGTCGAAACATGTGCGAATATGGTATCCATCACAGCATGGGCTAACAAAATCTCCCTCCACATGCTGGACCACATAGAAATGTACATATCCATAAATCATATATCTCCTCTTAAAGGCTCATATCAAGTACTGGTATTGTGCTCAATAACTGTGGGAATTAGGATAAACACTTATGAACTAAATGTTTAGGTTCATCATAAGGGGAAGCATAGTTTACTCTTTTCCCTCGAGTAGTGGAAGCTAAGGTCACTTCGCGCCACCATTATACGTACGCCACATAAATACCTGAGGAAATGGTGCTACTACTACCCCTCCACATACTAAATTACCAACACTCATGGGTTGGCACTCAGTAGGGTGACAAACAAGAAGACAACACATGAATGGTATGGTTCTCCCATACCCTTATCCAAACATAACTTCCATGGATGGTACTTATATTGCACCACTCCATGGAACTCAAATAATTACTGGTTATACACAACACCCAACATAAGCACTGGCACTGGTTTTATCACATTTACAAGGAAGTACACAATAACATCACATAGTATCCATATATTCTAATTTTTATTTTATTTTCACAACTCACTTTGTCTACCTAGTAAAAAATACCAATGACATACTTAATCACATTTCACCTCCTCATGGGCATATGCCAATATCCAATGTACACATATCAATCTCTGCCATTCCCATAATAATAACATCTATTTTCAAGATGACTTTAACTTATATAAAATAAGGCAAAAGGAAAAATGATACACTATATTTCTTCAAGAGTCATTGAATCAACACATATTTGTTTTAATTAAGGAAAGGAAACAATAAACTTGTACTATGTACATTTATTAGTCACATAATAAATTCACAACTAATCATTATAAACCATTATGGACATTTACTTTTCACCTAATTAGGGACACTAAGAGTGGACCAAGTATCATCTTTTCAAACAAATGAATTAGCTAGGTACTTTCATTACACATGATAAATCCCTTCAATAAGGACACAACACACCATATAGACATTTCAAGACACTAGTTTTCACTAATATAATGACTTCAATACTAATAAGGAATACATTGAATTCTCAATTGCCTAATATTGCAATTTGGGGAGGATAATCACATCATTACTGAACTTACCATAGCATTCATATTTCATCTAAATATTACCTATTCATCAAGTCAAGAACAAACGATTTTAGAAAGATAGTCAAGAAAATATTACATCAACCCTACCTATTCCTTCAATAATTGTACCAAAAGAACACATATTCCTTTCATTGTGAAAAACTCCTAATTTCATCTCTGTGGTTAATCCCTACATAGGCTTATAGTCACAAATGGACCTTAGGTCATTTAGCCAAGAATTTCCAAAATCAACAAATTAAATCATATTTTTACTTTATATAGATAGCATCATTTGATGGTCATTCATCATGAACAGAGAAGAGATATTTATTCTTAATTTGTGGTTATTATTATTATCAAATAACCCTAATATAATTCATGTAAACATTCAGGTGTTATAAAAAAAACAAAATCAATCATGCATCATGTCACATTATCATTTGCATATAAATCTAAGGAGAAATACTCACCATGTTAATTTTAGTAGATGTTCCCCACTATTTGTAATTCTTCAACAACAACATGACCAAAAGGATTACCCAAGAATTCCAATGTTGCAACATAATTAATAAGGTCCTAAATTCATGTTTTGTACAAGGATTTTTATTTTATTTTTTTCAATTCTATTCTAAAATAGGGAATAAGAAAGAGAGAGACACAATATTTCAGTCCTTACAATAGCCTATAATATGTATGTAGTAACTTCATCATTTTCATCTATAATAAGGAGAACTACCATAGTAACATCAGTAACTAAATTCATTGATCACACATAGCTATTATGATATAAAAATAGAATAAGGTGTAAAGCCTTTTCAACTCAATCAAGCAACCTATAATCGCTATAACAAGCACTCATGATGACAAGTTTTAGAGGAGATATGGTTGGCTACTGTCAACACTTATGGTACAAAATAATTTATAATACTAATTGGAATCCTTCTAGGAGTACAACAAAAGGGTGATATAAAACATGTGGAATTCATTAGCATTTATTTATTAGAAAGATATCCACTGTCTATGAAAGTACTTAGGAGGCTCATTCATTATTTCTAGAATGCAAAATAGAAGTAATTTATGTAAGACAACCTAATCTTAGAATAATAGGTACACTTTTATAAAATACTATAGCATGAATACCAAGAACATAATTCCTATATCTAGGATCTTATCTTATAATGATAAACCAAAATTAAACTATGCAAAATATTGAGCAATAAGTGAGCTAAGAGTCCCAGAGTTCCCAGTGTGGAAACCTAGTGCTCTGATACCAGATGTAATGCCCCACCAAGGAACCCTTGGCTCAAGGACATTATACTCATTAAGTCATACACAATATATAATACTTTTTTTCAATAAAGTAGCGAAACATAATCTAATTTGATTTATTTAATGTTACTAAAGGTCAAGAGAATAAAGAGATTATACTACTTGTCTTGCTCAATTAACAAATTATTATTCTTGCATACCTGAATATTGCTAACTTTCTTTTACATGATGACCACCATGTCCAACACCTGTAACTACACATATGTCTAAACAACTAGATGTAAACATTAGATATATTATATTACAAATAAATGTTTTATTGATAACTTAGCTATGAGAATCATTATTAAGGAGTGAAATCATTGCATTATAAACTTAAAGACAAACCCTAAGGGACTGGACCTAAGCCTCGGGGGCTCATCATCGATGGCCTTGCCTACGTTCACGCTCAGAGACTTCGTAGTTCAACTCTCCCCATTCTAGACTATCTATTTGTAAAATCAAGAAAGTGGGTACGCAACCCTTTCTAGGGTCTTGTCCCCCAGACAGTTTTCCCTTCGGTTGCCACCCACTTAGGTGGAACAAGGAGAAATTCCTAGACTTAAAGTTGAAAACTTCATACAAATTTCATAACTCAAAAACATAGTTTAACTCACACTGATATAGTATTCATGAAACCTCCTTAATCATAGTATTTACTAAAGTTCCTTCCAAGAAAACATAGGAGTGAAATACATATATCCCACTAAGATATTGTCATGTATTTTATAATCACTAATAGCATCATCATAGAAAAATATACCTATGTAATCTCATGAAAAAATGACATAGGCTTAAAACCTCTTCTATCTCTAACGGTAAACTTAGTTACAATGAAATAAAATCAAATGATTAAGAAGTTATCCATAATTAAAATAAGAATTATTAATATTACAAAGAACATGTTTACAAGTGTGCAACCATAACAATAAGAAACTACAATAAGACACAACAAGCATATAATTATTAGAACAAACTTATATCAACTACCAAAAATGTGTAATATGAATAAGGGTACAAGTGAACACAATCCAATAAGTGTATGCACATGTATAAAATCTACAAAAGTATTCAAGAATATACAAAATGACCAAGAGAAAGATAGGAGCATATAAGGGGGTTGATCTCAAACTATGCTAACCTCATATATTATTACAAATAATATAAGTAACCCCTAAATGAAACCCAAGACATCAATATTTACAACAGAAAAATTAATATACAAGATAATATAGTCTCACATCTAGAGAGAATAATCTATATATATATATATATATATATATATATATATATATATATATATATATATATATATATATATATATATATAGATGAGTACATATATACAACTTATTTAAATTCCCTAATACTTATGTGCATCTTTATGTAAATCTATGTCATCTAGTAACAAACACCTTTCATTCTAGTTCCTAATCATAAAGGGTTGTCCATTGGAGACCATTACACAAACTCTTACACACACACACACACACATGTATCTCTAGACATACATCTAACCTTCTAGCGTCCACTATATCCTTAATAATTATACAAATCTGTCAACAACTTAGGAGATTTACTTATATATCTAATTGTATTTATTTTATTTTATTTTTAACAATTAACATTCGAAGAGTAATCACACATTTCTTGTTTCTATTTATATATTACAATAATAACTACTTATATTTATTGTAAATAATAATAATGTATCTAAAAAAAAGAATATGAAAGAATGTCAATAGCCTATCTTTTACACCTAAAAGAATTGATTTTTACAACTAATAATATTTGAATATCTATTTATTTTATCCGATAATATTATACCTAAATTGGCAAACTAGTATCCTATAGTTCTTAACTATAATTGAAATAAATGGAACATTACATAAATAGTTAATATTACTAATTGGATCCAATCTTACCTTCTTACCAAGCTTTACCCGATCATCCCACGGCACTGAATGCAAATAGCTCTGCTGGAAATCTGTAACATTCATTCTGTATAGAGCCGTACTCAGTCCTTTATAACTTTCCAACTAGACTATATTTTCCCGATCGCTCTGGTGAATTTATTCCAAAATATTTTTTGTCAAACATATTTCAAAATCGTGAAGATCCAACGGTTAAATTTAAAGTTACGGTCTTTGTACCGAGACTGAAATTGACTGTCATAAAACAACAGATTAGAGGCAAAAGTTTTATTCAATCCTCACATCACAGTCACAACCCAAATTCTAAATTTACTCATGTGAAAAAAAATCCATATGCTTATCAATATCTGAAATTCCATTCACTTGTAGTGCATTTCAACCTATCGGTTTCCTTTCTTTATAAAGGAAACCAAAACATATGACAGTACTCCATTAATGATGAGTTCTCCAATCAATTTGTACTAAACATTAATAAGAGATTCTTGATTTCGAACAGCAAGAGATATAAAGCAAAAGACATCATGAAATCTGAAATTATATTAATATTAAACTTCATTAACAGATAATATCGATGGCTTTCCTCTAAACTTGTCTCCTGTCCTCTATATCACCCCCCCCTCCTGTGTTTATTTCTTCCATTTGATATAGTTGTTTTCAGAAAACTGAAACGGTTCCATAACCAACAGATTTCTTCCTATGAATAAATTTGATTAATCTTTTTTTCAAAAAGGTTATTGAGAGATCTTCAAATTAATTAACAAACTATACTTTGTCTTATCTATTTAATTCCTCATACGTAGGATTATCTTAAGTTATAGTTAAGATTCTTTACTAAGGAATAAGATTCCTTAACCTAGTTATTTATTTATTTTTATTTTTATAATGATAGCTTAGTTTTCTTTTCTTTATTTTATTTATTTATTTTATTGTAAAATTCATTTGTATAATAATGTTCTTATAATCTTTTTGATAAAAGAATATAATAAAATAAATAAAGCTTTTATTTTATAATCAAAATATTTAAAATATGTAAAAACTATTTAAAATTATATATATGTATTTATTTATTTTTAAATACATAGAAAAATAATAAAGATCTTTTTTATCAATAACATATTTAATTTAAAAATATTTATTATATTTCTTTTAGATTTGTAAAGTGAAATATTACATAAATGAAATTACATTGTTTGTAATTCACAACATTTTAAACTATATATTTATGAAAGTCATACAACCACATATATTGTTTATATATTTACGTCTATGCATATTTACATCTAGAAACATCAACTAACAATTTACTATAAGTGATGAAAGGTTTACTTACCTTTTTAGTTCCTTACCGAATATGAATTAGAGGAGCACTACACTTGCCTTCTATTAATTTACTTCTCTTAGCGATCACGTGACTATAGTTTTCTAAGTCACCAGATAAAATTTCTTCTATCTGAGATCTGGCAACTAAGCTTAGTTCATCTTTCAAGTTTTAGCTATCTGAGATTACGTGACTATAGTTTTCTAAGTCACGAGAAGATTATTTCCTTTTATGTTTTATTCAGTGATCACCCGATTGAAGTAGACATCTAGTGAACTGGTGACTAAAGGAAGTCTCTTGATCACTAAATAACTCATTCCCTTCTCTAAGATTAAATATGAGCCACCCGATCTTCATCTAATGGTAGTCGCTAGGTCTTAGAAATAAATAGTGACATCATGGGTTTTCTAGCGACTAAAGGATAACTGTTAGATGAGAAGTTCATTAAAAAGATCAGACGGTAGTCGCTAGATCTTTTTAATCTTTATAGCTTGTTGACTTTTCTTCTGAGATCTAGTGACTAAACAAAATGCCATTTGATTTTTCTTCTAGAGAATCAACGACTATAGTGGAACTCGTAATCGCTAGATGTTTTATGTTCTTAGTCCTTTATCTTGAGATCACCCAACTTAGGCAACTTCTGATTTGGAGATCTAGCGAATATAGTCTATCCACTTAATAAATTAAGTTGTGAGAAGATTATAAAGCATCTGGAGATTGCGTGACTATCATTCACCGCTAGGTCTTAGGAAGATAGAGAATATGCTTCTTTTATCTGGTGACTTGGAGACTAGAGGATTTCTCGTGATCAGAAGATAAAGAGAAGTATGCTAAGAGTATCATGCAACCTAGTGACCAAGGTAAACATTAAAGCGCACATGCTTTTAGAAAGTTTAAGTGACTTCTAAAAAGTAACAAAGAAATAGAAAGTCACTTAAAAAAGAAAACTAGGGTTTTTTTTTAAAAATACAATAGCTAGTTCCAAGACTTTAAACCCTAACTTCTTTCTCTTTTGACACAAAGACATAATAAACCCTAATATCATTGGAAAATTTTTTATAGAGGGTTTATTATGATCAAAAGATGACAAATTTCTTCAAAATTTTGGGGAGAAAATCAGAGTTGGGAAAAGGCACCAATAGATCCCGCGACCAAAGAAAACATTTTAACTCCATCGCTAAACACTTATCCATTTGCTAAAAAGACTGAAGAAAATAATCTGGGCCTGCAAGGAAGGATCGATAGTTGTCTTAAATTTGAATAGCTTTGATAAAAGCTATGAGATCTTACCCCATTTGTCGATCTTCTGACATCTTAGGGCCTCTAACACATCAAAAAATTAGGTCCCACTTATGGCTCCAGCTCATCCCCCGCAGACACGTGTCAACTAGTCGCATGATCACATAGCCAAAAATTGGGCTATGCGATCATGCGACAGCCAACCAAAGGCTGCCACATGACTGCCAGGAAGACCACACCCTCTCCACCAACTGGCTAGCAAGAAGTAACTGGTCGCATGGTCGCATATCAAAAAAATTTGACATGCGATCATGCGACAACCAATAACAACATGCACCCCTACTTCCCTTCTGATACTGGGCCCACATCTCTACCTTGCATCCACTAGAACCTTTCCACCTCAGCATCCTCTGATAGCGGACCCACTACAAACAAACCTATCAGCATCTAATTGGATGGTGGGCACATGATCACATGGGGTGAGAATATTCCATGTGATCACACACCAACCATAGATTGAAATCACTAACACAAGCCCCACTGACATTTCTGACTCATCACCACATGGACCAATTGGAAATGAACACCTTAGCACTGTCTGACACGCAGACCCACCAGGACCCATGGCACGCCTACACAGGAAAATCTGATGGCTGTCACAAAAGTGTGAAGGATAAACACCATGCATCTTCACCATGTGAACATGTGACAACCACCAATTTTTTTTGAACTTTAACCACACCGGCAACTAAGAAGAACTGGGTCCCACCAACTGATTGCACTTTCGTAGTTAAGACCGAGGTCAAAAACACACAAAGTTTTCAGCACCAAAAGACAAGTACACAAAGCTGGAAGGCACAAGGTCGAAAAAAACAAAGGTTTTCACATAGACTGAAAACATCATGGATTTTCAAAAACACTATGGGTTTTCAACACTGTGGCAGATTCTTGAAATTATTTCCTATAGACCTTAGAACTTGAATAACTCCCTGGCTTTTGCGATTCAGGAGATGTGATCTGAACTAGAGCAAGGTGACAACATGAAGCACATAGGGCTAAGGGTGCACACCATGAAACATTATGTATTTTCTTCACAAGATAAAACTATGACTGCAGGTCGAGCAGGACAACTTAACAAAGCTTGCAGGGAAAAGGCCATTTTCCTAGGATTTTTGCTATGACAAGAAAATGGACTAACACGCCAAATAAAACTGTAATTTCTCACCAAGTCATTGAATATATTAGAGCTTTACAAAATAATACTAAGATCCTATGAATACACATTCACTCAATCGCTAAAAGATTTAGGGCACCGCCAACATATTCTGAGATTCAGCAAATAGGGGAAACTTAAACCTTTGCCAAATTTTGAGCTTCAAAAGCCACCAACCTTAGGGATATGAGAACATGACTCAGTAAGGAGATTGCCAAATTATTTCAAGTAGGACCCAGTCAATGCATGATTAAAACATGACCTTCAGATGGAGAATCAATCAATGGCATTTTCTTGATTGCTCAGAGACTTTGACCTTGACATTTTAATCATGAGAATCAGTGACTGAAGAGAGACATACTCTAACCTCGCCTTGTTTGCTAGTTCACTAAAAAATTTGGAGCCTTATCAATTGATTCTAAGAATATGCAAACACACATTCACCCAATTGCTAGATGACTTAGAGCACTGCCACTTTTCTTTTGAGATTACGCGACTGAGGGAGGATATGTCTTTGTTCACCAAGTTGCTAGATGTTTAGCCATTGACTGCTAGGATAAAGAGAATATGCAAACACATAGTCACGTATTCACTAAATGTGAAGCATAATCACCAACTCAACTGGAGACTTAGCGACTAAAAAGTGAGCATGAAAATTAAAGGACTTAAGTGGCTGATAAAGTAACTGCGATTTAGAACATGACCTAGGGTTTTCAGGTATACTTCTTCCAACGGCTAGATTTTCAAATTGAGACTTAGGTTTTGAAGCCAGAGACACAAGAAATAGTGCAAAGACCAAAGGAAAAGGCACAAAGTGATGAAAACTTCTCAAAGCTCTTGACAGGATTAATAAAAGTGCCAGGCAGAGATAATTCTATTAGCCAAATTTGTATGGAACAAGAAAATTGGATAACATTTTGGCAATTTTTGTTGGATGTTAGCCTGCTAGACATTGATTAGTGGTCTTGAGCAATCCATTGGGCATAGGAGTCATCACTATGAGCACAAAACCTCATGATAGAGAGACAGACCTGGAACTAGGAAGAACAAAAATGTGTACGGGCACTTCTAGGAAAATAGGGAAAAATAAACTAGAAAATAGGGATAGAAAGTAGGAAAAACTAATCTAACCTAAACTAACTAGTACAAAAAACTAGTCAAACAAAGCCATTCACTGGTAGGCTAAAATAACTACCCTTCCTTGTTAGGATATTTTGAATTGGGTGCATAAGGATAGCTACAAGGATATGAGGCATATAAAGATTTATCAAATAAGGATGAACTGCCTCTGCAAAGATAGGATCAAGTTTACTCACCTCAAATTGATCATTGGAGATGTCTTAGTAAACTCCTTATAGGCCAAGTATCTGATAGAGTAGCCTGTTAAAAGTCTGAAGGCATGAATTTCCTTGATGGTTTCTTTTTTATCTTCATGGTTGCTCTTTATTATGGATAGCCATGTCAACTCATCCTCCATGGACAAGGAAATGTCATCCTCTTTGTTTAAAAAGGCAAAGAGCTCATCAAAATTGTTAGTATCCTAAAGATCCCCAGGAATGACTTTCTCTTTATAATCAGGCTCCATACACAAGCCTCCTATGATGTTCTCCAAACAATCTTCTCTAAGGCTTTGGTTATCCTCTGCATATTGGGAAGTTTCCTCCATGAAGATGAGATCAAGCTCATGAATCGGCATATCCTTAGGATCAATCTCTTCTAGCTGCTACAAAACTATAGAGGTGGCCATGATCACTACCTCTTTGTTTTTCTCAACAAAAATAGGTAGTTCATCTAACAAGGACAAGGCATCCCTGTCTATATCAATCTCCTATTGATGATGAACCTTTTGTTCTAATTGACCATCAGCCATAGTTAATGGCATGGTCTCCTTTTCATTATCAACAAAGAAAGGGAGCTCATCAAAAAAACCAACCAATAGCTCAGGCTGAACATCAAACCCCTTTTCCTTACATTTCTAGCTCACTTTATCATAATCATCACTCAACACTGATACCTTAGATTTCCTCTCCCCTTCATCATATGAAATCTCATTTACCATAGGTCCTTGCTTAGGTGCTAGACCAACATCTTTGAAAAGACTTGGCATCTGAAAACTAGGAGGTAGAGTCCATTGGGGTATCCACAACACTTCATCATCTTGAGAGACCAGAGGGACCTCTTGAGATGAACAACTTTCTTGTATAGACTGCTCTTGTAGAGTGGTAGACTAGGTCTCAAGTAAAGGCTCTTGGAAAGAATTTTTTTCCTTAAAACTTGGGATTTGAAATTGAGAGGGCCCAAAGGGAGGCATAGAAGGCATAGAAAAATGGGTCCTCCAGCTTGGGATTTTAGGTCTAAGAGCCTCTTGTTCAGCAACTTGTGATCTCAGCCTTACTGACTCAATATCAGCTCGACGATTGATTTCTTCTTGAAATTTTTTTATTTGTTTCTCATCAACAAGAGCCTCTACCACTTGGTATGGATCTGACCCTTGTTCATAACTTTGAGCCTCCATCTCCTGCTACTCTCTGATCTTAGATACTTGCTTAATTAAATCAAGCAATAGATTCTTTGTCTTTTCTTGCTCTTTCATTAAGTTTGAGCTATGAATTTGTTACCAATTAGGCTGAGAAGGGGGGGTGGGTGGTAAGCATGATGTGGGAGCTGGATTTGCATTTTTTGTTGTACTATTTGTGCCCATGATCCCTCTTGTTGGAGGGCCCGCTCATAATCTTGTACAAGGGCATAATCATTTAGGGCATGCTGGATATATTGATGGCCTTGTATAGTATGAAAGCTTGGGGTAAAAGTAGGCTTTAGGTGGCTTTGATAAGGCTGATAACTAGCCCATTGAGAATTATTCTCATAATAGAATGGTGAGAAACTTGACTATCTATAATAAGTTGACATGTCTACTTATGCAATTAGCTAGAATTTAAATATGAAAGATTTGAAACATACCAACACTTAATCTTTGAAACCAGTAGACCTCCAGAGTCACCAAATATGCAGCACAATGACCTCTTCTAGGTTTGTAGGATGCTATCACCATATCAGAGATAGCATACCTTGAACATGAATCTAAACTTTGGTCCCACCGGGTGTACCAAAATTGTTACACCCAAGGTGGGGTGTTTTTCCAAATTTGAATCTTCTCTTAGTCCCACCGGATGTGCCAAAATTATTATACACTAAGTTTACACCCTTGTTTCAAGCTCTCTTGGTCTTGATAACTTAGTATAACATGGGAATCATCTCCAGGGTGTGGGACCTATGCTAATTGAGATGAGACCTCTAGGTTCTAGGCTAGTTCCTCTTAGATAATCACCTTAATTTGCTTCTTGACAAGAAAGTAAACTTTTGAAGGAAAAGAGATAGAAGGAGTGCATGGAAGAGAAATAACTGAAAGAAAATTATCCTACTAGGTGATACACTAAAAATATGATATGAATTGCAGTATAAAGGATGGACTCAATGCATGAACTTAGGTCTAAAAGATCACAATTCACTAAATAGGTTTGCATTAATATTTTAAAGAAGGGTCTATAGTAGAAAGATGCTATTTAGGGAAAGAGGGGATTTCACAAAGCAATAGCACTCTCAAGAACTTAAACACAAACTATAACCTGCAAATAGATATTCACCTCTACAATTGGGTATAGGAATGAGATAGATTGCTAGTGATGGAAGTATATCCATAAGAGCATTCAAATCAAATCATTCATAGACATACACATAAATTGTAGAAAGAGAGAAGGATCAAGAACCCTAAGATATCACTGAAAACATACAAATGCTTAATTCAATAAGAGATAATTCAGATGAGAAGGTATAGGGATAGAGAAACATGTCACAAAGTACCTTTGCAATATCTAAACATCAATGAAAGTTACAAGATGCAGAAGCTAGAGGGCAGAAAGAATGCTTCAGATAACTTCTCAGAAAGAAAATTTCTCCTTTTATAAAATGCCAACTTTGAGCTCTAAAAGCTCCAAAAACCAATATATACATCTCCTTTTGCACATGGGTAGGAGCCAAAACCTAATTAGCATTACATATGATTTGACATAAAATAATCTAAAACCCTAATTTTGTCATGTCTGAACACAAATGTGTATTTGAAAATATCCTGGCTGATCATATCTCATGTTGCGTGTTTATCTCTATACTGTATCTACCTGTAGAGAAGCTACCTTGATCCATCTACCTCTCTACAACTCAGGCACAAAAATTGATGTCAAGGTACCTCAAGAAGCAAGAATCGACCCATAATGGCTACCCAGATCTTTTTCGTCATCTTTCCCAATTGCAATCATCTTGATGACATAAATTTTGAGCTACTCGCAACCTCACACTTGACCAACAACAATAAAACAACAAGAAACCTTGAGAAAGATATTTAAATTTGAAAAATAATAGCTGGCTAATCCAATTTAAAATGTGACCATCAACATTTATCTTTCCCGATAGATGAACAGCCCAGATCATCCTTATAACAGTCGGTAGACCCTTTGAAAAGTCAAGCGCCAACTCATCGATTGGAAGCCAATAAAAATGACAACCTCAGACTATGTGGCACATTGGACCCATGACCCACTGGGATCTCCATCAGATGAATATCATTATACTACAACCTTAACTATGATGCATCTTTCCCTTGTGGTATAACAATGATTGCAAGATCATGCCACAACTTAACCATTAGGAAAGATAGGCCCCACTAAAAAATGCCAACTATTCTACCCAACAACCAATAAGAATCGAGAATATCAATGCCCCTTGACAACAAGGACCCACGACATCCTTAGCCTTTCATCAGAAAGTTATCATTACACCACAACTTTAACTCTTGAACACCTTTCCTTAGTGGTATAACGACAGTCGTCAATCATGTCTGAAACGTAAACCTATTGGGATGATGAAAACCTTGGCCCCACTAACAGCCCTACACATCATATTCCAGCTTGACCAATGAAACATGAGCATCTCAGCATGACCTAGTGACAAAGGAACCATGCTGCATTGAGCAACCACCTGGCAAATCAAACAGCCATTGCTACATCACAACTTTAAACAACACGCATCTTATCCAAGTGGTATAACGAGGATCATAGATGATGTTTGAAACTTAATCTACCTCATAAGTTGAAGACCATGAGCCCATTGATAGACCTCCACATCACAAGTCTTTTGACCAATAAGAAACACACACCTTGGACCATGTGGCAGAGGGCCCACTGACAACTAAAATGTTGCATTGGAATGAAGATCAATGGTCATCATTATATCACAATACTAACTGTTGAGTAGTTTTCTTCAATGGTATAATGATAAGCACTAATATTTTTTTATCTTTAGCTACTTCAAAGCTGAGACTGCCAAACAAAACCATAACCACTCGCTAGGTCACTGAATATATTGGAGCTTTACAAAATAATCCTGAGATCCTTCGAACACACATTCGCTCAATCACTAAAAGATTTAGGGCACCACCAACTTATTCTGAGATTCAGTGAATAGAGAAAACTTAAACCTTTGCCAAATTCTGAGCTTCAAAAGTCACCAACCTTAGGCATATGAGAAGATGACTCAATCAGGAGATTGCCGAATAATTTCAAGTAGGACCCATTCAATGCATGATTAAAACATGACTATCAGATGGAGAATCAATCAACGACATTCACTTGATTTCTCAAAGACTTTGACCTTGACATTTTAATCATGAGAATCAGTGACTAAAGAGAAACATGCTCTAACCTCACTTTGTTCACCAGTTTGCTGAAAACTTTGGAGCCTTGTCAACTGATTTTCAGAATACGCGAACACACATTTGCCAAAAAGCTAGATGACTTAGAGAACTACCACTTTTCTTTTGAGATTATGCGACTAAGGGAGGATATGTCTTTGTTCACCAAGTCTCTAGATGTTTAGTCACTAACCGCCAAGATAAAGAGAATACGCGAACACACAGTCACCTATTTTCTAAATGTGAAACATAACCATCGACTGAACTAGAGACCTAGTGACTAAAAAGTGGGCATGAAAATTAAAGGACTTAAGTGGCTGATAAAGTAATTGTGATTTAGAACATGACCTAGTGTTTTTAGGGTATACTTCTTCCAATGGCTATATTTTCAAATTGAGACTTAGGTTTTGAAGCTAGAGACACAAGAATTATTGCAGAGACCAGAGGAAAAGGCACAGAGCCATGAAAAATTCTCAAGGCTCTTGATAGGATTAATAAAATTGCTAGGCAGAGACAAGTCTATTGGCCAAATTTGTATGGAATGGGAAAATTTGGATAATAGTCACTTTGGAATTGACAAGACAATAGACATGCTAAAGAGGAGTTATTTTTGGCCCAAATTGAATAATGAAGTTAAGAATTTTATTGAGTCTTGTACTATTTTCCAATAAGCTAAAGGGATGACAACAAATCAAGGGCTCTACCAACCCTTACCAATCCCTTCAAGGCCTTGGGAATCCATTTCAATGGATTTTGTAATGGGATTGCCTAAAACCAAGAAAGGATTTGATAATGTGTTTGTCATAGTGGATAGGTTCAGCAAAATGGCCCACTTTGTGCCATGCAAGAGCACAAATGATGCATCTCATATAGCCAATCTCTTCTTCAAAGAAGTAGTTCAAATTCATGGCTTACCTTAGACAATTGTATCAGATAGGGATGTAATGTTCCAAGGGCACTTTTGGAGGACACTCTTCAAGAATTTGGGTACAAATCTCACTCATAGTTCTGCCTATCACCCACAAACAAATGGGTAGACCAAGGTGGTAAACAGGTCTCTAGGCAGTCTTTTAAGATGTCTAGCCAAGAAATACTCATAAAGTTGGGATACAATTCTACCCCAAGTAGAGTTTTCCTTCAATGACTCTATAAATAGGTCAACCGGTACAACTCCTTTCCAAGAAGTGTATGGATTACACCCCAAGGGACCATTGGATCTAATGGAACTCCCCTCTAATTTCAAAATCAGTGCTCAAGGCCAAGAATTAGCAGAGCTTATCATAAAGGTATAGTAGCAAGTAAAACAAGCATTGCAAAAGTATAGTTTGAAGTATAAAGAGAATGCTGACAAGAGAAGGAGAGAGGTCCACTTCAAAGTAGGAGATAGGGTTTGGGCATTCCTAAGGAAGGAGAGACTACCTAAGGGTAGATACTCCAAACTACAAATGAAGAAAGTAGGCCCCTACAGTATACTTAACAAAATAGGTGAGAATGCATATGAGATATCACTTCCTCCAACTTTGTAAATCTCTCCAATCTTCAACATTGTAGACCTCACACCATATAAAGCTATAGCAAGTCCAATGAATGAGTAGGGTGAGGACACAAGCATTGAGAATGAAGACTATGTCACTGATCTTCCAAAAAGAAAATCGGTGGAGATAGAAGAAATTTTGGACACCAAGATATTAAAATAGACCAGATCTAAGAAGTACATGTAGTACTTAGTTAAATGGAAGGGCCTTCCCAACATTGATGCTACTTGGCTCACAGAAGACCAAATCACACAACATGGCACTTCAGTGGATTTTCTACCCTCAAGTAGGGACTTGAGTTCTAAAACTCAAGGGAAGTATGGGGAAAGAGCACCTACTCTAAACTCATCAAATAATGCACCTAAGAGTCCTAAACTCTCTACTTAGTTTAGAAGTTCTAGTCAGGCACATAGACCTAGTTGTAAGGCCTAGTTCCAGGATTGGCATAATTATAAGCCCTTGGTTAACTTTTGTCAAAATGGTCTATAGGACTTAAATTTATAGGATCATAGGATTTTTCATGTTTTTAAGGTTTGGATCCATTAGGGATCATCAAAATAAGTGAAGGACCAATTTTGGTCACTAGATTTTCAAAATTGACAAAGTTGCTCCAAAAGTTGTCAAGTAACTTTCTACAAAGTTGTCAAAACTTGTAATTAACTCTCCCAAATGGCTAGTTGGTTCAAACCACTCATTTAACCATTAGGAGTATCCTATATAAGCCCTTATAGGTGGGTGATAGGATATACATTGTAATTTTGGCATTTTATCAATAAAAAACCATCATTTCTCTGCTAGTTTTCATGTTTCAAAACCCTGTATGGATAGGTACAAACATAAGGGAATGTGAAATTTATTCCAAGGGTTGAATATTTTAATCCTATTATATATGTAGTTGGTCTCATGTGTTGATCTTCCTTAGATCAAAAGTTATCTGATTTTTAGCCTAGGTGCCTAGATTTGAGGCTTAAAACTAGGGTACCTGATAGGGCCTGATTGTTTAGGCACATTCCACCATGGGAAATTGGTGCCCCTTGGTGGAATAAAATTTTATTCAATTTATTTTCATCTTTTTCAGGTTTGGAATGATCAAAAGCAAAGGATTGGGTTTGCCGCCATACCTTAGGTGTACATCTCAATGTGTGCACCAGCTAATTAACTAGGATAGTCATCATAGATTGTGGTTGGGGATTCACCAAAGCCTGAAATCTTGGATTATGTTTTTTTCTACATGTCTACACATGTCTCCATGCTTTATTTTTGTTTTTACATAGGAGAAAGAGCACTTGTAGTGCAATTGGAGCCCTATTTAGGCCTATTATCTTGGTCTAAATGTTGTGACATTAGAACTTTCCACTCATTTCTACCCCTTGGAATTCATAAATGTTTTATAAACCCCAAAATGGTATCTAAATATCTGACCAATTTATCCCCTTATTTGGGAGCATTTTGTTTTATGTGCAAATTTGAATCTAGGAAGGGCTACAAGCCAAACCCTTGGGTTGTGAAGCAACTTAGCATTATGGGTTGCTTTTGAATGAAAGAACCATTGGAAATAAAATATAAGGATATGAATAGGCCATATTAGTGATTGTAGGCTACCCTTGGTCTTATTAGTTAGTTTATGGGGTTTTCTCTCTTTTTGGTTGAAGAGTCTTCTTGGTGAACTCTTGATTTTGAGTGCTTGGGACTTTGGCAAACCTAGTGATTAGGTTATATTGCATTTTAGGGTTGTGATAACCTTCTCCAAGTCATTTTGTGATACCTATGATAGGTATTCAGCACTTGAATCCCTTCACCTTGGGTGTTGAGGGAGTGAAACCTTTCCATTTGCTTGTGTTTGACGGCTTCTGCTTGCCACTGCTGCATCAAGTAGTATCAGAGCCATGTCTGATCCTAAGAATGAGGGGGTCCTTGCAAAGGTCACAAATAGTGAGTTGGAAAAGATGGTGAGAGAGCACAAGGTTGAAAATAAGGCCTTAACCAAGAGGCTCCAAGAACTTGAGAAGAAGCTTGATGACAAGGACAAAGGTGAGTCTAAAAATGAAGAAGGGAGTGAAGAAGAGGAGAATGAGCCTACTTAGCATATCCTTGTAGACCAAAGACCTTTCATAGATGCCTTGAATTCCATGGGGAGAAGAACCATGGAGGAGAAGATAGATTTGTCAATTTTCAATGGCAAGATGAATGTTGATCTAGCCTTGGATTGGATAGAGGCTTTAACAACATTCTTTGAATGTGAAGACATCCCTGAAAGATGTGAAGACATCTTTGAATGTTAGATCTGGTCAAATCACTAGAAATCATAATCAAAGATGAAGGACAATAGACTAACCATCAAGCAGTGAAGATATGCCCTAGTTTGGCTAGGTTTGACTGAGAAGGTTATATGATAAAAATTAAGTCAAACATCAGAGAGATGAAATCAAATGAAAATAAATGATAGACTAGAAGGCTGAAAGAGATGGGGGATAAAGAAATGAAGATTCCCCAGAGAAGATTGAAGGATCAGGCCTCAAATGGTCTACCAACTGCCCAGAAGAAGGAGAAAATTGGAAATGCAATTTTGACTTTCAAGATGAACTTGAATTTTGATTTTGAGTCCAAAAAGGGATCCAAGATGTCAAAATTAGCTAGGGGTGCAATTTTTGCATAATTCTGAGGGGTTTTGAAAATTAGGTAAAAAGTCACAATGCTATATAAGGGGTGATGATAGGAATAGAAAAGGATGTGATATGAAAGACAAGAAGTAAAAGCATGATCAAGAAGAAGCGAAAGGTGAGCGCAATTGACCAACAAGTCTATGAAAGATGAAAGAAGAGCTCTCTCCATATGCAAGATGCAAGACTAATCTATCATGAACTTAGGAATGCAAGATACTATGAAAAGTGGTTGACTTGCAAGGTCACAACACCAATAGACATCTAATAATCATCATCGAGCTTTATTGGTAGTGCCATAAGATCATACAATACTCACTAGTATGACTATGGGTATATGAATATGATCTATATTAGATAAAATGTGGGAATCCTACCTAGGCACCAAAGACATATAGGTCAAGATGACTAGTGTAGTGAGATTACCTAAGGTTGATGTGGAAAGATTATACTTGCATCAAGACATAAGGAAAGTCAAGATTTCTTGAAATATGCACTTGCATAAATAGTCAAGGATAATACCTTGTAGGTCCCTAGTGTCAAGTAGGTCAAGCATAAATGCTAATGACAATCAAGACCAACAAAATATACCCACAAGAAAAAAAAGCAATAAAACGTGTTCTCATGCCCCCAGTCTTCTAGCTATGCATCATCCAAAACTTCTTAGGGAGAAAACACTCATCAAAGAAATCATCATAGACAACACATGAAGAAATAAAGTCAATCACATCTTAACGAGTCTAATGTTTAAGTGCGTGTGTGGAGGTCATAGAGTCAAACTTTGGGTATCACATTGGCCAATGAGAAAATATCATATCATGCTAGACTGTAGGTAAGACATCTGATAAGTGTTGAGAAACACTTGATGCTAGGGTAGTGTTGAAAAACACATTCTGGGTGGTGTTGAAAAACACCATTTGGGATGATGTCCTAAAGACCAACGCATCCTAGAGACCAGGCTAACGTAGTTATGCCTCCTAGACAAAGACAAAGACCAATTCCAAACCAAGGCAATGAGGACAAGGCATGATGGAGAAAGGCTAAGTGTCGAGGATGCATGCTAAGAAATAAGGATGCAAAGGCCTCAAGTAGCACCTATTTCTAGGTTTTCACCACTTGGAAGAATTTTTTTGATTTTTCACTTTTTTGTATTTTTTCTACCAAGGTGCCTATTTCTAGGTTTTCACTTTTCACCAAGGAACTTTTTCTATTTTTTGAATTTTTGGATTTTTTTGTATTTTTTTAGGACTTTATATGCTTTTTAGGATTTTTTCAGCATCATATATAAAAAAATTTTGAATTTTTTTAGGATCAATAAGTATGTACAAAGGATGCTCCTAGACAAAATGGGCATCAAACTCCCAAGCAAGATCACATCATGTAGTCCTAGTATCTAGCAAGGTGGAGGACAAGAGGGATTAACAAGCTGATGGAAGAGATGGAAGACAAGAGAATGAAAGAGAATGAAGAGAACAAATCCTCAAGGACAAACTCCTCAAGAGTACCCAAGCTAGGGAAAAATTGTCATGTAAAGCACACTTGGACAAGTGATGAAAAGTCAGCATAGGATATGTCACAGAAGCATAATGCATAAGAAGGAAAGGATGCAGTTTGAAGGAGTAGACATGTCAAGAGGCTTCATAGCATCGTGTTTTACTCTTTTTTAATAGATCAAGACCAAAAGGGAAAAGGATAGAAAAAGGCTAGGGTGAATGGAGGAAAAATAAATATGAAAGCTAAACATGAATGGGATGAAAGCAAGATCATCATAAGGTAGCTCACAAGATAGAGAAATGTTCATGTATAGGTCAACATTGCCAAGATCAAAGATAGAAGATGGAATGGATGAAATATGTAGAAGAACTACCCATGATGCCTGATTGCCAGGTTTTCATCATGGTACTTATCCAAGGCACCACAAGGGAGTGGTTTTCACCATAGGATGAATTTATTTCTCTTTACCTTTTCTACTAAGGTGTCTGTTTCCAGGTTTCCACCAAGGCACATTTTCAATATTTTTTTTTTTTTCTGTTTTCTTTTTTTCTTTTTTCTTTTGGAAGAAGGCAAGATTTTTAGATAACACTCCTTGAAAGGATAAACCATAATATTCCAAGGATTAAAAATAATATGCTCAAAGATGTTGATAGGGAAAGGAAGATGGAAGAGAAAAATGGAGGAAAAGGTTTTATGTAAAGTGAGTGAGGTTGGAAGATAGGAGGAATAGGCAAATGAGGAAAAAGGATAGAAGGTAGAAGGATAATAAATGGAAGGATTGTGAAAGGGTAGATGGAAAGGAAGGAAAGATCAAGATCAACACACACCTTGAAAGGTGGGGAGAGGGTGGAGGAAATTTGAATGAAGGAATATGATGAATGTTTAGTAGAGGTTGCGGTTTAGGTGCATGGAATGAAAGAATATTTTTGGAAGAAGATGAAGTGGATGCCTTTGAAAGCTTGAATGTCAACTTCACTTTTTTCTCAACATTAGACTTTCTCAAGAGAGACTTTGGAATCCATATAGCCTTAGGATTTTCATTTCTTTTTCATGATTTAGAGAGAATATCTTCAATGATGGATTTTGGAACCCATACTTGTCTTGTAGTTTTCTTCTTAGATATCTCTTTTGACTTTATGCTTCCATGTCGATTAGAGGAGACATGGTGATCTTCTTTTTTTGATGGATTTTTGTATTGCTTATTTTTCTTGTACTGAACATTCAAGTTTCTTCCAAAAGACTTGGGACTTGTGGAAGAAGAAGGAGGATAAGACTAGTTTAGATGGGTGGGTGAATGAAAAGGATTCAAGGGTATGCATCTATGTTGATCTTGAGGAAAGATAGGAGATGGAGGGACATAAGGACCCAATATGGATGATGAATTAGGAGATTTAGGAGGGGAATGTGAAGGGACATAAGGGCTCAAGATGGAAGGAAGACATGAAGCCCTTAGTGGTGGGGGAAGAGGTCCAAGGATGGAAGTGGAAGATGCAAAAGGATAATCAATAATTTCATCAACATCTATATGACAACCAATGACATCAGCATCTTTAGAGTGAGCATTATGATTTGCAATAGGATCATGAATATCTTGAATAAGAGAAATTTCTTTGATAGGATTGTTCGGAGCTTGCAAAGACTTAAGAAGAGTAGAAAGTGGAAGCGAACATGGAGTGGTAGAACAAGAACATGGAAGAGTTTGATCTTGACAAGGAGCTTTGGATAGCATAAATGCATCATTTTTTTCTTGATTTTCAATATGCTTAACATTGGAAGTAACAACACTATTTTCAATAACCTTAATGGAAGTATCATCTTTGGAAAGTGCAAGTGTAGTAAGTTTATTTTGATTGTCAATAAGCTCAGCAATGTAAGTAGTGCTTGATCTTGCTTAGGAGAAGACTTATGACATGGTGGAATGAATGAGAAGGGGTGTAGAAGATTACAAGAACCATGAAATAGATAAGAGATGTCATGAAAAGGATTGGATGACATGGAGGGTTCTTGATCTTGATCTTTGTTTATGTTCTTTTATTTATCATTTTTAGAGTCCTCTTGACATGGAGCCACTTCTAAGGACAAGGAAGCATGTTGGAATTGTATGGAAGACTTTGGAAGAGATAGCGAAGGACTAGCTAAAGTAGGCATTATAGTGTATAAAGGCTTAGGCTCTTTAGGTTTATCATTATTGAAAGTATTTGCAGCCAAGTGAAGGTTCACTTGAGTTTCTTTAAGAGGTAGCCCTTGAGGATAACTATAGGGAATTGCATGAAAATATTAGGATCTTTGTTGGATGAAGGATTTGTGAAAGATCTGGAAGAATTAGAAGCTTTAGGAAATGTATGGGTATTGGAGGAAGTAAGGAATGAAAGGGAACCATCACTAGACAAAAGTACATCCTTAACACAATCTTTCTTGAGAGTGTAATATTTATTTTTAGCATAAGAGTTCTTAGAGGAGAAATTATTATGATACTTATGCTTCATATCCGCTTGATAAATTTTGTATTCCTCAACAATAGTAGATGGATCATCATTGAGGTATTGTTCATAGAACTCATCAAAGTCTCTTTCAAAATTAGAATCATATATATCACCATCACAATCTATCCAATGGGACGACCCTTTAGTAAGCATGAGCACATGATGAGGAGAACTCTTAGGAATAGAGGTTTCATAAGTATGAATATATGGTTCATCATCATAGCCCTCATAATAGTCATCATAGTCATCAAAGATGGGTGTGGCACTCTTCATGGGAGAGGTATCACAAGGACTACTATATTTCTTATATTGAGGAGTAAGACTCTTGGGAGAAGTAGAAGAGGAATGAGATTGTGAAGAGGAGGAAAGTGAAGACATAGTGGAGGAAGAAGACTTGGATAATGAAGAATGAAAATAATGTCTAGAAGAGTCATGATGAGACTTGGAAGATGAGGAATTTGAATGATGTCTAGAAGAGTCATGGTAAGACTTGGAAGGTGAAGAAGAATAAGAGGACTTAGATGGTGAAGAATGTTTGGAAGAAGGAGGTTGTGACATGATCATGTTTATGATCCTAGCAAAGGCATCTAATTCATTCAAATTTTCTTTTATTTTTATCATAAATTTATCACCCATGAGGCTTTTGGAGGAATAATACTCTTCAAATTCAGCAATGAGTTCAAGATCATCTATTCTCAATAGAGGTTCCATAAAAAGATAGTTGAGATTCATAATTCTAGAAGAGGAGGAGTCAAGCATGGAAGTGATAGAAGAGATGAATAGTAGAAGGTAGACTAGATAACAAGAAGAAAAGAATCAAGAAGACATGAAGAATTTAGGAATAATCATGATAAAAGAAGAGAGAAGATGAAAATGGAAGACTAGGAAGACATAGAAGAAGTAGAAGAAAGAAGACCAAGAGTCATTTTGTGAAAATTGATATCATTTGAATTCATTTGGATGTTGAGAAACATGTCATGGCACCTAAGATCCAACCTGGACCAACCAAGGAAGATTGGGAATGGAAAGAATTAGCTTCAAATTGCAAACAACTATGAGACAACAAAATAAGTTTGTGCAATAGTTTCTAGGCAAGCAGTGCGACTCATGACCAGTGAAAGTGAAAAACTTAGTTTTGAAAGCAATTGGTCAATGTTTCAGTTTGGAAAGTTTGATTTCATAGTTTAGAATACAATAATAGCAGATAATAGACAAGTTTTCAAATACTACATGATCAAACATGTCATAGAACACTTAACAAGAAATTATGATATCAAAGCAATAAAATCCTATGAATGCTACCATGATGTTTGATGTTTGAGAATGTTTGCATAGGTAGATCACATCAAGAACATTTCAAGCACTTTCTATCCTAAAAAGACAATGGCTCAATACTTAACAACTTTTCCCACACTTGATGCTCGATTGCCTCACACAAAGTGGTTGCCCACAATAGATATTGGCTTTGTCATGGAAGTGCCAATGACACAACCAAAGGAACATAGATGGTGAGTAATCTTGGGGTGATCTAGGTTATTCCACTTGGATCAATCCTTGCACCAAGAAGCTAAGAAGTAAAATAGGGTGGCTTCTATCTATGGTTCTTAGTAAGGGCTTCCATTCGTAACACCACTCTTGCTCCTCAAAAAGGACTAGAACCTTATGGCCTCAAGAGTACCTTGAGCATTCTTGCTTGATATTTTCCTCATGGCTGCAATCCCATAAGATACTCACATCAAGAGAAGACAAGTGTTATGTCTACCAAGGTTTTGTATCCTTGATAGCCTTGAGTTTATAGTGGGTTGGAATAGCCAGTGAAAGGCTTGTCCCCACTTGGGTCGTTCCTCTTGATTGCTCAAGAGTAGGCTCGCTAAAGGATTCTAAAACTACACAAAGAGTGGATCAACCTTTGAGTGTCAAGATTTTTGGTTCACCTCAAGGGTGAAGAACATTATCTCCTAGCTCAAAAATATCTCCCAAACACACCAAGAAAAGGTTCAATTACCCTCTTTCTTTTAAAATCTAAAGATGGGTCAGGATTTTCTGGTTCACCTCAATGGTGAAGAGCATAGTTCTCCTACCACCCAAAGATTCCTACAACAAGATATTAAGTGGATATGAAATGAAGAAACTATTATATGCCACACTAAAAAACAAAAGCAATTAAACAAGCACTTGATTTGTGTTTATGCTTTGGGCAGCCCTACAAAAACCGTTAGTAGCCCTTGTGCATTTGAAGCTTTGATATGCATTCTTTTGGTAAAATATTTTCAAGCAATAGGAGCACCTACAAGAACAACTTGTTAGCCCCACAAAAAGTTAGCACATAAAAACCAATAATAATCTACAAATGAGCCTCTGTTTTACAACAGCAAATCAAAAATATGAAAGTAATATAGACAGTAAGCTAGAATATAGAATTTAATAATCTAATAGCAAAACTAAACAAAAAATACCAGGCGGCATTTAACAGCTCATAGGCATAATCATATTGTTCATAGGTGTGATTAAAATGTGCATAGGTGTGAATAGAATGTCCATGGGCGAGAGCAAAATGTGAACAGGCATGAGTAGAATGTGCACAGGCATGAATAGAATATGCACATGTATGAGAAGAATGTGCACAGGTGTGAGCAGAATGTGCATAGACGTGAATAGAATGTGTACGAGCATGAACAGAATGTGCATAGGCATGAACAAAATGTGCACAGGCATCATCAGATTTCCCGTTAGTGACGTTTCTCCTATTTGTGCAAAATTGACAAAAAAGTGATGCTGAAAATATACAAAACTTGATAAAAATGAAGAGAATAAGGCTCAAGGCCCCACGGTGGGCACAAAAAATGTGTGCTATAATTATGTCATACTTCTATGAATCATTACATTCAAGAACACTCAATAGCGAGGTCTCAAAAATTGATTCATAGCTCCCCAGGCGTAGAATCACAAGGATATTATGGTGCTCTCAGTTAGAGCTATTAAGCTTATGACCTTGCTAAGAAAACCATGCAATGGGAGATTTAATGAAGAAAATGGCAAGAGTGCCAATATTCTCAAGAATCAAAATAGAATGCAATGCAATACTAGAAATGAATATGCAAGCTATACCAACTAAGCTATGAAATGAAAGAACAAGTATTACAAAGCCTCCTAATTAAGCTATGTGAGTTAATCTATAGCATGAAAGAAACTAAGCTATGAATGTCATGAAAATGAAACTATGATGCAAGAAATGAAACTATAATAGCATATGAATGTAAAATCTAAGAATGCTCCAAATCTTCAAAAGCTCCAAAGTGACCTATAAAATCTATAGCATAACATTAGTATTCAAAAGATGCATATATGAAAATGAGGAAGAGAGCTCTTCTTTTATAGAGAATGAAAACAACGGATGATAGAGATTAAGAGGAAAAACATTTAATCAAGGGTAGGGCATAAAAGAGGAGCAATCCATGTGCACAAGTATCCTCCAATAGGAAAATAAGACTTGACTTTTGTGTCCATGTGAGACAAAAAGTGCTCTTTCTTTTATTTATTAAATAGGAATAATGCTTTATTTGTGCAACTTAGGATAAGAGAGAAAGTGGGGGCTTTTTATTTAATAAAAGGGGAGGAAATTTCTTTTAATAAATAAAGACATAGGATAAAATGGTTTAGCCCATAGAAAATAATCGAATAAATGATAAAATAGGATTTGATTGAGGAAATTGATATAATTGAAAAATGCTGATTTTTGAAAATATTGATTCAGGGATTTGATAAATTGCAAGCATGGGGCCCAAAGTCTAGGTGACCATTTTAGGGTGTGTACACATATATTTTCAAGTGTTTGATGTTAAGGAATGAAGCTACTCGTAGGCCAACTGTAAGATCTTCATACTCCACAATGTTATTAGTACAAGGAAAGGTTAATTTGTACAATAAAGGGATCAATTTCTTTGTAGGAGGGATCAAGATAATACTGACACCAGATCCCATCTTACATCTAGACCCATCAAAATATAATTCCCAAACATCACCTTGTTGAATAGCTAGAATATTTTCATTAGGGAATTCCATTAAAGTAGATCATGTATCAGGATGAGAACAAGGAGCTTCAGCCAAATATTTTGTTAAAGCTTGTCCCTTAATCGACTTTTGAGAAATGAAATTCAGATCAAATTCTCTAAGTAACATCACCCATTTTGTCAAATGGCTAGAGATATTAGTTTTTGAGATAAGATGTTTTAAATTATTGAATTTAACAATCACATTGACTTCAGTATTTAGAAGATAATGCCTGATTTTTAGTATATCTTATTTCATAATCGAGTAAAGTTTGACTAATGTAATACACATGTCTTTCTTTACCTTCACTATCATACTAAGCTAAAAATGCACTAACCATTTTCAAAGTAGTTGAAGTATACAAATGAAAGGGTTTATCAAATTTACCCAGTAGAAAAATAGGAGGATTGGTTAGATACTCCTTAAATTTCTCAAAGGATTGTTTACATTAGTCATTCTAAGAGAAAGTGGTATCTTTTCTAAGCAAGGAAGTAAATGGAATAGTTCTATCAACTAAGTTTGAAACAAAGTGATGAATAGCTTGGAATTTTCCTTGTAAACTTTGTAATTGAGAAACATTCTTAGGAGGAGGCATATTAACAATAGCTTCAATCTTTTCAGTGTCTACTTCTATGCCTCGCTTAGAGATTATAAATCCTAATAATTTTCCAGAATCAACTCCAAAGACAAATTTCTTGGGATTCAACCTCATGTTGTAACTTCTAATCCTTTCGAATATCTGTCGTAAAATACTAACATGATCTTCTCTTTGTATAGATTTTGCCAAGATGTCATCCACATAATCCTCAAGAATCTTATGAATGTAATCATGAAAAATCAAGGTCATAGCTCGTTGATAAGTTGCTCCCACATTTTTAATCCAAAAGACATCATGACCCAACAAAATATTCCCCAAGATGTTATAAATGTAGTTTTAAATTGATCTTTAGGAGGAATAAAAATTTGATTTTAGCCAGAAAAATCATCCATAAAAGATAATAAAGCATGCCCCGCTATTGAATCCATAATCATATCAATATTCGGTAATGGGAGATCATCCTTAATGATGCTTTGTGTAAGTCTCTAAAGTCAGTACATAACCTTATATTATTTTCTCCTTTTAAAATGGGAACAATGTTTGAAATCCAGTCTAAATAATCAATAGAACAGATAAATCTAGAATCCAATATTTTTTCAATTTTAGCCTTAGCTAATAAAGCAATTCATGGATTCATCTTTCAAATTTTTTGCTTCACATGTTTCACATTTGGTTTGAGAACAATATTATGAGTAACAATCTTAGAATCAATACTCAACATATCTAAATATACCCAAGCAAAAATGTCCTTAAATTCAAGTAAAAGGGAAACCAACTGATCATGTTCTTCCTAATTCAAAAATTTCCCAATTTTTATATCCTTTTCAGAGTCAGTTTCATCCATTTGAATATCAACAGTCTCAGTTATTAACAAATCACTTTGTATCAAAGAATCCATTGGTAAAGAAGAAATATTATTTTCATCATGTTCTCCAAAATAAGCATTGACACTTAAACAATAATGCTTTCATTGTTTGTGATGAAACTTAGGTAAGTCTTCATAAACCCCTAAAAAGTCCACTAAGGCTTCATCTTCGAGAAAGATATCCAAAGTAGGTCTTTGATTAATGTCAAAGATGAATATGTTAACCAACTTCAAATGTCCACTACAGATATGATTAACATTGAGAGGAAAATTCGATGGTTGTTTATAAGGATTAAATCCTAATCCATATGTATGATCATAAATTTCATTATCCAAAGGCACTTGTATACCTTGCTCATATTTACCACATCCTTTCTCATTAAATCCTGACTTCTTAAGTAAATGATAACCAGAACCATATCAATTAGCCATATCAGATGGAGTCCAAGGAGCAGTGTATGTCACAGTGTCATAGCAATCAAGTTTTATTGTTTCAATTATTTCTTCAATTGAGGAGGCAACTGAATAAGGTTAAAATAAAAGGCATAGTAATACACCTAACATTCATCACCTAATTCATTTAAAATGGACAAGGGGCCTTGGAAGTATGTAATAGTACAAATGAATCTAAAAATGCTTGGAAATAATTTAGGTCAAAGTACATAACTCATTATGAAATTGATCTAGAAATACCTATTTTCTGAAGTCTGTATGAAGTTTCAGAAGATTCTATCACCTGTTCTAGACCGGAAATGCCGACGCAGAAAAAACCTAGAAATATTTTCTCCAGATTCACACAGGTTGACTTTGACCTTCTAAAAGGTCAAAGACCACATTTTTATCCTGAAGTCTAATTTTGATTTTGTTCGCAAATCCTGAAAGATTTCTAAAAAAGGTATCCAAATCTATTTTCAGATCTAAGATTTCACACCTATACCTGTAAGAAAATTAGGGTTTTTGGTTTTATGGGGGGTTTTCCTTAGTCAAACCCCAGTTTGGAATCAACCTTAATATTGAAATTGAAATAGGAGAATGCTAGCAAGTAGTAGAAATGAATCTAACAATGAAGCTATGAAATTCAATAGATATGCTAATGTATTTGGAATGTAATCAAGTATGTAGATATGAAAGCTTGAACATAACATCATCAAACCTCCATGATTGTATGCTTGAAATCCACCTTGAGTAAATAATGATATGGATCTTGAAGATGAACAAAGGACCTTGAAGGAAGATCACATCACCATGGTAGTTAGATCTAGGGTTTGAATGATAGATCTTGAATGCTTGAGCCAAATCCCTTCAATAGCTTATATGCTTAAATCCTTGATCTTCAATGGAGAGCTTAGATGGAGAAGAAGACTTGAATGAATTATTGCTTGATCACCTTGAGATCTTGAGAGAGCTTGAGCATGAAAACCTGAGATATGATGTCTTGCCAAAACTTGATGTGCAAATGAGAGAGGAAGGCCTCCTTTTATAGTGATCTAGGATACATTCCTCTAGAAGGGCCACCTTGGAGAATTAAATCCCAATTAGGTCCTACCCTTTAGGAAATATACTTTGATTAAATGCACATTAAAGGATTTACCATTTTAGAGCCCGAAACAGCCGACCCAGAGGCAGAGAAATAATTTTCCCTAAAGCTAAACTACCGACAAATGAAAGTTTGAAATTCTGGTGAGAAGAGGTCAAGGTCAAGGTCAACCCCAACCTGGTCAAGGTTGAGGTCATCCTTGACCTAGTCAGGGATGAGGTCATCCCTGACTTGGTTAAGGTTGAGGTTGACTTTGACCTTAGACCCTAACTTTGCCAGGATCTGGAGCAGAGGTTTCCAGAGATGTCAAAAATGTAAGATTTGATATTAAAATAGGACCCAATGTTTGGTATAGATAAGAAAATCCTCTGATTGATGTGATGAAGGACTAGGAGGTCTCTTCTTTGAAACCTACCTAGAAAGTAAAGCCATGGAATAGGGAAAATTAGAAAAAGTCCTCAGGACCTTAAACCTAATTTCACCTAGAATGAAGGAATAAAGCATGGACAAGAAGTGGAAAGTGGGGAGAAAGCCAAATACATGCAAAGGTCCAATCAAGGTACTAATCATGACCATAAACCACTTACTCAGGGGGCTAAACACTCTTAACATGGAAGTGCTTCTATTTTAAGACAATACATTAAGCCCCCACTTTAGCAAGAGTATGGACTTGATGCAAACTCTTAATAAAGGAGAAGAGAGAAGAGATCCCAATGGATTCAAAATGAGATAAAATACACTTAGTCAAGAACACTAGCCCCTAGACCAAGGATTCTAACTCAACATACATATATGAGAGTGTACAAAAAGAACAAGGGTTAGTACTAAACAACCCAAATCAATTAGCATAAGAAATCTTGCTAAGAAATATTTCTCATACCAATATCATATTTGGAAAGCTATCATAAGAGCATAAATGATTATATAAGAAAGACAAGAGAAACACTATAGACAACATAACTTAATGATCCAATCCTACTAGCATGAAATCGAAAAGAGAAGAACATGTATGAAATAATAATACATAGATTTGACTAAGATAGAAAATTATACCAAGCCCCTAAGGCTAAAGTACTTATATCAAACTCACAATCCATATTTGTTACTCCATGCATGAAAAGAAGGAGAAAGTGATTACCTCACCTGATAAGATGCCAACCTTACCATGAATCACCTTGGAGGGAGAGCCCAATCGGTTCACCCATAATTGTGCTTGTACTATGCTTTTAAGTGTAAAATACTCATAGATCCACCTTCTTGTATCACTATGAATATAAAATGCATATCTCCTTAGGAAGTAGCTTCTGTGCATTACCTTTAGAAGATTTAGCATGTATGTGTGTATGTTTTTATGTCTTGAAAAATGAGTATTTCCTCATGATTTGTTACCTTCAGAAGATTTAGCATATAAAATAAAATAAAAAAACTATAGTACAAGGGAGACCCTGTGTATGCCCCCCTCCTTAAGATGACAAAAAAATTCTATTTCGTCATGTTAAGGAAAAGAAAGAACAAGGATAAAGCCTTCTTCATCATCAAGACAATATCCTCAAACAATGCCTGGTCCAAGCCAAGAAGGTCACAGCTCCTATGAGGCCATGGAAGGGATGAATGTAAAGAGATATCATACAAGAAGAAAAAAGAAAATAATCCTTAATGAGGGATAGCACACTATTTAGTTTCCAAGGTGAGAGATGTATCAACCATGGAAACCCAATGTCAAATAATGATTAGGTTCCTATCAAGGACATAATTCCTTAACGGAAACCATAATTTTCATGTATGATTGGATATCACATAGTAGATAAATACTGCTTAGCAAAGGAAAGAGGTGAATCCCTAGAAAGAAAAGAAGAGAATACCATAAGGATATGCATGAAATAACAATGCATAGATTTGAAAAAGATAGAAAATCATACCAAGCCCCTAACGCTAAAGTACATCTATCAAATTCACAATCCTTATGTGCTACTCCATGTGTGAAAAGATGGCAATGCTAAGATCAAAATCTTGAGACCAAAACCCTAGCATGAACAAGTATGAAATAACAATGCATAGATTTTACTAAGATAGAAAATCATACCAAGCCCCTAAGGATAAAGTACTTCTATCAAACTCACAATCCATATTTATCACCGCATGCCAATAATGCTAAGATCAGAGCCTTTTGATCAAAACCATAGCATGAATATGTGCATGAAATAACAATGCATAGATTTGACTAAGATAGAAAATCATACCAAGCCCCTGGGGCTAAAGTTCTTCTATCAAACTCACAATCCATATTTATATGTGTAAAAATAGAAGAGAAGGAGAAGGCATCATTGCCCCCCAAGTGTAGGAACAAAGATGGAAGAGGATACCTACTTCACAATGCAAGGAGATATCCTATTTAGCAACAATGTATACCATATTTGTAGAGAGGGATATTGACCCCTACATCCAAGAGTATAGATAATCATGAAAAGGATATGCCACTCATGGAAAAGGATCCTCAAATGAAAGAGATCTTATAAAAAAGACCCCCACCAAAGAGGAGTGCTTTAGATAAGATATCATCTTCCAAAAGGTGAGAACAAAGATTCAATCATCAAGCCCCCTACAAAGGAAAGGAAGAGGAATCTTTAGAATGAGGAAAATAACTCTAACACCAAAGCGAGAGTAAGAGTTTATAAAGAACATAATTTGCAACATAGAGAAGAAGTGACGACTTAGGACAACAACTTCTCATATAAGAAGATTATCCATAGTCAAAATATCTATCAATATGATGAAATAATATTGCAATATAAACAAATACCACTAAGCTAAGGAAAGTAGTTCCCTAGACAAAGAAAGAGAAGAAAGAACCTTTGCCCCCAAAGATGAAAGAAAGGGAAAATAGGATCACCAAAATATATAAGGTTAAAATGGATTCAACCTTATTTAAAATGTTTAGGAGAAAAAGGGATCTATTCTCAAACCCAAATTCCCACCAAGGAGATCCAATTTGATCAACCTAAGAGGCTAATGCAGAATCAGATCAATTTGATGGAAAATATGGAAGAAAGAACAAATATAATGTTTCCCCTAGGTAGAATGTATTATGTTTGATATTGAAATATTTGAAGTGCATGTACTAACCTTGAATTAGGGTAGATCTAGAAAGTGCTAAATTATGGCTTCTTTATGAACTTTCTGAAGATCCTATCACCTATTCTGGACTGGAAATGTTGAGATAGACAAAACCTAGGATAAATCTTCAGAAAGTTCACACAAAAGCTAGAATTCAACATTTTCCAGATCTACCCTAATTCAAGGTTAGTATTTGCGCTTTAATTATTTTAGATTTCAAGCCTACCCCAACTATAGGAAAATATAGGGTTTTCTCTCTCATTTCATATTCTCCATAGATTGATTCGATTGTGTATTAACCTTTTGGTTGATCAAATTGGATCTCTGCTTTGGGAATTTGGATTTAGGAGTGAATCTCACATTTTTCCCACACACATACATGAATAGAGGTGATTCAAAAACAACCACTATTCATTTTAAAATGGTGTATGGGGTCCTAGGACAATGATTTGGACATAAAATTGACTCCAAAGCCAATATTTTACACTTACATAAGATTGTATTGATACAAAAAGTAAATATAGATGATTAATATTGAAATTAAGAGAAAAAGGTACTTACCTCTAAAAAGAATCAGCTAAAAACCCTATCAAACAATCTCAAAAACTATTAATTTTTGCATGTCCAAACTAATACTACGAGATCTACAAAACCCATAAATCTTTTTCCAAGATTTACATAGGTCGACTTTGACCTTTTAAAAGGTCAAGGATGACATTTTCTATTTGAATTTTGATTCTAATTCTATTCACAGATCCTAAAAGATTGTTGAAAAGGGTATCCAAATTCTCTCTTAGATCTAAGATTTCACACCTATACCTACAAGAAAAAGAGATTTTTTGGTTGTTTGTTTGGGGGGTTTGCCTCAGTCAAACCCCAATTTAGGAATTAACCTTGAAATTGAATAGAAATTGCTGGAGTAAACAAAGTAAATGGAACAATTCATCTTGCTTGAGTTGAAACCCTTGTGGAGGATTTGAATCCTTGAATCCACAAGGATGGATGAATGTAGCATCAAATGTAGGATGTCTCCAATCAATTGTCTTTAGATCTTCAACACCAATCTTGAATGGATCTTGAACTTGGAAGAGGCTTGAATGAATGGATCTTCAACAAGAGGGCTCCATAGAGCTTGAATCCTTCAATGGCTTCTAATGGATCTCCTTGATGAATTGGATGCTTGAATTCTTGAAGGCTTGAATGCTTGATCTTCTTTCTTGCTTGCAGTTGAGAGCTTGAGAGATTGATTGCCAAAACTTTATTACTTGATTGAGAGATTGGAAAACTTCATTTGAGATAATGAGAGAGGAAGGCTCCCTTTTATAGTGATCTAGGGCATAAGAGGGGCCTCGTAGAAAACAATAATTAAGGGCCCATGGCACAAAAATATAGAGAGGTGCACATGGAGAGGAAATTAAATTAAAGTCTTGAGACAAAACTCTAGGAGGGGACCACCCTTAATATAGAAATGAAATAATTATTTAAGAGCCTTGTTTCAAAATTCAAGGTGAGGCCAACCCCAAAGTTAATTTGAGTATTAGGCACAAAACTTGAGAAAGGCTAATCTCCAATAATAAATTAGGATTCCTATGCAAATATTGAGAAAGGTCTATTCTTAAATATTAATTTAAGAATTGGACACTTAATTCAAGGAATAATGGCTTCGAAGAGGGAAAAGACAAATATATTGATAAAGTCCTGGAACCGGAAGCTAACCCTGGAGACCCTGACCTAGTCAAGGATGAGTTAATCAAGTAATAGAGCTAAACAAATACACACATACAAGAATAGGGCTAAACACTCTTACCATGGAAGTGCTTCCATTTTCTTATGTTACAATATTATTTCATCATTATGACAGAGGTGTTGATTATGGATAACCTTTTTATAAGAGGAGTTGTTGTCCTAGGTCATCACTTCTTCTCTATGTTGAAAATTATGTTTAATATAAGATCTTATTATTGCTTGGTGTTAAATTTTTTTTCCTTCATTTCAAAGGTTCTTCTTGCTCTTCTTCACAGGGGGCTTGACGATTGGACCTTTGTTCCTACCTTTTGAAAAATGATATCTTATCTACAACACACTCCTCTTTGGTGGGGGTCTTCACAATAAGATTTTTTTCATTGAGGATCCTTTTTCATAGGTGACATATCCTTTTCATGATTATCTATACTCTTGGATGTAGGGGTCAATATCTCTCGCTAAGGATATACTATACATTTTTGTAAACAAGATATCTCCTTGCTTTGTGAAGTAGGTATCCTTTTCCATCTTTCTTCCTACACTTGGGGGGCACGGATGCCTTATCCTTCTTTTTCTATCTTTGAACATTCATGAATGGAGTAACAAATATGGGTTGTGAGTTTGGTAGAAGTACCTTATCCTTGGAGGCTTGGTATGATTTTCTTTCTTATTCAAATCTATGCATTGTTATTTCATCTGGTATTTTTTGCTTTTCTAGGGATTCTCCTCTTTCTTTGGTTAAGTAGTACCTATCTACTATGCGATATCCAATCAAACATGAAAATTATGGTTTGAATACAATCCTTATTTATTGTTTTACATTGGGTTTCTATGGTTGATACATCTTGTTGGTGTTTCTTTTTCCCCAAAGGTTAGCTTGGCATTAGGATTGACAAGGCTAGTGTCACATTCACTCAACACTCCAAATCTGATAGAAAAAAGGGCCAACTGACAAAGATCAAAGAGAGATCCTTCTACACTTTGAGCTCCACATCACTTAGGTGGGTGTACCTCATCTGCACACTCATACAACTTGTGTCACACTACAGGCCTGTAGGTAACTGACTGTGGAATGATTTTCAAACCCTTATAGGTATCCTGTACCTCAATGAAGCCAATATCTCATGCAATAGCCCAACTTGCATGGAGTGAGTATGAAAACCAAAGACCTAACCTATCAACAAGAAAGGGAAAAGGTGGAACTGAATGGAAATGATTTTAAAGATGGGCTAAAGGGACCCCTAAGATACCCTAAGTCTCTCATAGACCAATGCCTTATCTAATGGGCCATAGAGTCAAATACCCTATTGCAAAAGACAACTATGAAACAAAAAAATAATATACCCAATGTGTTGATGCCTTACATCAATCACACACCATGACCAAACCTCAACTTACTTCCCACCTGTGCATTCAAATATGTTATTACCCATCAAAGGATTTTGACCCTCCCCTTAGAAGACACCTATGAATAGACAATAAATTAACTAGCATCCACTGGAAGACAAGCATGACCTATCCTTGATATTTCAGCTCATACATACATGAATACTAACCCTGAACCAGTTATCTCTATGAAGACAACTCCAACCACAAGCTCTTAGGCAATGCAAGGTAGAAAAACTAGACATCCTTGATGCATGACTAATGAGTTCAGAATTCAAATGGAGATAGCTTGACAACAATAAGAGTATATTAACTTCTCATACATAAGACAAGTCACTTACAATATGCATTATGTTCTCTAAACCAGCAAGGAAAGAAGAACACTCTATATGTAGAGAGAAGGAGAAAATCTACAGGAAAAGAACCCTTCACTGGAACCAGAAAAGAACTCTAAGCTGGAACCCTTCTAAATGATCTTGAAAATCCTTTTATATGAACAAGGATTGCAACAAGCAAAGGATTATTTAGAACACAAAAATTAAGTTTGCAACCACCCAGTACAACAAGAAATGAAAGATTATAGAGAAGCCTAGAAACCCAAGAAAATCAGATCAAATCTGATGTACAATGCATTGGTTTCATCACCACAGGCTAACTGCAATGCAAATAGAAGTGATTTCTTGTTGTAGGAAGAACAAACATCAATGCCAGAGCAATCTTGAAGACTTCACACGTACAAAACATAGAGATCCCTAGCATCAATCAAAACCTTAGCCGCCATCAACCTCGCAACTGCCACCAAGGTACCACACTCATCGCATACGGCCAAACTATCGGAAAACCCTTCAAAACAAAGGTTGTCACATGATCACATAGCCAAAAACTGGGCTATGTGAACATGTGACACACCACCAAGATTCATCACTGGGTATGGAACCATCATGCCACTAATTAGCAGGACCCTCAGGCCAGATTGCAACACCTACCACCATCAAACTAGCAAGAAATCCACCAAAAAAGCATTAAAACCAGTACTTTTTGTCTCAAAAACCCTCTTCAAGTTTAAATCTAAGCTCCAATGGTCACCCTCAAAATTTTAAAACACAGCCATAGATCCAACCACCTCATGGCAAATCAGGCGATATGCATTTAATCTCACAACAGTTGTGGGCCCCGTTGAAAAGTCTTTGGCCACCTCAGCAGCAAGTAGCCAATCAAAAGCAAACATCTCGGTAATACAGGCACCACGAACCCACCTTAACTCTGCAACAGCGATGACCAAACAGTGGTCCCATGATCGCATAGCCAAAAATTGGGCTATGCAAACATGCGACAAGCCTCCATGTCACCAAAACACTGGCCTCACTTTATCTGGCGAACTAGCGACTGAAGAACTTCTTTCAGTTTGTGAGACACTGTCCACCATCGCTAAAAAACTTAGTGATCATGCGACCATTGTTCGCTGAATCACCAAATGAACTAGGGCATCACCAAAACATTACATGAACTAGCAAACAAGAAGAAAATTTGTCAAGCCACCACTTTTATCCACACTGCCAAAAGCACCAAGAAGTCACACTGGGCCCACCAAGGAAAATCGACTACCAGTCGTATGATCGCATGGATCGGCAAGATTCCACACGATCACACGACCACCGTTGATTTGGAATCTTCCTAATAGTACCTAGGCCAATTCACCATGCCACCTCACTACTGTAGACACATGTCAACCATTTGCATGATCACATAGCCAGAAACTAGGCTATGCGATCATGCAACAACCAACCAAAGGCTACCACATCACCACCTGCCACCGGGCCTTAGCAAGGAAGAACCTTGTCGCATGGTCGCAAGCCATGAAAATGGCCCTTGCAATCATGTGACAAGGCCATAAGATGGCCACCTCAACATGCTTTGACAGTGGGCCCACCACGTGTATCCACCCTCCTACTGCATCAACGGCTCTTGTTAAAGCATGGAGATTAAAAGGCTTGCATCTTTTCCTCATGGTATAGCGACAACCACCGATCTTTGTCAACCATTAAACATCTGTTAGACCCTAGCCAACGGGCCCACTGGGACATGTGTCAACCAATTGCATGGGTGCATGTCAGAAATTCTTGACATGCGATCATGCGAAAACCAATCATTTTGAGACCTTTTGAAAACCTGGGCCCACCATCCATCGCACTTGCACAGTTAGGGAGCACCAGCAAATAGGAAACTATGAGGTTGAAAACACACAGGGTTTTTGATGGAAAAGATCAAAAACACACAAGGTTTCTGATGCCAAAAGATAAGTGCACAAAAGTTGGAAGGCACAAGGTCAAAAACAATGAGGGTTTTCATACAGATTGAAAATATCATGGATTTTCAAAAACACTGTGGGTTTTTAACACTGTGGTAGATTTTGAAATTATTTCTTGCAGACCTTAAAACTTGAATAACTTGGGTTTGTGATTCAGCACGTGCAAATTGAACTAGAGCAAGGTGACATAATGAAGAACACAGGGCAAGAGCTCAAACCATGAAACATTGTGGATCTTCTTTGCAAGTTAAAACTGTGATTGCAGGCCGGGTAGAGACAACATAACAAAGACTGTAGGGAAAAAGGTCATTTTCAAAGGATTTTTGTTGTGACAAGAAAATGGACTAACACATCTCTCACCTTGGAAACTGAATAGTGTGTTATCTCTCATTAAAGGTTACCTTCTTTTCACTTCTTGCATGATATCTTTTTACATTCATCCCTTCCGTGGCCTCATAGGAGTTGTGACCTTCTTGGCTTGGACTGGGTGTTGTCTATGGATATTGTCTTGATGCTAAAGAAGGCTTTATCCTTTTTCTTTCCTTAACATGACAAAATAGTATGTTTTTTTTGCCATATTAAGGAGGGAGGCATATATAGGGCCTCCCTTGTACTATAGTTTTATTTATTTTTATATGCTAAATCTTGGAAGGTAACACACATAAGTTGCTAAATCCTAAAAAGACATGCACCTATATGCTAAATCTTCCAAAGGTAACACACATAAGTTGCTAAATCCTAAGGAGACATGCATTTTTCAAAATTTTCAATATGCTAAATCTTGGAAGGTAACACACATAAGTTTCTAAATCTTGAAAAGACACGCACCTATATGCTAAATCTTCCAAAGGTAGTGCAGATAAGTTGCTAAATCCTAAGGAGACATGCATTTTTCAAATTTTTCAATATGCTAAATCTTGGAAAGTAATGCACATAAGTTGTTAAATCCTAAAAATACATGCACCTATATGCTAAATCTTCCAAAGGTAACGCACATAAGTTGCTAAATCCTGGGGAGACACACATTTCATATTCATAGTGATACAAGAAGGTGGATCTATGGGTATTCCAGAAGCTATCAGAAGATGCATTACAATTGCAAGCATAGTTTATGGGTGAACCTATTGGGCTCTCCCTCCAAGGTGATTCATGGTAAGGTTGGCATCTTATCAGGTGAGGTAATCACTTTCTCCTTATTTTCATCTATGGAGTAACAAATACAAATTGTGAGTTTGGTAGAAGTACTTTAGCCTTGGAAGCTTGGTATGATTTTCTATCTTAGTCAAATCTATGCATTGTTATTTCATGCATGTTCTTCTCTTTTTTCTTTCATGCTAGTAGGACTAGATCATGAACCTATGTTGTCTATAGTTTTTCTCTTGTCTTTCTTGTGTAATCATTTATACTTTTATGATAGCTTTCCAAATATGATATTGGTATGAGAAATATTTCTTAGCAAGGTTTCTTATGCTAATTGATTTGGGTTGTTTAGTACTAACCCTTATTCTTTTGTACACTCTCATGTATCTATGTTGAGTTAGAATCCTTAGTCTATGGGCTTGTGTTTTCATCTAAGTGTATTCTATCTTGTTTTGAATCCACTGGGATCTTTTTTCTCTTCTCCTTTACTAAGATTTTGCATCGAATCCATACTCTTGCTAATGTGGGGGCTTAATGTATCATCTTAAAATGGAAGCACTTCCATGTTAAGATAATTTATCCCTTCAAGTAAGTGTTTTAGGGTCATGATTGGCATCTTTGCATTCTCCCTTATCTTCCACTTCTTTTCTACACTTGATTTCTTCATTCTAGGTGAAATTAGGGTTAAGGTCCTCAGGACTTTTCTTGATTTTCCCTATTCCATGGCTCTATTTTCTAGGTAGGCTTAAAAAATGAGATCACCTAGTCCTTCATCACATTAGTCAAGGGATAATCTATCTATACTAGACACCAGGTCCTATTCTCACAGCAAATCTGGCATTTCTAGCATCTTTTGGAACCTCTGCTCCAGATCCTGGCACAAACTTGGTCTGAGGTCAAGGATGACCTCAACCCTAACCAGATCAGGGATGAGCTCATCCCTAACTAGGTAAAGGATGACCTTGACCCTGACTAGGTCAGGGTCAACCTCAACTTTGACCTCGACCCCTTCCCAATGGGATTTCAAATTATTATCTATCAGTAGTTTGACTTTCGGGAAAGTTATTTCTCCACTTACGGGTAGGCTAATTCAAGCTTTGAAATAGTGAATCCTTTAATAGTAGTTAATCAAGGTGTATTTTATAAAGGTGAGGACCTATTTGGGATTTAATTCTCCAAGGTGGCCCTTCTAGAGGAATGTATCCTAGGTCACTATAAAAGGAGGCCTTCCTCTCTCATTTGGAATCTAAGGTTTTTCAAGCATCAAAAGTTGAAGGCAATCATCATCAAGCTCTTAAGGTGATCAAGAAAGCATTCATTCAAGTCTTCTTCTCCATCCAAGTTCTCCATTGAAGATTGGGGATTCAAGCATTCAAGCTATTGAAGGGATTTGGCTCAAGCATTCAAGATCTATCATTCAAACCCTAGATCTAGCTACCATGGTGGTGTGATCTTCCTAAAAGGTCCTTTGTTCATCTTCAAGATCCATACCATTATTTCTTGAAGGTGGATTTCAAGCATATAATCATGGAGGTTTGATGATGTTATGTTCAAGCTTTCATATCTACATACTTGATTACATTCCAAATACATTAGCATATCTATTGAATTGCATAGCTTCATTGTTAGATTCATTTCTACTACTTTCTAGCATTCTCCTATTTCAATTTCAATATTAAGGTTGATTCCAAACCAGCGTTTGACTAAGGCAAACCCCTCATACAACCCAAAACCCCCATTTCTTATAGGTACAGGTGTGAAATCTTAGATCTGACCATAGATTTGGATACCCTTTTCGGTAATTTTTTAGGATTTGTGAATAGAATCAGATTCAGACTTCAGGATAAAAAAGTAGTCTTTGACCTTTTAAAAGGTCAAAGTCAACCTGTGTGAATCTGGAGAAAAGATTTTTGGGTTTTGTCCACCTCAAAATTTCCAGTCTAGAATAGGTGATAGAATCTTTAGAAAGTTCACATAGAAGCCAGAAATTAGCATTTTCCAAATCTACCATAATTCAAGGTTAGTATTTGCACTTCAATTATTTCAGATTTCAAGCCTAATCCAACTATAGGAAAATATAGGGTTTTCTCTCTCATTTCATATTCGACATAAATTGATTCGATTGTGTATTAACCTTTTGGTTGATCAAATTGGATCTCTCCTTTGAGAATTTGGATATAGGAGTGAATCTCACATTTTTCCCACACACATACACAAATAGATGTGATTTCAAAACACAACTATTCATTTTGGTGAACCTGACATTATAAATGGTGTATGGGGTCCTAGGAAAATGATTTCGACATAAAAGAGACCCTAAAGCTAATATTCTACCCTTACATGAAATTCTATTGATACAAAAAGTAAATATAGATGATTAATATTGAAATTAAGAGAAAAAGGTACTTACCTCTGAAAAAGAATCGGTTGAAAACCCTATCAAACGATCTAAAAAATTGTTAATTTTGGTGTGTTTCAACTAAAACTACGAGATCTACAAAACCCAGAAATATTTTTCCAAGATTAACATAGGTCAACTTTGACCTTTTAAAAGGTCAAGGATGACATTTTTAATTTAAAGTCTGATTCTGATTCTATTCATAGATCCTGAAAGATTGCCGAAAAGGGTATCCAAATTCGCTCTCAGATTTGAGATTTTACACCTGTACCTACAAGAAAAATAGGGTTTTTGGTTGTTTTTTTTTGGGGGGGGGGTTTGCCTCAGTCAAACCCCAATTTAGGAATTAACCTTGAAATTGAATAGAAATTGTTGGAGTAAACAAAGTAAATGGAACAATTCACCTTGCTTGAGTTGAAACCCTTGTAGAGGATTCGAATCCTTGAGTCCACAAGGATGGATGAATGTAGAATCAAATGTAGGATGTCTCCAACCAATTATCTTTAGATCTTCAACACCAATCTTGAATAGATCTTGAACTTGGAAGAGGCTTGAATGAATGGATCTTCAACAAGAGGGCTCTATAGAGCTTGAATTCTTCAATGGCTTCTAATGGATCTCCTTGATGAATTGGATGCTTGAATGCTTGAAGGCTTGAATGCTTGATCTTCTTTCTTGCTTTCACTTGAGAGCTTGAGAGATTGATTGCCAAAACTTGATTACTTGATTGAGAGATTGGAAAACTTCATTGAGAAAATGGGAGAGGAAGCCTCCCTTTTATAGTGATCTAGGGCACAAGAGGGGCCTCGTAGAAAACAATAATTAAGGGCCCATGGGACAAAAATCTAGAGAGGTGCACATGAAGAGGAAATTAAATTAAAATCTTGACACAAAATTCTAGGAGGGGACCACCCTTAATATAGAAATGAAATAATTATTTAAGAGCCTTGTTACAAAATTCGAGGTGAGGCCAACCCCAAAGTTAATTTGAGTATTAGGCACAAAACTTGAGAAAGGATAATCTCCAATAATAAATTAGGATTCCTATACAAATATTAAAAAAGGTCCATTCTCAAATATTAATTTTAGAATTTGACACTTAATCTGAGGAATAATGGCCCCGAAGAGGGAAAAGACAAATATATTGATAAAGTCCTGGAACTGGAAGCTAACCCTAGAGACCCAGAACCTTAGGGTCAAGGTTGAGCTCATCCCTAACTAGGTTAGGTTTGAGGTCAACCTTGACCCCATAAGGTTGACATTGACCTTAGGGTCCAAAACCTTAGGTTCATAGTTCAGATTGCCAGGAAAGTGCTGAGAAGAAGTGGAAAATGGTGCAGAACAGGGGGAAAAGCTAGCTCCGAGTTGAATATCCATTGAAGGTGTTCAACATGACCCCAAACTAGTTACTCAAAGAGCTAAATGCTCTTACCATGGAAGTGCTTCCATTTTAAGATGATACATTAAGCCCCCACTTTAGCAAGAGTATGGAATCAATGCAAACTGTTGGTAAAGGAGATCATAAAGAAAAAGATAATCTTACTAAAATCAAAGGGACAAAGGAATCCTCAAGCCCCTAGAGACTCGAGTCTTCATCAAATCTGAGATTGCAATAAGGGAAACATCACTAAAAAGGATAGAAGGGGAAGAGAGAAGTGGCCAGCTCACCGAGTAAGATGTGCATATCTCACTGTGAACCACAAAAGGATAGGATGGCCTACCAAGAAAACACTTGATATTCACCCCATAATGTTGTGCACCTTCTAGTGGCTTTGTGCATGTATGTAGTGCATTTTCTAATAGCTTTTATAAAGTACCCATGGATCCACCTTCTTGTATCACCATGAAAATGAAATGCGTGTCTCCTCAAGATTTAGCAACTTATTTGAGTTACCCTCAGAAGATTTAGCATATTGATGTTTGTCTTTTTAGGATTTAGCAACTTATGTGTGTTACCATCCAAGATTTAGCATATTTGAAACTAGAAATGTGTGTCCCTTCAGGATTTAGCAACTTAAGTGCGTTCCCTTCTGAGAGTTAGCATGCTGCAAAACAAAATGTTAGAACATAATATAGAATGAGGGAGGCCATATATATGCCCCCCTCCTTAATATGGAAAAAACATACTATTTGACATGTTAAGGAAAGAAAAGAACAAGGATAAAGTCTTTTTCAACATCAAGACAATATCCATAGACAACACCCAGTCCAAGGCAAGAAGGTTACAGCTCCTATGAGGCCATGGAAGAGATGAATGCAAAGAGATATCATACAAGAAGTGAAAAAGTAACCCTTGGGAGGGATAGCACACTGTTTAGTTTCCAAGGTGAGTGATTTATCCACCATGGAAACTCAATGTCAAATAATGAAAGAGATTATGATCAAGGACATAGATCCTCAATGCAAACCAAAATTTTCATGTATAATTGGATATCACATAATAGATAAATACTACTTAACCAAGGAAAGAGGTGAATCCTAGAAAGACAGAAATGAAGGAGATGACATCCTTGCCCCCCAAGTGTAGGAACAAAGATGGAAGGAGACCTATTATATCACATGTAACAATATGCATGACAATGAGCCCCCAAGTATTAGGCTACCATTGTTTACATAATGTGGAGTTCTATAATAGGAACATAAATGTTATTTAGAGAAAACAGGATTAAAATACAACTCATTGTCACATGATATATAAATAGCCTTACTATCAATGAGCTTCCTAATCTTACAATGTAAATCTTGACATTCATTAGTAGAGTGATCATGAAATCTATGATATAAACAAAAAGGAAGAGTCTTCAAGTGTGGACTATGTTTCTTTTTGTGTGTAGGTCTAGTAATCATCTTAGCACAAAGGAGTTTAGGAAAAAGAACTTCTTGGGCTAATTCCTTCATAGTTTCATCATGTTTTGAGGTGTTATTTGAGATGTTATTAACATTGATTTGTTATCGAGGATTAAATCCTAATCCATAAGAATTCTCATGCCCCCCAGTGTGTAAGGGCATTTGAATTCCCTATTTATACTTACTACATCCTTGACCATTAAATCCTTGTTTAACTAGAAAGTGATAACCAGGACCATAACGAGAAGCCATATCAGAAGAAGTCAATGGAACTTCAGTAGTCACAATATCATCCTTAGTAGATTTGATATATTCACTATGGGTGGAAGCAGTGAAAAAGTTATTAGTAAGGGGTTTAGATGTAAAAAATCATTGTTCAAACTCTCTTTGTTTCTTCATAATTTCTAGATCATTAACCTCAAACTCTCCAATAAAGGTAGGAGTAAAATCCAAGGTTCCCCAATCATCGCCATGAAGAGCATTAGAGGAAGAAGGATTACTATTAGTAATAGGAGCAGTGTGAATTTGAATATTCAAACAAGGATTAGGCACATCATCTACATGAAGTGTATACATCACATTGTTATATATAAACTTGACTTAATGATGAAGGGTGGAAGGAATGACATGCATATCATGCAACCAATTTCTACCCAAAGGAAGGTTATAATTGAGAGATCCAGACATAACATGAAGAGGAGTATTTAGGATGACTGGTCCTACTTTGATAGGTAAGGTAATGATGCCTAAAGTGTTCTTAATAATGTTATCAAAGCCACGTATAGGAACATTATCAGATTGAATAGTTGAAAGATCAACATTAATCACTTTGAGAATGTCCATGCTACAAATGTTAAGCCCAGATCCATTATCAATCAAGGTCCTACGAATGATACTTTTATTGATAAAAATAGAAACCATAAGAGCATCATATTGATTCTAAACTTCTTTAGAAGGTAAATCCTTTTCAGTAAAGACAATGTCAGGAGGACCCGGGGTAGCATGCATGCATTGTAAGAAATTATTGATGTTCTCTTGATTAGGAGGTGGAGTAGGAAGAGTTGCTAGAACTTTTTGCAAGGCTACATAGTAGGTAGGTGAAGTTTGAAGTGTAATACCCCAAAAATGGGCTATAGGTTCATTAACCTCCTATATTGACACATCGAATGAAATCAACATTGAAGTCCTAACCTAAGGCACATCTAAGCATCATCGAATCCTAATTGATTATCTTAAATTCTGCATCGGGGAATATTCCTAGCAATATTCCTATTTATGTTAATTATCTTTAATTTAATGATTATTTGGTGATAAATCATATTTATCCTAAAGTTTGATTAATTGAATATTTTCATATTTAATTAATTAGATTTAATACTGCCACTTAATTGTTTAATGAAATTTAATTCTATCTATTATAAATTATATTATTTAATTTTGACAATAAATCCAAAATCCTATGATTAATTGATTAAATTCTTATTTAATTAATTAAAGCAAGTTGTCATTATTTAATAATATAGTTTTTAATAAAAGTTTGATTAAATGATTGATTAACCCATAAATCAATTGTTTTATTTCAAAAATCAGTTAAGTTGAGAATAAATCATTTTATTTATTTATTAATTCATAATTATCCATGTGCACATTTAAAAAGCAGTTAAACTCCAAATTAGAAAATCAATGCAAGTTGTTAGCTTTTTGAAACTCAACATCATTTTTGAGTTCAAAAGTTGATCTAAACTTCTAATTTAAGTTAAACTCTGCTTTTGCATGTTTTTTGTGAGTTAAATATCCTTTATTTAAAAATAACTCAAAAATCAACCTGAGTTTATCATGAGTGATTTATGGCTTTTCCCATGAACCTCCAAAGCCCTGGATTTATATAAAATCAAGGCTTTAGCTCCTCATTTATCATCCACAATTTTGCATACCTACGCTGTCAAATTTGATTCAAGAGTTGCACAATCATGCTAGAGAATTGGAATTGGAAGAATCAAGGCCTCTTACGAATCAACATCTTTGTGAGATCAATCCTATTTTTGCATATCATTGTTAGATATATTTCATATCATGTTTTCATATAGATCAGTTTCATATCAGTTTTCATTCATAATTGCATAGAAAAGATAAAAAATATAGATTAGCTTGCATTCGTTACATATCTAGATTTCACATTCAAATCCTTCATTTAGGTGTCATCAAGGTCACTAATCTCAATTTCAATCTAAGAGCATCATACTCGCATCTATTAGAAGGTAGTAAATCACCTGGTTAGTTTAGATTCAATTACTTGCAAGATTTCAATTTTCGCTAACCTCTAATGTTTTACTGAAGTGTTGTGTCTATAGATTAGGTAAAAAATTCACACACACATTTCTGGCACCCACCATGGGGCCCTGATACAAGTTTCCAATTCAATTCTATCAATTTTTGTCTTTTTCTTCTCAGTTTCTGTGCAAAACTATGATTTTAAATTTTTGTCCATACCACTGTCATACGAGTTTCTAACAAAATTCATATGAGATGCTACCCACTGTCGTACAATAGTCTATCAGATCAAGGATCATTCTGGAGACTACACACTGTCGTTTGAAAGTTCAATTGTCATTTCATCAGACACCCAGTGTCGTACAAGTTTCTAGACTATCATCTGGGGGCAGACCCACTATCGTACAAGTTTCAACATCAGGTTTCAATTATTGTTTCACTTTTTAAGGCAAAGTGTCAGATTTGGTTTCCAAATTTTGACTAACTGCTAATCTTAACAATTGAAATTCTCTATTTTTGATTGACTCCTACTGATTTAGATTGGGAAAAGTGCAAGAATTGCTAAAAATTAGGTAATATTCTACTAAGCACATTGTGAGGAATTCAGGTAATCTTCTCAACTGATAAGACTTCAATTTGGACTTAAAATCAACCTCTCATGTGTCTAGCTTGTGTGCTTCCTTTCATGATTTTGTTTTACACACTTGCATAATTGATACTAGGTTGTGACACCTTAGGTATTCATTAAGTAGTCTTAGATACTTGTGATTGATCTAAATTTCTATATTGGGTTATTGGACTCACTAATCTGTCAGCCCCTCGTTCCACCCCGTGGTTGCAATCTCAGTGCCATAAAGGGGAGGGGTCTAGAGGAAAGAAGTGTTAATTGTTCCACCAGGGAACCCTTTTGTGCTTTTTGGAACTCACTTGTTTTCTAGGTTGTGGACTCATTTTTATCTTGTGTGAGGTGTTAAGTGTTCCACCTTGTGGACTCATCTCATATTTTCTCTAAACGTTAAGTGTTCCTCTTTTTGCTTTTGGATACTTTCGGTAGATTTGCTTTTCAGAATATATATATGTGCTCACATAGTAATTAGGCCCTATGAACACTATTTGTGATTCTTAAGAGATTGGATTCCTAGTGAAATCCTTCCTTGATGACAGAATCCTTGTAGGCACGGAGGATACTTAGTGCGTTTCACATTCTACTTGGTTAGTGCATCTTCTCTTATTGATCGATACATTCTCTCTCTGGAGGGGTTGATAGATCACGTGGAGTTGACATCACAGACCTTGGTGAAACAAACTTTGTCTTAGTGTGTCAGATTAATCTGCTTGCTTTTTTTGGGTTAAAAGTGAAGAGGTGTCAAAACCTTGGATCTGGTGCCAAGTCCCCATGTGGTATATTTTGTGAGTCATCTTTAGAGAGGGTTAACCATAGTGGACATTCCCTGAATTGGGCCAACCACATTGATAGAACCTCAAGTGGTAATAGCCATTTTCACCATGGTAGTGGTAGCCGCTATATAAATGTCCTTGTGGGAGAAATCTTCATAGGTGTGGTTCATTGTTGGGTTGTTAGATCTCCCTAGCAGCTCTTGATTGATTAAATTCTTAGACTATGTCAAAACCCTGGTACACCGAGATTGGAGTTCACCCCTTTGGATCATAAAAGTTGCAAAGTCAAACCATTACTAAAAACCATAGCGAGGCCAGATTTTCATTTTCAAGAATATGTGTGTTATTGCAAATTTTTTTGGAACATACACAATTAGCACTCTCAGGGATTACAATTTGGTCACTTGATTGTTCATGCACAAGGTTTCTTTTTCCCTTGTTCATTGTTTTTCAAACGTTCTTGAAATCACTTGCCTACTATTTTGCATGCTTGGTTATCTACTTGGTTATTAAAAATGAACAAATTTGGTATAATCTTCAAATCTGGACAATACAATTTGCAAACAATCCAAAACTGAAAACCTCAAAATTTGCAAAATCTGAAGTGAAAAATCTTTTCTGGAGACAAAAGTCATACGAGTTTTGGTCAAGTGTCATATGGTTGTGAACCCACTATCGTATGATCCTATACCCACTGTCGTATGAGTCTTGCTACTAGAAAATTCAAAAAGAAGTCAACCCTACTATCAATTGTCATTTCATAACATACCCACTATCATACAAGCTTTGCAACTGTCGTTTCATAACATACCCACTATCGTATGAGTCTGCAGAGTGTCATTTGGAAAATTTTTTAAAGTTGTCAGAATTGCCAGATAACCAGCTTTTCCAGCCTAATTCTGGGATCTGTCAAATCACTGTGTCAAGAATAGAGCAATAGCTATTGAGAATCCTATCATTTTCCTAAAGTGACCATTTGAATCAGATCCAGCCTTCTATTTAATCGATTTGAGTCATTTTTGTCTCGTGTCAAAATCTTGTTAGATCTACCCATCTTCAATCAATCATCAAAAATAGACTAAGTGTTGTGAACTCATGTCCGCTATCTTTTGGGCCATCTACCCATACATCTAGGGCACAATATCCTTCACCCACATCTAATCAAATCTTCAAATCAATCATAATCTTAACAAGGTTGCATCATCTGATTTTCTCAAATCAAATCATTCTTTAGTTGTCTTCATCATTTTCTTTTGTTTCACCCAAGGTTAATGGTGGAAACCAGAGCTACCTCACACAAAAAATTAGGAGAAACATTCCATACCTTACCTTTGACTACTATCTAAGGTCCCACTTGTGAACAAATCATTAATTCTAGTCTTTACAAAGATGATGGTCACGGCAACTTGCAATTAAAAACTAGTTACGTACCTCCTCCATCAACTCACTGAGGTAATCAACAAACTCCTCCTCGATCTATCCCAAGAAGTTTCAGAACTCCCACCATGTCTCAAGTAGGGATGAATGATGGCTCTCAAGGAGCTCAATCTCAACATGGCACAGATCAGGCACCCACACCTGAAGAAATTGCCCGATATCAAAATAATGATGAATTAAAGAAAATGATGAGGCATTTCTTGAAGGAAGATAGAGAAGCATACTTCCTAGAGTTGGCTCACCAAGGAGCTAAACTTCCTCCTAACTTTAATGTCAAAGATATCATCACACATGAGGAGGAAACTCCAATCATGGCAATGATGAAACAAATGCATGCTATGCAAGTCAAACTGAATAAGCTTGAAAAAGAGAAAGAACCCAAGGAATTCTCCATGGAGGCCCTATGTCCTTTTCCATTTGACAAAGACCTATACATGTTGCCATTCCCAAAAAGAGTGGAGATGCCAAAGCATGATAAATATGATAGACACTCTGATCCTCAAGATCATGTCAGAGAGTTCTGTATGCAATCCATGGAGTTCATGCATGAACCAACCTATCTAATGCATCTCTTTCCTAGATCTCTGGGAGGAGCATCTATTCATTGGTTTTCAAGATTACCTCCTATGATTACAACTTTTGAGGAGTTGATTAAACTATTTTATCAACAATACTCCTACAATATTCAACACTTGGTCACCATGATCAATATTTGTAACCTCAAGCAATATCCAGGAGAACCATTCCTAACATTCCTCAAGAGGTGGCAAAAGAAGTTCTCTCTATATGCTAGACCAATTCCCGAAATGGAGAAACTTGAAATCTTTATCAACAATCTTGTTCCAGAGATCAACTACCCATTACAAATGCAAGATCATACATCTTTTGATAAAATGGTAGATAATGTGATCAAGATTGAGAAAGTACTTGTCAAGAAAGGAGACATCACACTTCAAAAAGACAAGTACGAATTTGGATCTGGATCTAGTTCAAAAGATAAAAACAAAAACTAGAACAAGAACAAAGGCATCGTCACAGATGGTGTGTTGATACTGTTCATGCCCCATCAAAGGCACCAACCTACAATCTAACTCTTAGTTCCCAAGCCATTAAAGATTCAAAGAAAAAGTCATCTGAACCATTTCAAAAGAAGCCAGAGTACAAATCTTGGGATAAAAAGAGAAAATTCACTCCTCTTGGAGAATCTTTAGAATCAGCTATGAGAACCCTACTGGCTGATAATATCATTTCTTTACTAGAAATTTGACAATTTGATCTAGACCCCAAGCCACATTGGTGGAAAGAAAATGAATTCTATGATTTCCATCGAGGTAAAGGTCACAAAAATAATAACTGCTTATGGTTGAAACACACTATTCAAGATTTGATCGATAAGGGAGACATCATGATTGACAATCCTAAAAGCAATAACAATCACACAACATTCACAGAACCATTTCCACAACATGGTCAAGGAGTTTCATCTTCCCAACCTAACATGGGGGAAAAAGTCAATTATGCTTACCCTGGAAATGATGTTGTCATCAATATGGTTGAACCATGTCTCTCTAAGAATTGTAATGTCATCACTATTGTACAAAGAGAAAGAGATCATTCCTCAGCTAATGCAGTTACTAGATCACAAGCTCAGGCCCATCTAAATGGACAAATCCTAGATTCATCTAATGTACCTAAGATACCCTTCAATCTTTCATCTACTTCCAAACAGAAGGTTGCTTCCAAATCTTCCAATCCAAGGATACAAGGCCTACATCTTATAGCATTGTCCAACAACTTCAGCACACGAATGCCAAAATCTCTATGTTTGAATTACTTTGAATATCCCTAGCTCATAGAAATATCCTAGACAAAGCTTTTCTTAGATCTAATGTTCCTGATGACCTAGATTTAGATAGATTCCAGACTATGGTTGGACATCTTACATCACCGCAATATATCTCCTTTTCAGAGGAAGATGACAATTCCTTGAGTCACCCGCATAATCAACCTTTGCATATGGAGGTCTTGATCTAGAACTGTAGAGTCAAACATCTATTGATAGATGGGGGAAAAGGCCTAAACATTTGTTCTTATAGCTTGATCACACAGTTGAGATTCTCAAAAATGGCTATTGATCCTTGAAAGAAGATAACCATAAAAGCCTATGATGAACATGAAAGATCTTCTAAAGGAACCATTGTCTTACCCATCCAAGTGGGCCCAGTCATTAGAGATACCACATGTCAGGTGCTTGATCTACCATTGGCTTACAACATCCTTCTAGGGAGACCATGGATACATGAAATGCAAGCTATTCCTTCTACGTACCATCAATGTTTAAAATTTCCCTATGAAGGAGTAGAGGTTACTATCCCACCAGATCTGAGTACTACTTGCAATACACTGAAGGAAGGTGCTAATAAGCTTGTTCCCAATAATAGAGAATCTTCCATTAAGCAGCTAAATGTTGCTTCAACATCCAAAATGGAAGACATTGCTAAAGAGGTCAATATCAAAGAAAATGGGATGGGAGAATACACTATAGAGCCAGTCTTTTCTTTGACATCTCTCCCTATCTCACCTAAGTCATATGGAGAATCTTTGAAGTAGCCCATATCAGAACCTAAGGCACCTCTAGAAGCATATAAAAGAAAATTTGTGGTGGAGCAGGTATCCAAGCAAGAATTTGAATAGGATGAAGCCGTGCTCGCATGGCTATACAAAGATGAATCTGAGTCTAAAATTGTTCAAACTAGTGACAATATAGTGCCTGAGATTCCTTCTAAGTCATATGGTCCAGGAGACAAATTGATTACTAAAATGGGATATATAGGAAAAGGACCTCTAGCATTACAAAGAAAAGGTCTTTTGTCACCTCTTGACCATCTGGGTCATAGAAACAAGAGCAAAATAGGCCTAGGCTTTAAGAAGAAACCCTATCACCTCAAAGGCAATTGTTCTTATGTCATAGAATAGATTGCACCAGGAGAACGCCTTCTCAAGAAGGAAGAGACAGAACCCTCTGATAGTGATTTAGATAGCTTAGAGCTCATCCCCTATAAATGTATTCTAGAGGAAATCAAAGACCTTCTTGATATAGAAAATGATCCCATAAAAAGAATCAACATAGTAGAAACACAAGAACCTACTATAGAACAAAAGATAGTTGCAACACAAGAACCAGCTAATCTCAAAACTGATCAAGAGTGTCAAGAAGAAGGTGGTAGCTATTCTGACACAAATTCCCATGAATATGAATTCAAATCTGAAACTGAGGGTAACCCTTCTTGGGGCATTCATCCTAACTTTACACATATTCTAAGATTTCCTAGAGATCTTGAATCAGAAGTTGAATCAAATGACTATGAATGGGGAGCCATTCCAGAGGAAGATGAGCTTATCACAGAAAAATATGTTGATACTATTCACCAATATGCACCTACTCCCAATGTAAGTCAAGAGTGAAATAATGAACTTAACATGTCTGATCCACCTAGAGCTGAATTGGACTCCCATGATGACATTGAGCCTATTCACAAGTTAAACATTTTGAGTTGTAATATCACCTTTGAGCTTGAGCGTTGGGTTGGTACCAATGATGATAGATCCACATTTTTTAACACCATTTCCCAAGCCTTTCCCACTTTGACTATCCAACGTCCCAACCTTATTGACCAAACTTCCATGAATCGAAGCCATGGTGTTTACACCTTTCCCAATGACTATGCCCTTTCTTGTTACCTCAACGCAGTCAAGCCTATGAGGACTTCCATCAACAAACCAAGTGTCAACATGATCGAGTTAGACATCAAATAGCTTAGTTAAAAGAATAAAAGCAAAAATAAAAAGAAAAAGAGTTCTGAGGGTGAAAACCACTTTGTGGCAGTCTCAGAACCAAAAATAGTAAAGAAAATAGACATATCCAAAGGTGAAAACCTCTCTGAGGTGCTTAAGAATGAGATATTTGATGTCCTTCCAAGTCATTTACAAGACAGATCTCTAGTTCTAATTGAGCCCACTCAATATATCAATTTGGGTACAGTAGAGGAACCCCAGTTGGTACATGTAGCACAATCATTATCAAAAGAAGAGAAGCAAAAATTTATTGCATTCTTAACGAAAAAAAAGATCAACTTTACATGGAAATATTCAGATATGCTAGGGTTGGATCCAAATCTTATCATGCACCATTTATCTATTGCTCCTGGAGTAAAAACCGTGAAGCAAAAATTGAGAAAGATGCATCCTCATGTTGCACTCTTGGTAAAAGCTGAATTAGAGAAACTCCTAAAAGCTGGATTCATCCATGTCATAGACTATGTATAGTGGATCTCTAATATTGTACCTATTTCTAAACCAAATGGTTCAATCAGAGTGTGCACAGACTTTAAAGATGTGAATAGAGCATGCCCTAAGGATGATTTTCCACTACCTAACATTGATATGATAGTGGACATGACCATAGGTTTTGAGATGTATTCCTTAATGGATGGTTTCTCTAGATACAACCAAATAAAAATTGCTCCAGAAGATCAAGAGAAAACTACTTTCACATGTGCATGGGGTACCTTCTATTGGAATGTCATGCCATTTGGACTTAAGAATGTTGGTGCTACATATCAAAGAGCAATGACATCTATTTTTCATGATATGATGCATAGGACTATGGAGGATTATGTGGATGATACATTAGCAAAATCTATGATTAGAACTGAACATCTAAAAGACTTGAGCATGATCCTAGATAGAATGGAAAATTTTAATCTCTAACTAAATACTAAGAAGTGTGCTTTTGGAGTCACTTCTGGAAAATTCTTGGGGTACATAGTCTCAAAGAAAGGTATTGAAGTCGATCCAGCTAAGGTGAAAGCCATCATGGAGATGAAACCTCACAAAAATATCAGTCAAATGAGAACCCTACAAGGGAGGGTGCAATCTATCAGGAGATTTATATCACAGCTTGCTGACATATCACAGCCTTTCACAAAGACATTACATAAAGGTGTGACCTTTGCATGGAATAACGAATGTGAAAAGAACTTCAACCATATCAAAACATATCTAGAAAATCCTCCTATTCATGGGAAGCCTTTGATACTTTATGTCTCTGCAACTGATACATTACTGGGTGCATTATTAGCTTAGCATGATGAAAATAAGAAGGAAAGAGCCATATACTACATCAGCAAAACTTTAGTGGCTTATGAGAAGAACTACTCTATGATTGAAAAATCCTATCTAGCTATGATCTTTGCATCATAGAAACTGAGACACTACATGTTAGCTCATACCACTCATTTGGTAGCTAAGATTGATCCACTCAAATACCTACTAAGTAAAGCTGCCCTCACAGGCAGACTAGCCAAATGGGTTATGCTCTTAAGTGAATTTGACATAGAATATGTTGAAAGAAAAGTTGTTAAAGGTCAAGTTATTGCTGATCAATTAGCAGATACACCTTTTTTTGATGATACACCAATGCAAATGGAATTTCTAGATTCCTCTATCATGAACATTTCTTCCAGAGAATGGTAGTTATTCTTTGATGGCTCCTATACATAGAATGGATTTGGCATGGGTATATTTCTCATAACTCCTCAAGGATACTCCATCCCTAAAGCATTCAGATTAAAGTTTCCATGCACAAATAACATTTCTGAATATGAAGCCCTTCTTAATGGCATGAAACTGGTGATTGAGTGGAGGGTTACAGAGATACACATTCATGGAGACTCACAACTTGTTATCCATCAGGTCAATGATGTGTACCAAACAAAAGATGATAAAATCATTCCATGCAAAATAATGGTAGATGATCTAAAGAAGTACTTCATCTCTATCACATTTGAGCACATTCCTAGAATGGAGAACAAGGTTGTCAATGCAATGGCAACATTATCTACTCTGTTACAGCAACCTGAACATGAGCTACGCTATGAGTTCCTGGTGGAAGCCCTATCCTATCCTGCATATGACTCCCCTAAAACCCGCATGATCTACACTGTTGTAGGTTATGACTCATCCAAATACAAAAACCTCTTTTCCCATCTCAATGACCAAATCATTCCCGATTCCTTTAACCAGTTTGAGAAGCAAAACCTTATCTATACTACATCCTGATATGTCATCATTAGTAACGATCTGTACAAATGAGGTCTAGATGGTACACTACTTAGATGTTTAGAATGGGAAGAGTCTCAATGTGCATTGGAAGAAGTCCATGAAGGTATATGTGGGTCACACTTGAATGGTTTAATACTACCTCAAAAACTTATTAGGGCTGGGTACTATTGGCCAAACATGGAAAAAGAGGCTATCAAATTCGCTAAAAATTGTCAACAATGTCAAGTTCATGACAACTTGATTCATGCTCCAGGGAGAGATCTGATTCCCTCTACTACATAATGTCCTTTTCAATAATGGGCTTTTGATCTTATAGGTTCTATCCATCCACACACTTCTAATGGGCATACCCATATAATCATAGCCACAGATTATTTTACAAAATGGGTAGAAGCAGTCCCCTTAACACAAGCAATAGGGAAACAGATATCTATGTTCATCTTGAACTACATCATATGTAGATATGGGATCCCACATTCCATAATCACAGATAATGGGGGACAATTCAAAAACAAGGACCTAGATGATTTATGTGCCAAATTCAAGATTACTCAACATTGGTCATCAATCTACTATCCTCAAGGGAACAGACAAGCTGAGGCTTCAAACAAAAATCTATTGAAGATCTTGTATAGAATAGTTAATAAAATAGGAAGAGATTGGCATCTCATGATCAATCCAGCTCTCTGGGCCTATAGAAAAAGTATCAGAATGCCCATTGGGGCTACTTCTTTTACTTTAGTTTATGGGTCTGAAGCGGTACTACCCATTGAGGTTGAAATCCCATCACTAAGAATCAGAATGCAAGGTCTAGTAACTGATGATGACTACAGAGTGTCTAGGTTGCAAGAACTTGAATTAATAGATGAGCACAAACAAGTAGCATATGATTATCTTAGAGTGTATTAGAAGAGAATGTCTAGAGGCTACAACAAGAAAGTCAGACATGGAGAATTCTAGGTTGGTGATCTAGTCTTGAGAGAAAATCCCAAAAATCAATCACATCGAGAATGCAAGGGAAAATTTGAACCCAACTGGCTGGGTCCATTTGTAATCACTGCTACTTTTGGCTCTAGTGCCTATCAACTCTCAATGACTAAAGAAGAACAGCTCCAAGAACCAATCAACATTCTCCATCTGACGAAATTCTATGCCTAAGGCATTTAGTCTATGGTAAAATGTCCTGAAAAAATCTTAAAAATTGGAAAAAGTCCTGAAAAAAATGAACATCTTGGTGAAAACCTAGTAATAGGTACCTCGATGATTCACAAAAAAAATTGAAGAAAAGGAAAAATAAAAAAAAATAGAAAAAGAAAAAGTGACTTGGCAAAAAATTGGAAACAGGCACCTCAGTAGAAAAAATAGAATCTCTACCAAGATGGTGAAAACTTGACAAATAGGCACCACTTGTTCAAAATGCTCCATCTATCAGTGTAATCTTGGTCCTTCCCAACTTTCAGTCTGCATTAGTCTATATATATCTGATGCAGGAGCATCCTAGGTGTAAGAGCAATCTTGCATCACCCAAAAATATTTCTATTTTTGTATTCAATAAGGGCTATTTTGTGCAGAGCTACTATTTATGGAAAGTTACTATTTTTGGTAATTTTCGTATGTGCTCAGAATGATCTGATTTCTTTCTTGGAGGTTCATTTTGGTCATATAAGTCTACCAGTAAAGTTTCATTGCCAGATCAAGTGTATATTGGAAGATATTGAAGATTTTCGGTATTGGCAGCAGGGTACAGAAACTTTGAACTCAATTTTGAAGGCTTTAGAGGCCCCAGATGAGGTCAAAAATTTGGGTGACGGGCACTTGCGTAGGTCAAGCTTGTAGAGCACTTCGTGGCATTTCTGAAATGGGGTTATAATAGCCGATCGGGTCAACTGGTGATGACTTATGGTCTTCGGAAGTTGGGCCACCCGAAATGGCGAAAAATAATTTTCTTCAAAATTTCTGTTCGGGTTTCAAAAGTTATCCTGAGCTGACTATGATGTAATAAAATGTAAAATAAAATAATTCTAAATTTGGTCGGCCTTATTGGCTAAAATTCTTGAACCTTCCCAGGCGGTGGAAAATTGCCTATATAAGGAAGGCTATATTATTGTCTTAGGCAGTTCGGAATAATTCTGGGTAGTAGATCTGGGTATTGATTCGAGGCTTTTTCCTATAGAATATTGTAAGGGAATGCCCATGTGGCTTTGCATATTATAATTCTGAAAGTTTGTAATTCCACATTTGTGGAGATAATAAGAAGCCAATTTTCTGTTCTTGCATATTACTGTTGTTGTTTCTCTATTTCTATTATGTGTTTGTGGTATTAAGGGGAGCACCCTTCATCAAGTGGTATCAGAGCCAGGTTTTCTTGAGTGTGTAAACAGATCGCCGACTGTGAGGCAGTTTGCACCAGGACCATGGTTAGGGTTTCAGCACGCATCGCAAAAATGCCTCCACAAAGAGAACGTGGCGGAAGAGCTGGTGCTGTGACACCTGAGGTTAGAGAGCTGCAGAGACAAGTGTGAGCATTGCAAGAAGAGATTCACAGAGGAATGAATCTTAATGTCAGAGACGAAAGCGAGGATGAAGCCGAAGAAGAATATCAAGAAGGAGAAGTTGAAATTGTGAACCAGGAGGAAGAAAGACTTTTTCAGGCGATTTCCAAGATTGGGAAAAGACCTAAGATTGAGGTTCCTACATTTTCTGGAAATTTTAACCCAGAGGAATTGATCGACTGGATCAATGAATGTGAAGAATATTTTGAGTATGAAGATGTTGAGGATCCTGATAGGGTCAAATTTGTGAAGGCCAGACTGAAAGGTCATGTGAAGATATGGTGGCAAGAGATTCAGTTGGAGTGAAATAGAAGGAGAAAGGAGAAAATCATGAGATGGGATCGGATGGTGGATAAATTAAAGTGACAGTTCATTCCTGTTGATTATGAGCTTGACCTACTGAAGAAAATGCAAAGTTTGAAGCAAGCAGGAAGATCTGTTCAGGAGTATATAGAGGAGTTCTATTGACTTCTCATCAGAACAGGCCATGCAGAGGCTGATAAAGAGAAAGTTGCCTGATACTTTAATGGGTTAAGGCCAAGCATTCAGGAGGAGCTGAATCTGGTTCGAATGAACAGTATTGAAGAGGCATACCAGTTTGCCCTAAAAGTAGAGGAAAAGCTGAACAAGAAGTTTGAGAGCAGACAAAACGGAAGAGGTCGCGGTGGATGATCTGGTGGACGGTCATATGGTGGCTGAAATGAAGATCTGAAAAAGAAGGATGAGGCCAGTAGCAGTTAGAATCAGCGAGGAAATAATTCCAATCACTTCCAGGATCAGAATAATAGAGATCAGAGAGGAAGAGGAAGAGGACAAGGATCTGGAAGAGGTGGCTTCCATGGAACATGTTTTCACTGTGGAGAAGAAGGTCATAGGGCATTTGAATGTCCTTAGTGCCAACGCAGAACAGACAGGAGAAATGAAGGCCAGGCCAGAGTTGCACATGTAGATGAAGATGCCAGATCATCAAATTTTGAAGATGCTGAAAGAGGAGAAATGTTGATTAACAGAAGAGTCATGTTGAGTGGTGAGAATGAACCTGAGCAAAGGAGGAGCCTGTTTCACACCAGGTGCAAGTGTGAAGGTAAATGTTGTGATGTGATTATTGATAGTGGAAGCACTGACAATTTGGTGTCAGAAGAGATGGTCACAAAGTTGAAGCTCAAGAGATAGAAACACCCACATCCATATCGGATTGCCTGGGTACAGGATGACCACAAGGTCATGGTCAATGAACAATGCCTAGTGAAGTTCAAGATCGGTGGGTACCAAGATGAGGTACTATGTGATATCATCTCTATGGATGCATGTCATATGTTATTGGGTAGACCGTGGCAGTTTGACAGATGTGTTGTACACGATGGTCATGCGAATACCTATTCCTTGACAAAGGATGGAGTGCGACATAAGCTAAAGCCATTGAAGGAGACCGAAGAAAAGGTATGTGGCAATGCAAGAAAAACATTTGTTGATGGAAGGAAATTCCTAGATGGTATGAGGCATGAGCATGTATATTTTGCTTTAATTCCAAAAGCTGGTAAAGAGGAAGTAGAAGATGTTCCTGTAGAAGTTGCAGATTTGTTGAATGAGTTTTAGGATATTGTATCCGATAACGTGCCTGATGGATTACCACCAGTCAGGAAGATCAGTCATCAGATGGACTTGATCCCAGGAGTGAGTTTGCTGAATAAGGCAGCACACAGAATGACACTTGCAGAAAGTGAGGAGTTGAATAGATAAGTACATGAACTGTTACAGAAGGGGTTGATTCGAGAGAGTCTGAGTCCCTGTGCTGTACCAGTGGTATTAGGACCAAAGAAGAATGGAGAGTGGAGGATGTGTACAGATTCTAGGGCAATAAACAAGATCACAATCAAGTACAAGTTTCCATTGCCATGAATGGATGATATTATGGACTGTTTGAGTGGAGCTGTGTATTTTTCAAAGATAGATCTAAAAAGTGGATATCATCAGATTCGGATCAGAGAAGGAAATGAATGGAAGACCACCTTCAAGACAAAGAAAGGACTGTATGAGTGGTTAGTCATGCTTTTTGGGCTAACCAATGCACCGAGCACTTTCATGCGGCTCATGAATGAGGTTCTGAAAGAATTTCTGGGTAAGTTTGTCATTGTTTACCTAGATGATATTTTGATCTTTAGTAAGACATTGGATGAGCATATGATACATATTCGTATGGTATTTGAGAAGTTGAGAGAAGAGAAATTGTTGATTAATTTTAAGAAGTGCAGTTTTGTGAAGAAAGAGTTAGTGTATTTGGGATTTGTAGTTTCAGTAGAAGGTCTAAAAATGGACCCAGAGAAGGTACAGGCTATCCTTGAATGGCCTACTCCAAGGAGTGCTACTGGGGTAAGATCTTTTCATGGTCTAGCTAGCTTTTACAGAAAGTTTATCAAAAATTTTAGCAGTATTTGTGGACCCTTGACTGAAACAATGAGAGGGGATAGGAAAGAGTTTAAGTGGACTAAAGGAGCAGGAAAGAGTTTTCAATTATTGAAACAAAAAGTTACAAAACAACCTATTTTAGCACTTCCAGATTTTAATAAGGTGTTTCAAGTAGATTGTGATGCTAATGGTACTGCAATAGGAGCTGTTATGAGCCAAGAAGGTAAACCTGTTGCTTATTTCAGTGAGAAGTTAAATGATGCCAAGAGAAAATATTCTGTTTATGATCAAGAATTTTATGCTATAGTTCAGGCATTAAAGAAGTGGAGACATTATCTGCTTCCTAAGGAGTTTGTTTTGTATATTGATCATCAAGCTTTGCAATATTTGAATAGTCAAGAAAAATTGAATCAAAGGCATTTGAAATGGGTTGAGTTTTTGCAAAGTTATACATTTGTTTTGAAACACAGGAGTGGAAAGTCTAATAGGGCTGCAGATGCTCTTAGTAGAAGGCAACTATTGCTGACAGAAATGTAGATTGAAGTGGTTGGGTTCAAGGAACTCAAGAATTTGTATTCAGAGATCCTGATTTTGGTGAAGCTTGGAAAGCTTGTACAGAACCTGTTACTCTAGACAGGACAAAATGGTTGGATTTCATCATCTAGGATGATATGCTATTCAGAGGGAGTCAGTTGAGCATTCCACGAAGTTCTATGAGGGAGAATCTCATCAAGGAGAAGCATAGCGGAGGATTGGCTGGACATTTTGGTCATGATAAAACCCTTGGTTTGGTTAGTGAGAATTATTATTGGCCACAGTTGCAGCAAGATGTGAAGAAGTTTGTACAGAGTTGCAGAGTATGTCAGATGGTGAAAGGAGTGAAGCAGAATACAGGGTTGTATCAGCCATTACCTGTACCAGAGAAGCCTTGGGAGGATATCAGCATGGACTTTGTTCTTGGTTTACCGACGACACAGCGAAGACACGATTCAATTTTTGTGGTAGTTGACAGATTTTCAAAGATGGCACATTTTATTCCCTGCAAGAAGACTAATGATGCTGTTCATGTAGCAGAATTGTTTTTCAGAGAAGTAGTGAGACTTCATGGTTTGCCAAAGACCATAGTTTCAGATCGGGACACTAAGTTTGTTGGATATTTCTGGCGTACATTGTGGAAGAAGTTGAAGATAGATTTGAAGTTTAGTTCATCACATCATCCACAGACTGATGGACAGACAGAGGTGGTGAATAGAAGTTTGGGAAATTTGCTGAGATGTTTGGTTGGAGATAAGCCAACAGGATGGGATTTGATTTTACCACAGGCAGAATTTGCATACAATAATTCTATCAACAGGAGCACTAGTAAATCACCATTCCAGATTGTATATGGAAGTAGTCCAAGAAATGCATCTGAATTGAGGAAGATAGATAAAGGAGAAATAAGTAGTGCTGAAGCTGAGGATTTTGCAGAACACTTGAAGAACATCCATGAGGAGGTGAGGAAGCATATTACCAAGATGAATGCACAGTATAAGGCTAAGGCAGATGAGAAAAGGAGGTATAAGGAATTTCAGGTTGGTGATGAAGTCATGGTTCATTTGTGGAAGGAGCGGTTTCCAGTTGGTACATATAACAAGCTGAAAATGAAGAAGTTTGGACCATGTAGGATATTGAAGAAACCTGATTTAGGAAATGCATATGAGGTAGAATTGTCTACCGAGCTAAATATTTCACTAGTGTTTAATATTTCAGATCTGACAGAGTATCATGAGGGAGGTGTTGAAGATGAGATCACAGCGGTACAGTGGAGTATTCCAACAACTAGTTTAGACACTAAGGAGATTGAAGATATACTGGATAGTCATGTTGGCAGAAGCACAAGGAACAGGACATATGAAGAATATCTGGTCAAGTGGAAAGGATGACCTGTTGAAGATTCATCATGGCTGACAAAGGAGGAGGTTAGCCGTCTTGATTTTCCTCTGCACACCTGAGTTGTGATAGGGTGACTTCTCAAATTACCCCGGGTGTCTGATGCAGGAGCATCCTGGGTGTAAGAGCAATCTTGCATCACCCAAAAATATTTCTATTTTTGTATTCAATAAGGGCTATTTTGTGTAGAGCTGCTATTTATGGAAAGTTACTATTTTTGGTAATTTTTGTATGTGCTTAGAATGATCTAATTTCTTTCTTGGAGGTTCATTTTGGTCATATAAGTCTGCCAGTAAAGTTTCATTGCCAGATCAAGTGTATATTGGAAGATATTGAAGATTTTCGGTATTGGCAGCAGGGTACAGAAACTTTGAACTCAGTTTTGAAGGCTTTAGAGGCCCCAGATGAGGTCAAAAATTTGGGTGACGGGTGATTGCGCGGGTCAAGCCTGTAGAGCGCTTCGTGGCATTTTTGAAATGGGGTTATAATAGATGATCAGGTCAACTGGTGATGACTTATGGTCTTCAGAAGTTGGGCCACCCGAAATGGCAGAAAATAATTTTCTTCAAAATTTATGTTCGGGTTTCAAAGGTTATCTTGAGCCGACTATGATGTAATAAAATGTAAAATAAAATAATTCTAAGTTTGGTCGGCCTTATTGGCTAAAATTCTTGAACCTTCCCAGGCGATGGAAAATTGCCTATATAAGGAAGGTTGTATTATTGTCTTAGGCAGTTCGGAATAATTCTGGGTAGTAGATCTGGGTATTGATTCGAGGCTTTGTCCTACAGAATATTGTAAGGGAATGCCCATGTGGCTTTGCATATTGTAATTCTGAAAGTTTGTAATTCCACATTTGTGGAGATAATAAGAAGCCAATTTTTTGTTCTTGCATATTACTGTTGTTGTTTCTCTATTTCTGTTATGTGTTTGTGGTATTAAGGGGAGCACCCTTCATCAATATCCTTGTTTTAATAAAGTCAGTTTGTGCACCAATCTGCAAAAACATCTGTATCCTATCAATGTTCAAACTTGGGGGCAATCAATGTCATATCCTATGGTCTCCAGTATACCTCAGAAGAGTTATATCCAGTTAGAGTCCTTTGAAGCTTCATTTGAGTCAGTTAGTTAGTCTTGTCTCTAGAAAGGATTTTGCATCTACAACAATGCAATCAAACATCAAACAACAAAATGAAAACAATCTATGCTTTTTCATGCTTTTATCTCCTTGTATGCTTACTGATTCACATTGAGATTTTTTCATATTATGTCCCTTCGAGCTCTTCAATGATGTCCTTTATAGGATTTAGAGAGTGATGACTAGGGGCATGATCTTTTCTTTGTCTTCTTCTTGTATGTGAAAATCTAATAACTTTGGAAATTCTGGATTGAAATGGTGTCTAACTGTAAGAGCCTCTATCTCAAATTGGATGGACATGCATACCTCAACCATTGATACCTGGAAAATTCAAGGAAGTTTGATCTAACTATTATCTTTTTGAGTATGTTCTTTCTCCTACTATGAAACGCGATTTTGCCTAAGGATGTGAATGATAAAGGGTCACTATAGGTAATTCACAATGGATTTCAAATGATCTCTTGACTGCTTGGTGTGTTTGTAAATGCAAGGCATATTTAGGTCATCACACAATCTATGTTTGGATGCTTATACAAATTGCTATATCAAAATGGATATGATATTCAGGTCATCCTGGCATTTGTGCCTTGGTGCTTATATCTAATCCTACATTCTAAAAACAAAATCAATATTCATATGTCCATGGTTATTTGACCAGTGGGTGATGTATTGATTCTTGCATATGAAAATTGATATTCATATGTCTATGGTATCATAGCTAGTAGACATTGTATTGATTTATCCAGTTACCTAAAAGTTGAATGATGACAACAAATTGACACATGATCAATGACTAGGTCCTAGGTCTTAGGTGCATTTCATTTTTCATATCTCTTTGCATTTTGCACTTTGCATGATCTCACAAATGTTTGAAAAAAACTTCAAAGCTTAAAATGATTCTTCAATCACATCTGCAAATTTAAATGAGAGTTGTGCCTAACTCGAAGGTCTCTTCACAGAATAGCAAGTAGAACCTATCCTGGGTTAAACATCCTTTTGACATGAGACTGAGTGCTTGTCTTCATCAAAACTTGCTAAACATATCATGTGTATCATTGCATTTACATTTCATATCATAACCATTTGTTGCATTATATTTCATCCATTTACATAAGCATAAAAACATACATCATTTCATAATCATTCCATTTGCATAAACATCCATACATATAAAAGAAATCATTGCATTGCATTGATCAATACATACATTCTACACTACTCATAGCATAAAAATCACATGATATCATCATAAATTAAAATCATGACAAGTACAAATGAAGTCACAACCAAAGTCTCGATCTCATATATATCAAAAACTCAAAGTATGTCAAAGGTACACTACTGGCGCAATGTACAAAAAGAATGAGCTCCTAAGAGCTATCAGAGTCAGAACATTATATCAATGATAAAAAAATATAGAATATATCAAAATATCAGAACATGGATCAACTATCAGCATGCTCCTCTATATTTGGTGGAGGAGGAGGTGGTGCATCTAGTATAGTCTCTACTCTCAGTGCCCTGGCCCCCTCTGATGCTGCCATATAATTTGAATACGTAGGCACTCTCTGTATAGCAGGGACAACAACATAGTATGTCAACACATAGTAGGAAGCCCGTGAGGTCTGATGGGTCACCTCTACCTATAAAATCTAAAGCTCTGCACAAAGCTCTATATGCTACCTATCTACCTCCAGATACCTCTCCTCCCACCTAGCACTCTGTACCTTCAGGTCTTGGACCTGAGCTCTGAGATGTCTAGTAATCTTTTCTGAAGTGAGAGGAATAGTAGGATCTACCTCAGCTGCTGGCATCTCTGTATCCTGTGGTACCTATGCTGGTGTCTCTAGCTACTGGTTAGTGGTACCTACTCTCTACGCCTTACGGTGTCTAACCTCAGCACCCAGATCAAAAGGCTCATCTACACCTATAGCTATACCTCCACCTGCATATTGATGCACTGCTAATACATCTTCTACTAAACCAACACTGCCCAGAGTACCACCCTCGCCCCTGGTCCATCTATGAGAACCTATGGATATACCTGTTGTAGATGTAGAAGGATGAGGGGGTCTCATATGTCTTGCTAGTCACTATGGTGGAGCCATAGCTCTAGGTCTAGGTGGTGTAGGCTGCACTGCCTATGGTCTTAGACCCTGTATAGCAGGAGCACCTATAACATCCATCACCTCCTCCATGGAGGGTATCAACTCTATGGGATCCAAGAATCTATGTATGGGGTGCTCTGCAAGCCAAGATATATATCCATCAGTGACACTTGCATCAATAACCTATGGACGGTAGTCCCAGTCTCTCCCAACAATATTATTGTACTCTTGTACACATAAAGAATACGGGAGTCACGCTGTCCATCCAAGGTCGATCCCACAAACTATCTGGGCATATGTAGTGTAATCCTATGGGGCATCCTAAATGCATCCATACTAACACCAGACCTTGGTAATAAAAAATCTCTCTAAAATAGTGGAGGATTGGATGATAAGGATATGACTGTGACAAAGATAGTTGTACTACTCTCTCGCAGTGGGCCAGGCCTATATCTACAAGTAAGGTCTCCAAACTATGAAAGTCATATTGTCCAAGCAGCACCACCAGTACTTTGTATGTCCAATCTAGACCTGTGTGACATAACCTACATATGCATATATAACAGGTTCCTATGGCTACCGCTATGACTAAAAAATTGGCCTCAAAACTGGGATATGCTCCCAGGCCCATATCTGTAATAAAAGAGCTCCCAAAGTGAAACTCTTGCAATCCTGATACATGACCTTGTGCATCTCTAAAAACATATGTGCCAAAAGGCACTGAACCGAGGCAAGCTCAGTGGGAGTGGCCATCAAAAGTGCTACCATCGGAGCCCATCCCATCAAAAAGTTGTTCTACTGACGGCCAAGCATGATGATCTCACCGATCATCCCAACAATAATGCACTCTAAGCAGTGCGTCTGACCATATCTCTGTACAAGGGTCTCCCAGGAAATGGACCTCGTCAACTGTGTATCATTAGCGAATAGATGCCTAAAAACATGTAGACTAGTTTGCCCAGCACTCACATACTCTAGATGGTGACTGCTATGGAATGGGATGCGAAGAATCCTATAAACATCCTCTGGAGTCACAGTGATCTCTCCAGTCGGTAAATGAAAGGTTTGGGTCTCTGAGTGAAACCTCTCGATCAATGCAGTCAACAAGCCATGATTTACCCTAATATCGGGTAAATGTATAAGATACTCCAACCCACAAGCAGCAAGGTGTACCCTCATAGGGTCAGGAAGTGCGATGCATAATCTCTGGGTCACTGGATGAGAATGTCGAACATGAACATCTAGATATGTGACCTACATTATACAGAAATAGGGTATTATATCAGAAATTGGATCCATAATCAGGCTTCTAGTATAGGAATTGGATAGTTTGGTACTTCAAAAGGTGGATAAAAGAGTCAACAATCAGAAAAAATGATCAGAAAAATCAAAATTTTCACCTAAGTATCAGTTTTTAGCTCACTATTTTTCAAACGATAGTTCAGACTAGCGTCAAGTGTTATACGACACTCCACAATAGACCAAACGACAAACCATGGTCATACAACATTGTGCCTAGTATCATACGACAGAGGAAGGACCTAATGAAATGTTGTACGACAGACGGGTCCCTCTCATACGACACATGGGTGGACATGAAATGACAAAGGAAATTAAATTGAAGTGTCGTACGAGTCCCACTAGGGACTCATATGAGTTTTCATGCAAATGGAATTAAAAACTAAAAACACATTTCAAAATTTTTTTAAAATGCTATAAAACATAAAAAAAATTGATATTTCAAAGAGGTAACGAGGTCCACATACCGAATGTCCGTACCACCCAGGTCTCTAGTGTCTCTGGTTGTGCTCAAATCGGTGTGAACTCACAGGTACCTTTGGTTCTCACTGCTCTTCCCTTTTCTTCCTTAGAGGGCTCCACAAAATCTCCAAAGTCAAATGGTTTAAATGATTTGAAAATGACCTTTTTGGCGTATATATAGCTTTTGACCTAATTTTCAAAAGTGCTCCGTTTTTCACAAAAATTGCACCCCTAGCTAATTCCAATGTTCTAAATCCATTTTCGGGATCAAAATTGAAATCTGAGATTGTTTAATATGTCAAAATCATGATTTAAAATTTTTGGACCTAGGACGGTCTACTACTTGCACATTCAACCTTCAATCATTTTTGAAATCCAGAAGTCAACTTAACTGATTATCTTACATCCAACTATTGATATTTCAACTTGGTTAGCCATGGTCAACTCATGGTCAAACCTAGTCAAACTTGGTCTCCAGGACCTCTAAACGATGCAGAATGCATTCTCAAATGTGTATAACCACTTCTCAAATCAATTGACATGCTTCTAAACTATAACGCTGACTTTTCTTGTCAGATTTCAATTTTAATCCCAAAGGGGGCATGGTATTTGTATATCATTCAAGTCTGTGAATCTAACTTTGTCTATCAATCATTCCTCAGTAATCAAGACAACAACCATGTCTAGTTGTTGATTCATCAAAAGTCCTCATCGCTCGGGGAAAATCTATCATCGCTTGGGGCATATCAGATTCATCGAGATCCATATCAATATGATATTCTGCTAATCTTGTAAACTATATCAATTTTTCGTAACCATTGGTTCATTAGTGTTATTTCCTTGGTTCTTCGGTGACTGAAGGGTTTGGATGTGATACCTATGTGATTCTTCTAAGGACAATTGAGTCTGGAATCGGTCACTCACTTCTTCGCAATCATAAGGTTTAGAATCAGGTGTTTTGACGCTTTTGTTTCATTGGTGCATTGATGTTATAGTTAACATTATCTTTGGTCATTCAGGACTTAATATCTTCATATCTTTCAAGCAGTTTATCTTTCCATATCAGATCATCATATCAAGAACAGACTATCTTTGAACCACTACGCTTTGCACGATAATTCAAAGAGGGGCAAAATGTAATACCCCAAAAATGGGCTATAGTTTCATTAACCTCCTATATCGACACATCAAATGAAATCGACATTGAAGTCCTAACCTAAGGCACATCTGAGCATCATCGAATCCTAATTGATTATCTTAAATTCTGCATCGGGGAATATTCCTAGCAATATTCCTATTTATCTTAATTATCTTTAATTTAATGATTATTTGGTGATAAATCATATTTAGCCTAAAGTTTGATTAATTGAATATTTTCATATTTAATTAATTAGATTTAATACTGCCACTTAATTGTTTAATGAAATTTAATTCTATCTATTATAAATTGTATTATTTAATTTTGACAATAAATCCAAAATCCTACGATTAATTGATTAAATTCTTGTTTAATTAATTAGAGCAAGTTGTCATTATTTAATAATATAGTTTTTAATAAAAGTTTGATTAAATGATTGATTAACCCATAAATCAATTGTTTTATTTCAAAATCAGTTAAGTTGAGAATAAATCACTTTATTTATTTATTAATTCATAATTATCCATGTGCACATTTAAAGAGCAGTTAAACTCCAAATTAGAAAATCAATGCAAGTTGTTAGCTTTTTGAAACTCAACATCATTTTTGAGTTCAAAAGTTGATCTAAACTTCTAATTTAAGTTAAACTCTACTTTTGCATGTTTTTGTGAGTTAAATATCCTTTATTTAAAAATAACTCAAAAATCAACCTGAGTTTATCATGAGCAATTTATGGCTTTTCCCATGCACCTCCAAAGCCCTGGATTTCTATAAAATCAAGGCTTCAATTCCTCATTTATCATCCAAAATTTTTCATACCTACGCTGTCAAATTCAATTCAAGAGTTGCACAAGCACGCTGGAGAATTGGAATTGGAAGAATCAAGGCCTCTTATGAATCAAAATCTTTGTGAGATCAATCCTATTTTTGCATATCATTGTTAGATAGATTTCATATCCAATTTTCATATAGATCAGTTTCATATCAGTTTTCATTCATAATTGCATAGAAAAGATAAAAAATATAGATTAGTTTGCATTCGTTACATATCTAGATTTCGCATTCAAATCCTTCATTTAGGTGTTGTCAAGGTCACTGATCTTGATTTCAATCTGAGAGAATCATACTCGCATCTATTAGAAGGTAGTAAATCACCTGGTTAGTTTAGATTCAATTACTTGCAAGATTTTGATTTTCGCTAACCTCTAATGTTTTACTGAAGTGTTGTGTGTATAGATTAGGTACAAAATTCACACACACATGAAGAAGCTCCCCTAAAGAAATCTTGGCAGGAGTATTTTGCAATTGAGTTAACAAATCATACTCCTTGCTAGGAAGATGAAGTGGAGGAGGAAGAATAGATTGAGAAGGTGGCAAAGAAGTAGAAACCACCAGATTAGGTTGAGGGTTATTCTATCTATGATATGTGTGAGCTATAGAATCTTGATCATTGAAAGAATCCATAAGTTTACCTTTGATAGTAAGATGAGGACAACCTTTGATAGTTAACAAGGGTTTAGGATAAACCCCTGTAGTTGTCTCAACACTACAAATAGATTCACAAGAAGGAAGAAATGAGGACATCCTAGGAGGAGATGAGATAAGATCTTGTTTCTTCATAGGATCATCACTAAAATGGAGAGCATTAAGGGAATTCATATCATTCTCCACTAATATCTCATCACTATAAGGAATCTCAAATGGAAGTAAATCATCTATAATGTCATCTTCTTTCACTAAAATGTCTGCATAAGGGGATTGTGTTTTAGATAAACAGTTATCACTATGTATGAATATGTCATCCATTAATAAATCGCCCTCTTGTATCAAAGATTCTTCATGGGGAGGGGATAAAATAATGTCTTTATCGAAGGGTTCATCACAAATAGGAGGATTATCATCCCTACCAATAAAGCACATTGTAGGGTCTCCATAATTCACTAAAGCTTGATCTCTAGAGGGGGAAGAAGGGCATCTATTAGGAGAAGAATTAACATCAATCCTCAACTCATCTCCATAAAGAGAAATGTGATGGAGATATAGATTAAGGTCATCTTCATTCTCTAATATATCCTTATAAGGTAAAGCAACATCACATGCACTAGATGAAGTCTAGCTAGGTGTAATGCCATGAAATGGTAAGGTAAGAGCAGGATGTTGTGTAATCCCAAATGTATTGGAAAACATTTGAGACAACTTGTGCAACATGATAACAAATAGATCTAGATATATCCAAATGCATTCAAATGAAATCTAAAAAGGAAATCAAACACAATAGGGCATCTAATTCCACAAAAGAAAGAGGATTCGTAAAACAGGTTCACCAAAATGTAAAGTGAAGGTGAACACACAAGTGAATACCAAGGAAGATCTAACACAATAGAGCATCTAAATCCACAAAAGAAAGGAGGGTAAGCATGTCAGCTTCACCAAAATGTAAAGTGAAAAATGGTGTATGGGGTCCTAGGACAATGATTTGCACATAAAAGAGATCCCAAAGCCAATATTTTACACTTACATGAAATTGTATTGATACAGAAAGTAAATATAGATGATTAATATTGAAATTAAGAGAAAAAGGTACTTACCTCTAAAAAAGAATCAGCTAAAAACCCTATCAAACGATCTCAAAAATTGTTAATTTTTGCATGTTCATACCAAAACTGTGAGATCTACAAAACCCAGAAATCTTTTTCCAAGATTCACACAGGTCGACTTTGACCTTTTAAAAGGTCAAGGATGACATTTTTTATGTGAAGTCCGATTCCGATTCTGTTCACAAATCCTGTAAGATTGCTGAAAAGGATATCCAAATTTGCTCTTAGATATGAGATTTCACACTTGTACCTACAAGACAAAGAGGGTTTTGGGTTGTTTGTTTGGGGGGGTGTCCCTCATTCAAACCCCAATTTATGAATTAACCTTGAAATTGAATAGAAATTGCTGGAGTAAACAAAGTAAATGGAACAATTCACCTTGCTTGAGTTGAAACCCTTGTGGAGGATTCGAATCCTTGAATCCAGAAGGATGGATGAATGTAGCATCAAATGTAGGATGTATCTAATCAATTGTCTTTAGATCTTCAACACCAATCTTGAATGGATCTTGAACTTGGAAGAGGCTTGAATGAATGGATCTTCAACAAGAGGGCTCCATAGAACTTGAATCCTTCAATGGCTTCTAATGGATCTCCTTAATGAATTGGATGCTTGAATGCTTGAAGACTTGAACGCTTGATCTTCTCGCTTGCTTGCAAAACTTGATTACATGATTGAGATATTGGAAAACTTGATTGAGAAAATGAGAGAGGAAGGATCCCTTTTATAGTGATCTAGGGCACAAGAGGGGCCTTGTAGAAAACAATAATTAAGGGCCCATGGCACAAAAATCTAGAGAGGTGCACATGGAGAGGAAATTAAATTAAAGTCTTGACACAAAACTCTAGGAGGGGACCACCCTTAATATAGAAATGAAATAATTATTTAAGAGCCTTGTTACAAAATTCAAGGTGAGGCCAACCCCAAAGTTAATTTGAGCATTAGGCACAAAACTCAAGAAAGGCTAATCTCCAATAATAAATTAGAAGTCCTATACAAATATCAAGAAAGGTCCATTCTCAAATATTAATTTAAGAATTTGACACTTAATCTGAGAAATCATGGCCCCAAAGAGGGAAAAGACAAATATATTGATAAAGTCATGGAACTAGAAGCTAACCTCGGATACCCCAAACTTTAGGGTTAAGGTTGAGCTCATCCTTGACTATACCAAGGTTGAGGTCAACCTTGACTAGGTCATGGTTGAGGTCAACCTTGACTCCATAAGGTTGACCTTGACCTTAGGGTCTGAAACCTCAGGTTCACAGTTCAGATTGCTAGGAAAGTGCTGAGAAGAAGTGGAAAATGGGGCAGAATAGGGGAAAAAGCTAGATCTAAGCTGAATATCCCTTCAAGGCATTTGACATGACCCCAAACCACTCACTCAAAGGGATAAATTCTCTTACCATGGAATTTCTTCCATTTTAAGATGATACATTAAGCCCCCACTTTAGAAAGAGTACGGACTCGATGCAAACTCATGGTAAAGGAGATCATAAAGAAAAAGATAATCTTACTGAAATCAAAGGGAAAAAGGAATCCTTAAGCCCCTAGAGACTCAAGTCTTCATCAACTCCAAGATTGCAATAAGGGAGACATCACTGAAAAGAATAGAAGGGAAAGAGAGAAGTGGCTAGCTCGCCCAGTAAGATGTTTATATCTCACTATGAACCACAAAAGGATAGGATGACCTACCAAGAAAAAACTTTTTAGTCACTCCATAATGTTGTGCACCTTCTGGTAGATTTGTGCATGTATGTAGTGCATCTTTTGATGGATTTTATAAAGTACCCATGGATCCACCCTCTTGTATCACCATGAATATGAAATGCATGTCTCCTCAGGATTTAGAAACTTATGTGTGTTACCCTCGGAAGATTTAGCATATTGATCCATGTCTTTTTAGGATTTAGCAACTTATGTGTGTTACCATCCGAGATTTAGCATATTTGAAACTAGAAATGCATGTCCCTTCAAGATTTAGCAACTTATGTGCATTCCCTTCCAAGATTTAGCATGCTGCAAAACAAAATGTTAGAACATAATATAGAATGAGGGAGGCCATATATATGCCCCCCTCCTTAATGTGGAAAAAACATACTATTTGACATGTTAAGGAAAGAAACAAACAAGGATAAAGCCCTCTTCAGCATCAAGACAATATCCATAGACAACACCCATTTCAAGCCAAGAAGATCACAGCTCCTATGAGGCCATGGAAGGGATGAATGCAAAGAGATATCATGCAAGAAGTGAAAAAGTAACCCTTATGAGGGATAGCACATTGTTCAATTTCCAAGGTGAGATATATATCAACCATGGAAACCCAATGTCAAACAATGAAATAGGTTGTGATCAAGGAAAAGATTCCTCAATGCAAACCAAAATGTTCATGTATAATTGGATATCACATAATAGATAAATTCTTCTTAACCAAAGAAAGAGGTGAATCCTAGAAAGACAGAAATGAAGGAGATGACATCCTTGCCCCCCAAGTGTAGGAACAAAGATGGAAGGAGACCTATTATATCATTCACATCATTATGCAAGACAACGAGCCCCCAAGTATTAAGCTACCATTGTTTACATAATGTGGAGCTCCATAATAGGAACATAAATGTTATTTAGAGAAAATAGTATTGAAATACAACTCATTATCACATGATATATAAATAACATTACTATTAATGAGCTTCCTAATCTTATAATGTAAAGCTTGGCATTCATTAGTAGAGTGATAATGAAATCTATGATATAAACAAAAAGGAAGAGTCTTCAAGTGTGGACTACATTTCTTTTTGCGTGTAGGTCTAGTAATCATCTTAGCACAAAGGAGTTTAGGCAAAAGAACTTCTTGGGCTAATTCCTTCATAGATTCATCATGTTTTGAAGTTTTATTTGAGATGTTGTTAACATTTATTTTTTGTTGAGGATTAAATCCTAATCTATAAGAATGCCCATGCCCCCTAGTCTATAAGGGCATTTTAATTCCCTGTTTATGCTTACCACATGCTTGACCATTAAGTCCATGTTTAACTAGAAAGTGATAACTAGGACCATAATGAGAAGCCATATCAGAAGAAGTCAATGGAATTTCAGTAGTCACAATATCATCCTTGGTAGATTTGATAGATTCATTATGGGTAGAAGCAATGACAAAATTATTACAAAGGGGTTTAGATGTAAAAACTTGCTATCCAAACTCTCTTTGTTTCATCATAAAATCAAGATCATTAACTTTATATTCTCCAATAAAGGTAGGATGAAAATCCAACATTCCCCAATCATCGCTAGGAAGAGCATTAGAGGAAGAAAGATTAGTACTAGTAATAGGATTAGTGTGGGTTTGAATATTAAGACAAGGATTAGGCACATCATCTGCATGAAGTGTATACATCACATTCTTATATATAAATTGGACTTTACGATGAAGGGTGGAAGGAACGACATGCATCTCATGCAACCAAGGTCTACCCAAAAGAAGGTTATAATTGAGAGGTCCAAGCATAACATGAACAGGAGTATTCAGGATGACTAGTCGTACTTTGATAGGTAAGGTAATGATGCCTAAAGTGTTCTTAGCAATGTTATCAAAGCCACGTATAGGAACATTATCAGGTTGAATAGTTGAGATCGACATTAATCACTTTGAGCATGTCCATGCTACAAATATTAAGCCCAAATCCATTATCAATCAAGGTCATATGAATGATACATTTATTGATAGAAAAAACAACCATAAGAGCATCATATTCATTTTGAACCTCTTTAGAAGGTGAATCTTTTTGAGTAAATATAATGTCAGGAGGACCTGGGGTAGCATACATGCATTGTAAGAAGTTATTGATGATCTCTTGATTAGGAGGTGGAGTAGGAAGAGTTGCTAGAGCTTTTTGCAAGGCTTCATAGTAAGTAGGTGAAGTTTGAAGAAGCTGCCATAATGAAATCTTGGCAGGAGTATTTTACAACTAAGTTATCAAATCATACTCCTTGCTAGGAAGACGAGGTGGAGAAGGAAGAATAGATCGAGAAGGTGGCAAAGAAGTAGAAACCACCAGATTAGGTTGAGGGTTATTTCATGTACAATATGTGTGAGCTATAAAATCTTGATCATTAAAAGACTCCATAGGTTTACCTTTGATAGTAAGATGAGGACAACCTTTGATAGTTAACAAGGGTTTAGGATAAACCCTTGTAGTTGTCTCAACACTACAAATAGATTCACAAGAAGGAAGAAATGAGGACATCCTAGGAGGAGATGATATAAAATCTTGATTCTCCATAGGATCATCACTGAAAGGGAGAGCATTAAGGGAATTCATATCATTGTCCAGTAATGCCTCATCACTATAAGGAATCTCAAATGGAGGTAAAGCATCTATAATATCATCTTCTTTCACTAAAATTTCTGCATAAGGGGATTGTGTTTTAGATAAAGAGTTATCACTTTAAAATTTTAACACTATTGATACTTGATTACTTGATTAATCTTAGTCTACACCAACCTTCTAGGCCTAGAGATTGTGCTGCTCTAGATTTCTTTTGGCCTTCATTACATAATTCATGTCCTCCTTGCCTTGATAATCTCTTTCAATCATATCAAGCTTATAAACATTGCAAGTGTTGGTCCATTTTCCTGTCAATGCAAAATCTTTTGAAAATGGCCCATTTCCTTGCAAGTTTTCTTGAAGTGTCCTGCCCTTGGTAGTTTATTGTGTCACCTTGCTGCAGTCCAAATTGCATGTGCTGAATCACAAAATCCAAGGAGTGATTCAAGTTTTAAGGTCTGTAGGAAACAAATTTTAAAATCTACCTAAGTGTTGAAAACCCACAATGTTTTTGAAAATCCATGATGTTTTCGGTCTGTGTGAAAACCTTCAGTGTTTTTGACCTTATGCCTTCCCGCTTTTGCCCACTTATCTTCTGGCATCAAAAAATCTATGTTTTTTTAGTCTTTTGTTGTGTCAAAAACTTTGTGTGTTTTCGACCTCAGTCTTAACTACGCAAGTGCGATCGTTGGTGGGTTCCAGTTCTTCTCAGTTGCCTAGTGTGGTTAAAGTTTGAACAAGATCAGTGGTTGTCATATGTTCACATGGTAAAGATGCATGATGTTTATCCTTCACACTTTTGCGACAATTGTTCAATTTTCTTATACGGGCGTGAAGTGGGTCCAGGTTTGCAGGCTCTTCCTGATTGGTTGTCGCATGGTCGCATGTCAGACTTTTCTGACATGTGATCATGCGACTGCTTGCCACCTATCCACATGGGTCCTAGTTCTTAGTGATGTTCAACTTCCTAGAGGTTAAGTTTTTCTTTCTGTGATCTGGTAACTCACAGTTATCTCCTAGTCTCCTGATTCTAGTGGTTAAGCCCTTAACATCTAGTGACTTGGCTGGCGGTTTACTTTGCCTCAGTCGCGTAATCATGTAATGGTGGGCCTGGGTCTTCAAGCTTTTAAAAGGTAGGGTTTCTTTGCTGATGGTCCCATTGGTGGTTATGTGGCGGCCTATGGTTGGTTGTCGCATGATCGCATGTCAAATTTTTCTGACATGCAATCATGTGACCAGTTGACATGTGTGTTGTGATCCCAATGGCGAGTGGTGAAGTGGCATCCTCTAGATGCTGAGGTGGTAGAGTTCTATTGGATGTAGAGTGGTGATGTGGTGAAGTTGCCAGTCACGGGCCTAGTTGTCAAATCCCTTTGATCTTACGGTTGTCGCATGACCACAAGGAATATTCTTTCCCCTTGCAATCATGTGACAACCATTCGATCTTCCAGTGATTCAAAGGGGCAACAGTGTGGTGGGTCCAGTTCTTAGTTTGTTGCGACGTGTGCACTTTTCACTAGTCTGAGGTAGTGACTTGGTGTTTTGTCAGTGGGGCTGAGGGTTGTAGTGTTTAAAGGGGTCTAGTTGATCCATTTTCATGATGAGGTTGTTCCTGATTGGCCGGTGGGTGACAGGGTGGTAATATCGTGGCTTGTCGCATGTTCGCATAGCCTAGTTTTGGGCTATGCAATCATGCAACAACTATTTGGCATCACAGTTGTGGAGTTACAGGTTGGTCCTGTGTTACTGACCAAGTGGATACAATGAATAGCATGGCGACAGGTGGCATCAACCGGACCCAGGTGGGGTCTGATGTCTTAGCGGTGCTGATAAAGTTTAGGATTTTCACTCATTCATGAAAAGATTCGGTGGTTCTCCAAATTGTTTGGCAATTTAGTGAAGGGTGGTCACAAGATCGCTAAAGTTTCTAGTGGAGGCAGGGTGTTTTTGGTGAACTGACAGTAGCCTTTGTCTCCAGTTCGCTAAGTTCAGCTGGGGCCACTTTTTAAAGTAAAATCTTAGCCCGTGAAGTAAGAATAATCTGACGGTCATGACTTAAAGTTGACTAAGATTTAAATGTTAGCCGCCAATTTGCTGCTGAGGCCATAAAGTGACTGTTTAAATTCAAATTCAAATTCTACAGAGGGTTTGCAATGATAGAGGTACCAAAAATTCAATTTTTGAGTGGCCAGAGTGGGTAGAATGGATTGTCAAATGCTGCAGTGTGGTCCAGGGTGCCATGAGTGTTTGCAAGGATGTTTTTCTATGTGGGGGAGGATAGTTTTTCTTGGCTCGAGGTGTATTTGTAGCTGGGTGAAAGGACTATTTGGCATGACTAATTCTTGGTCCTTGGTACATTTTCAGAGGATTGGCATAAATGAAGATCATTTTTGGATCTATTCTTACCAGGTTGTCTGTGTTTCCTGCCCCTATAGTAAATTTTGATGTTTTTTTGGTTGTTCTAGTGGGTGAAACCCTAACCCTAGTCACCCTAAGCATATTGCATTCTCTTTGAGATTCCCAAGGTGGCTAGTGGTATAAATTTTTTATTTTTTTGACTGTGTAGGGGTTTGAATTTTAATCAGTCCAGAGGTTCTGATTATAGTTAGTTATAGGGGTTTGTAGCAGGGCTATATCACATTACATGTAAGCTGAATAGAATTTCTGGAAGTCTTTTGCAAGTTATTGAAGTGGTTTGATCTCTATCCTACTTTGATCATGTACATGACTCATCATACTTAATATAACTGTTTCATGTTTACAAGTCTCTTCTTGGTGTCATTCATGTGAGTTTTGGATTTTCTGATCCATTGCATAGGGTTACCTTTGCATATGTTCTTGTCTTTAGTTCTTAATCTAGGATCAAGTGAAATTTACTTTAGAAGGGACATATATTCATCTTGGTTGTCTATAGAAGGATCTTATAAGTAGTGGATGGGCTGGAATATTTATATTTATGGCTATGAGTCTTTGACAACAGTTGGTTCATGTTTCATTGTTTGTATGTGAGGTCTACCCAATGGATAATGGCACTGATCAAGGATTAGTACATTTAGTTAAGTCCAATGTCTGATTGGCTCTTATCTACCTTCCCTATCCTCATTAATCAAAGACCCTTTTAAGTTTTAAGTATTATTGTTGGTAGTAATACCCTTCACAAGGCCATTTTATACCCAATAACAATTGAGATTCAATGAATGTTTGATTAACATTTAGTAGTCTCTTACTATCATCTACTTTGTTTAATCTAGTCTAAAGTCCTAAAATGCCATAAGTTACTAGATTAGGTGCACCTGCCATGGTTTTGTAGAGCCAAAAGTGAAGAGGGTAGTCTTGTCGCTATAGTTGGTCCAGTTGTCTTGCAAAGCTTTCACACTTGGAGCTAACCACTCCTAACATCAATCTCAAGGCATATTGGTAGCCCTAAGTGGCATAAGCATTTTCAAACACCAACAACAAGATTCTTCAATTAAGCATACCTCCTATGGATCTTAATTGTAGTATTTTACCTACATGTTTGATACATCCTTTAAGTATGGCTTCTAGTTTTGTTAATCAAGTTCCTCCTACTAAATCTATCAAAGATCCCATGATTACTCCTCCTAGGGTTGATAATCCTATTCATCTTCCTAAAGAACTGGTGAAGGATCATGTGATGGTTCCTCCTAGTTCTCAACCTATTTCAAATAAATCAAAATGTAATTGAGCTGCTAATAAATGTCATAAAAAATGTCATGCTCATATTAAAGCTAAAAGATCTTTACTTTCTATGAATACACCTATGCATAATGTATTAGAGGATGTTGTTACTAATAATGATGTTCACATGCATGATTATGATGATTCTATTTGTATCTTAGATCCTATTTTGATTAATTTGGATGAAGAGGATACTCTTGATGATATTGATACTGTTAATGATGAATATGAGACTATTGACATTGATATTGATTTACCAAATATGCTTTCATCTCAATTAACTCTTACACCTAGTATCAAACATATCAATTCTCAAGAGGATCCTTGTCTAGAACTAGCTATCATTCCTACTACATTGGATATAGTCCCTCTTGCGAGTTACCCAACTACCCTAAATGATAAACAATGAGATGGGGAAAGTAGGCAGCACACTTGATCAGCTTGTCCGTTGTGGTGGCTTTGTTTTGTGTTTTCCTACTGTACTGTGCTTCTCTTGTAATGTGTTTGCTAAATGTTGTTAGGTTCTTTTATATGATCCTTGTCACTCAGTTGGTACAAGGTGATGAAGGAATCAAAACTATTGTTCAAATTCCTCTATATGTATCTCTATTCTTATTTGCATTGTTTAATGTTATGTTGTAACTGTGCTATTATTCGTAAATGTTTCTTTGTGTAATCTGCTTGGATTCAGGATATGGTAGCACTAAATCTTTTTGGTCTCCATGTCATGGTCTAAAAAGATTCTCCTTTGTATACCTTATGTAATCTTTCCTCCTTTGTGATTGTAGTTCTACTTTCTTTGGGGAATGATGTCAATTCATTTGCAATAATATCATATATATATTATCTTATGATCATACTGACCCCACGGTAGGTAGATCTCTTCCATGTTCTTTGTATGTTTTTGTGATATTTCCCTTGATTTGTCTTTTTCTTGGGGCATCTCATTGTGAAAACATAATTAGTGGAGTTGTTTATGTTTCTGTTAAAGCCATTGCTCTTGTTAAAGTGTTAGCAATGACTTTAATGTGGGGGCATATGCTCTGCTCACTTACACAGATGCACTTATGAAAAAACCAAAAGCATGCTAAATCTTCTAAAGGTAACCCACATAAGTTGCTAAATCCTGAGGAAGACACACACTTTACTTTTCAATCTTTCTTTTTGGATTAAAAACAAATTGTTAAAGTATGGATTTATATTAGGATCTCTTGATCCCTCCAGTTTCAAATACACATATATTTTGATCCCTTAAGTTGTAGGTGTCCTTAAGATTGGATCATCCTTTTAATTTTATTCTTATGGAATAGAATATTCCTAAGGATAAATTCTTGATGGGTTGACTAGTGAGTAGCCACATTCACTAGGTGGTTCAATTTCATCTTTCTAGTTGCACCTTTTTCCTGTGTGGTTCACAATGGGACATAAGTTCTCATTGGGTGAGGTAATTACACCTTCTTTTTCTCTCTAGAGATGTCTCTCTTATCTATGATCTAAGATTCAATGAAGACTTGAGTCACTGGGGGCTTGGGATTTCTCTTTTTCCCTTAGATTATGATAATATTATCTTGTTATTTTTATCTCCTTTACCAAGAGTTTGCATCGAGTCCATACTCTTGCTAAAGTGGGGGCTTAATGTATCATCTTAAAATGGAAGCACTTCCATGTTAAGAGTTTTTAGCCCTCTGAGTAACTGGTTTGGGGTCATGTTAAGTGCCTTGATTGGGTCTTTTCATGTATTTGGCTTTCTCTCCACTTTCCACTTCTTCTTCGCGCTTGATTTCTTCATTCTAGGTGAAATTAGGGTTAAGGTCTTAAGGACTTTCCTAATTTTCTCTCTTCTATGGCTCTATTTTCTAGGTAGGGTTTAGTAATGAGACCTCCTAGCCCTTCATCACATCAAATAGAGGATTTTCTATCTATACTTGACACTAGGTCCTATTCTGACAACAAATCTAGCATTTCTGGCATCTCCTGGAACCTCTGCTCCAGATTCTGGCATAAAATGGGTTTGAGGTCAAGGATGACCTCAACCCTAACGAGGTTAGGGATGAGCTTGTCCCTGACTAGGTTAGGGATGACCTTGACCCTGACTAGGTCAGGGTTGACCTCAACCTTGACCCCTTCCCACCGGGATTTTAAATTATTATTTGTCAGTAGTTTGGCTTTCAGGAAAGTTATTTCTCCGCTTCTAGGTCAGCTGTTTTAGGCTCCAAAATGGTAAATATTTTAATGGTATTTAATCAAGGTATATTTTCTAAAGGTGAGGACCTATTTGGGATTTAATTCTCCAAGGTGGCTCTTGTAGAGGAATGTATTGTAGATCAGTATAAAAGGAGGCCTTCCTCTCTAATTTTGATAATCTATGCTCTAAGCATCTAATTTTCAAGACATCCACTTTCAAGATCACAAGCCATCAAGAAAATCATGTATTCAAGCAAGTCTTCAAGTATTCAAGTGTTCAAGCATTCATCCATCAAGGATTTCCATTGTTAGCTATTGAAGGATTCAATCTCCTTGGAGCCCCCTTGAAGATCTATCCTTCTCCATCCATTCAAGCCTTCTCAAATGCAAAGATCAAATCAAGATTGGTGTTGAAGATCAAAGTGCCATTGATTAGAGACATCCTACATTCATTGAAGCATTCCTACTTGTGGATTTGAGGATTTGAATCCTCTTCAAGGACTTCAACATAAGCAAGGTGATTTGTTTCAATTACTTTGTTTATGCACTATACATTTCAATTCAATTTCAAGGTTAATTGCTAAACTGGGGTTTGACCAAGGCAAACCCCCATACAACCAAAACCCCCCATTTTCTTGTAGGTACAGGTGTGAAATCTTAGATCTAATAGTAGATTCAGATACCCTTTTTGGCAATCTTTCAGGATTTGTGAACAGAATCAGAATCGGACTTCGGGATAAAAATGTGGTCTTTGACCTTTTAAAAGGTCAAAGTCAACTTGTGTGAATCTGGAGAAAAGATTTCTGGGTTTTGTGCACCTCAGGATTTCCAATCTAGAATAGGTGACAAAATCTTTAGAAAGTTCACATAGAAGCCATAATTCAACATTTTCTAGATCTTTCCTAATTCAAGGTTAGTATTTGCACTTCAATTATTTCAAATTTCAAGCCTAATCCAACTATAGGAAAATATAGGGTTTTCTCTCTCATTTAATATTTTCCATAGATTGATTTGATTATGTATTAACCTTTTGGTTGATCAAATTGGATCTCTCCTTTGGGAATTTGGATTTAGGAGTGAACCTCACATTTTTCCCACACACATATACAAATAGAGGTGATTCCAAAACAATCACTAATCAAGCAAATATAAAGTGAATCAAGCAAGCATCCATTCAAGCATTCACGTCGGGTTCACCAAGATCAATAAGGTTAAAATAAAAGGCATAGTAATACACCTAACATTCATCACGTAATTCATTTGAAATGGGCAAGGGGCTTTGGAAGTATGTAATAGTACAAATGAATCTAAAAATGCTTGTAAATAATTTAGGTCAAAGTACATACCTCATTATGAAATTGATCTAGAAATACCTATTTTCTAAAGTCTGTATGAAGTTTCGAAAGATTTTGTCACCTATTCTGGACTAGAAATGCCAAGGTGAACAAAAATTAGAAATTTTTCTCCAGATTCACACAAGTCAACTTTGAAAGACCACATTCTAGTCTTATTCTAATTTTGTTCGCAGATCCTGAAAGATTGTTGAAAAGGGTATCTGAATCTGTCGTCAGATCTAAGATTTCACACCTATAACTACAAGAAAATGGGAGTTTTTGGTTGTAAGGGGGGTTTTCCTTGGTCAAACCCCAGTTTGGAATCAACCTTAATATTGAAATTGAAATAGGAGAATGCTAGCAAGTAGTAGAAATGAATCTAACAATGAAGCTATGCAATTCAATAGATATGCTAATGTATTTGGAATGTAATCAAGTGTGTAGATATGAAAGCTTGAACATGACATAATCAAACCTCCATGATTGTATGCTTGAAATCCACCTTGAGGAAAATATGGTATGGATCTTGAAGATGAACAAAGGAACTTGAAGGAAGATCACACCACCATGGTAGCTAGATCTAGGGTTTGAATGATAGATCCTGAATGCTTGAGCCAAATCCCTTCAATAGCTTGAATGCTTGAATCCTTGATCTTCAATGGAGAACTTGGATGGAGAAGAAGAATTGAATGAATGCTCACTTGATCACTTTGAGAGCTTGAGAGAGCTTGAGCATGAAAACTTGAGATATGATGTCTTGCCAAAATTTGATGTGCAAATGAGAGAGGAAGGCCTCCTTTTATAGTGATCTAGGATACATTCCTCTAGAAGGTCCACCTTGGAGAATCAAATCCCAATTAAGTCCTACCCTTTAGGAAATATACCTTGATTAAATGCACATTGAAGGATTTACTATTTCGAAGCCTAAAATAGCTAGCCCGAAGGTAGAGAAATAATTTTCCTGAAAGCCAAACTACCAACAAATGAAAGTTTGAAATTCTGGTAGGAAGAGTTCAAGGTCAAGGTCAACCCTAACCTGGTCAAGGTCAAGGTCATCCCTTACCTAGTCAAGGATGAGATCATCCCTAACCTGGTTAGGGTCAAGGTTGACTTTGACCTCAAACCCTAATTTTCCTAGGATCTAGAGCAGAGGTTCCCAGAGATGTCAGAAATGCAAGATTTGATATTAGAATAGGACCCAGTGTCTGGTATAGATAGAAAATCCTCTAATTGATGTGATGAAGGATTAGGAGGTCTCATCTCTGAAGCCTACCTAGAAAGTAAAGCCATGGAATAGGGAAAATTAGGAAAAGTCCTTAGGACCTTAACCCTAATTTTACCTAGAATGAAGGAATCAAGTGCGGAGAAGAAGTGGAAAGTGGGGAGAAAGCCAAATACATGCAAAGGTCTATTCAAGGTGCCAATCATGACCCTAAACCACTTACTCAGGGGGCTAAACACTCTTAACATGGAAGTGCTTCTATTTTAAGACAATACAGCAACAAAGTTACTTTCTAATTCCTTTTTAAACTTGTTTTTCAAATTCACTTTGTTGTTTCATAAATTCTAAATCAGAGACCTTATATTCTCTAATAAAAGTAGGATCAAAGTCCAATGTTTCCTAATCATCCTTAGTCAAAGAAGAAGATGGAGCTTCAAGTTGTTTTATCTCAGGTATTTTCTCAATCTCTTTGCTTGGTTGGAGAGGCTCAGAAACTTTGACATATTATGTATTTAGGAAAGGATTTGACACATCCACATGTAATGTGTACATTAAGTTGTTATAAATGAACCTAACCTTGCGATGAAGAGTAGGAGGAAGTGCATGCATAGTATGTAACCAAGGTCTTCCTAAAAGAAGGTTATAATAGAGAGGTCTAGACATAACATGAATAGGCATATTTAGAATAACTAGACCAACTTTAACAGGTAAGGTAATAATTCCCAAAGTTCTTTTTGCAATATTGTCAAATCCACATATAGGGACATTATCAGGTTGAATAGTTGTAAGATTAGCCTTAATTGCCTTAAGCATATCCATGCTAAAAAAATTAAGCCTAGATCCATTGTCAATTAACATCCTATGAATGATACTCTAATTAATAGAAACAATAACCAGAAGAGCATCATATTGATTTTTCACCTCAGGAGAAGGTAGATCATCATCGGTAAACACAATAGGAGGTACAGAAGACATAGTATGCATGCACTTCAAAATAGAATGAATGTTCTCTTGATTAGGAGGCAAAGAAAGAGGAGTGGATAAATCCTTTTGAAATACCTCATGATATGTATGAGAATTTTGAAGAAATTCCCATAAATATATCTTAGCAAGAGTAGCACTGATGCATGAGCATCTTGGGTCTTTGAGCAATCTTGCATCAACCAAAAATATTTCCTATTTTCTATTTTTTGCATTATAATTGTTTCATTTGTTGGTTTCATGTTGTGTGAAGCATACATGATGTTGAGGACCTATTTTGGAACCTTCTCCTATGATCGCATGAGGATTGGATGGATCGTTTCAAAGTTAGAGTTGTTTTCCTTGCCACTGGAGCCATATTTTCCTACATTTCACATGTTGATTGCACGTCATGTAGTCATTGATCCTTAATAAATTAGACTTTAAACTCTTAGGGCCTTCAAGAGGACCTAAAATAATATCTTTTCCCAAGACTTAAAATCCTAATTTATTATGAGTTAAAAGTTATGACCATTTTTCTTGGGTATCAATTTCTAGCTAGTTTACATGTGAAATGTGGAGTTTTTCATCTTGAGTGGTTCCATATGATGGAATGGAATCTTGCTAAGTTTGTGGCATGTTCTTGGATCATGTGTGGACAAAAATCTAACCTCATATTTTTTTTTGATGATTCTTTCTTTAAATTTGGTTTGCTCTTCTAGGCTGGACCTATATTGTAATTAAATGCTTGACTGGCCAACTTGTGGCTTAGCTAGCTATATAAGGAGTCTAGATTGATGTAGAAGGTAAGAAATAAGGTAGTAAGAACATAATGTTGGAAATTTGTCTATACTAAATTATATGACTACATATAGTGTTTTCATTATGGAAAAAAAGTCATATAGCAGTTTGGAGTGAGCGCACCAACTGTAAAGATCAGAATTCAATTTAGTGTTGAAGACTAAATAGTATATAGAGTACCGATAGATCGGAGAATATGAACCCATGCATAAAAAAAAATTAGGGCATGCACCCTAGGAGTTAAGCTTTCTAGACTATACTCATGCTTAGTCTAAGAGCACATAAAAAGTTCTGTAGTGATGTGAAAGTTATAGTTAGTTGAAGTTGCATAGCCAGTATGTGTTGAAGACTCGACAATATACAAAGTAGCGATAGATCAAAGCATATGCACCCATGTGTATAGATGAATTAGGGCATGTGCCCTAAGAGTTAAATTTGTTAGACTATAATCATGCTTATTCTAAGAGAACATAAGAAGATATGTAGTAATGTGAAAGCTATAGTCATTTGAAGTTGCATAGCCAGTGTGTGCCAGCAGAGAACAAAGCATGGAGCTGATAGTCATCATTTTGGTTTGCAATTGTATTGTAAATTTTTTAAGGCTATGCACCCATTGTTTTTAGGTTGCTTCTATATGTACATGTTTAAATGTAAGAGTGCTTAAGCCAATTCAATTGGAAGCATTATTTGTAATAGGTCTAAGAGCTGATCTAGTTTTTTTTTTGGTATGAGCATATAAATGAAAGGTGCACCCATTGTATTAGGGATGGATGTGAAGAAAGAGTTATAAGAAATAGAGAAAAGTTATGAGAAGATAGTATGAGATGATATAGATCTTGGCTAGAGGTCAAGACATCAGCGCATCAAAGGACTTGATCTAACAAGCAGTGTCACAGTGATAGTTCACCCAACAAATATAGTGAGTATCTGATCTTAGAAGGTTGTAGCCTTCTTTCATTGAGTAGTGAGCTCTAGGAAAATGAGTCCACTCCCCTAACAAGGATCATTGTAAGAGATTCCTAACAAGGTCTGACCCTTAACCAAGTCTACTGTACTTACTACATTGTAAAGCTACTCCTAATAGGGTAAATGATCTTCTAGCAAGGATCATAATACACTAGTACATAATATTAGTGGGTATCAAGTCCCACTAGGGTTTTTACCTATTTGGGTTTCCCCATAACCATATTGGTGTCTTGTGTTATTCATATGTTTCATGTGAATTTTTATTTCAGTACTTAAGCATTTAAGTTAAGCATTAAGATTAAAGAGAAAAGTGAAAAGATTAAGTGAACACTAATTCACACCCCCCTCTCAATATTCCCATTCCTAACAATTGGTATCAGAGCACTAGTCCTCAGCATAAAAGTTTAACCACTTGAGGAGATCATGGAAAAAGAAGAAATGAAACATCTGAAAATAAATCTTGAAGTAGCTCTTGAAGGCCTAGACAATTCAGAAAGAGAAGTTGAATAACTAAAAGAAAAAGTTAAGGATGCTCAATTAGTTGTTAATAAACTAAGAAAGGATCTGAAAGAATGTTCCACCAGTGATTTGGGAGCAATGATTAAAAAGATAAATGAATAAAATGCATCTTTAAAAGATCAGATTGAAGAACTTGATGACAAGTTGATGAACAATCAGGATATCTTCAATGAACAAGTCAAGGAGAACCTTCAACTCAATGAAGAACTAAGACAGGTGAATATGGAAATCTTGGAGCTAAGGAATAGCAAAGAAAGCTTGGAAGCTCAATTAAAAGAAGCAAAGAATCATATTGACAAATTACACACCAGTTTTGATTTAGTAGAATCTCAATTGTATGCAAGAAGAGCCAAAGGAGACACTACCTGTATTGGGTACAATGAGACACAAAATTAGATTGACAACATACGAGGAAGAATGGATTCACAAAAGGTCACTACCAATACTGAGAAGACTGAAGATCAATCTAAAGACAATGACAAACCTCCTAAGCATGAGCACAAGCCTGGAAAACACACTTGTTTTTCATGTAACAAGTCTGGACACATTGTAGAGAATTATATAAAGGTACAACCTTTTAATGGTCACTGTTATACATGTAATAGATTTGGTCATAGAGCAGCAAATTGAAAAACTAGTAAGAAGAAAATGATTCAGCATGATCATAGGAATCAAAATCAATCAAATCTAAGAAATCCTCAGAATGTTACATGTTAGATATGTAACTATAATGGCTACTCAGCAAAATAATGCAAAATGGTGACTCATGTCAATGCGTCAAGGAATAACCACTAGTCATTTGTAACACTTGTAACAAGGCAGGACATATCTTTAGGTTCTGTAAATCATGGGTGCAAGGTCAGAAATGCCCTAAAAAGGTTGAAGAACTAGTTCTAGATCCAGAAGGAGAAATCAATTTTTTCAAAGCCTTAGAGAATGTGAGCATGATTTGGTCAGAGGAAAAGAAGGATAATATTGATATGGATGTATTGGATGCATCCACAATGGGTGCACCCTCTACATCTAGATGAATGGCCCTTAGGGTCATAGGGGGAGCTATTTCAGCTCTAGACCCCTATGCGGCTAGCATACTTACTTTCAGAGTATTCACCTTTGGACTTATGTTGTTGGTGTGTATATGAACCTTTGTGCAAGAGCGTACATGCTGAATGTTCATAGAGATCAAGTTTGAAATTTTGAAGTCTCAGCCTAGTTTACGCGCCAAGCATTAATGACAAAATTTTCACTTTAACGTACATAGAAGTCATTTGATTGATCATTGCATTCAAGTTCAGAGTGATAGGAGAGAAAAAAGAGCCTTGGATATCATTGAAGTCTTGAAGATTAAATCAATCAGAGATATATTGTAGTCATCAGTGCACTTGATTGGTTGGAGAAACCCTAGCTCAATTTTCCTGATATAGAATCCATCAGATCATCTCTAAGTTTAGTTGGAAAGCACAATCAAGTAAGTTATGGCCACTCCCATTATTTTTGATGTCACTAACAAGAAGAGATATGTGTTTAAGAGGCATCTGTTCAAGTCAACCCTAGATGATCTCAAGGGAGCATTCTCCCACACACCGATGGGCATTATGCATGTGGAAGACATTAGGGATTACATTCACTGTAAGAAGGAACCCATTGGTTTGGATAGACTTAGGGCACACATGACCATAATGCTAAAACTAGACATGAAATTTATAGATGAATATGCCAAATGGAATGATCATCTGATTATTGAATTTTCCACTACATATGATTTCTATGAGGAAGAATGGATAAAGATATTGTTGAGAAGAATACATGATGATTTATTTTGGATTGGATATGTACTGGTGAGAATTATAGGAGACTTAATTCATGAGATAATAGGTCTTTCTAGGATTGGTGCCCTACTTCTAGTTGGTAAGGATGTTAGGAAGATGGTGGAGAAAGTGTGTAAATCAAGGAGTGATAGGCATGGAATGACTATTGATCCTATAGAGCAACCAAACATCAAACTAATGACAATGATACTGAGATACAAATTTCATCACACTAGCAGGGTTAATAGTGTAACTACAGGCACTATTTTGGCAGCCATCCAAATTGTGCAAGAAGATGGTGAGTTCAACTTGTGTAAGATCTTGTGTGCACAATTGATAGACAACATTAGGGATATCAAGCATGATAGGACAAATATTTTTAGGTTTGTGTCCCTTATAATCTATATGTACCTTCATATAGTTGGTAAAGTAGCAAATTTGTATCTAGACAAGTCCATCCCAGCTATGCCATAGATATCAAACAAAGTATGCACTGAAAGTACTTCAAAATAATATATAACATTGGAATTGAAGACCTTTAGGGTCAAAATGTAGATGAGGTACAAAATTATAGACAGAATAGTGGATAAGTACAAGGACACAATATGTTTCATGGTGGAGACTGACACTACATGTAAGGAAGCTGTGGAACCTAGAACTAAGTGGATTCATCCACTTAGGTATGAAGTTGAAGAACAATTTATTGAAGCTTATGCACAAGTATTGCTATCAACCCCTAAGGATGACAATGAATCTAGATGGGGAACTTATGAAGAGAAGACAAGAGAAGTTGATGCTAAGCTAAAAAGTGTTGCAACTAAGAGAAAAGTTGCAAAGGTCACATCTAAAATACTAAGGATACATGGTGTATCACAAGAAGACCTTGATAAAGCAAGGGATAAGAAGATTGCCTTAGAATTGAAGAGTGTAGAAGAAAAAGAAGACCTTAAGATGAAAAAGGTAAAAATAGAAAAAGATGATAGTCAGAAGGATAAGGAAGATAATAGTCCCTCTACGCCCAAAGAAACCAATGATCCTACTGGTCCTCTAGAGTATATACCTATAGAAAAGAGCAAGAAAGGAGTAAGCACCAGTCATCCATCTTTACATACTTTAAGGAGCAGAAAACCAAGATAGGCACCTCATAAGGTAGGATTTAGGCCTAGCCTTAAAGTTTTGCAAGAAAGAATTGTTGATGAGGGAAGAATTGATCAAGTAGGAATACACTATGAATCATATAGTGAGATTGATAAATCTAAGATTCATAATATGATTATCAAACATATGATCAAGTTCAAGAAAATAGTTCTTGAAATACAGTCCTCCATACCTGATAAGGTTTGGAATGTTTTTGAACAACTAGAGAAATAAGAAAATGAAGAGGATATCAGGATAAAAGAAAAATTGTTGCTAGACACTCTACTAGTATGTTCCAAAGAAGAAGAAACATTGATATTGAATTTTGTGAAGCCACACCTAAGAACAAAAATGAGAACTCTCCATATCAATGTATCATGAACAAGGACTATGATCTGATAATGAAGGAAATAGAAAATGCATTTGAGAAAGTGTTATTGGAACAATAGATCAAACTACCCATTGTTCCCATCACTCATGCACCCACCAAGGCAGATAAAGTGGCAAAGCCCACTAATGCACCAATAATAGGTCCTCAGGACTCAGCACCCATAGTAGAAGAACAATTAGAGGTAGGAAAGTCTGCACCCATATTAGGATCACTCAAAGATAGCACATTCATCATAGATGATGTGGAGCTAGCCATGGTGTCTACTGACACAAATTTGGACAAGTTTGAGGAAGCCTTTGTGAGCATACAAGAGGCAAAGATCTTGTGCACTAGCACTCCTACTCAGCAAGGAAAAGTACTCATACAAGATGTATCAGATGAACAAAAGAAGAAAGGAGTAGAGGAAGAAAAGAAAAATAAATCCTCTGATGATCTGGTCAAGATAAAGAAAGAGGTGATGAGTAGCATTCCCATCACTCCCTCCTTAGCATTATTGTCAAGTTTGACACCAAACACTAGTAGTTTGGATTCTTGAAAGGAAGAAGACCTGATTAAATTTAGCATCCTAGCTATGGAGAAGGCAAAGGAGAAGAAAGTCATGAAAAATCCTCTCCTAGTAGAATCAGTAAGTATTTTGAACAATTTTCTGCTAGAGGATAAAAGGATGGTAAAAATACATTCAATTGATGATGTGAGTTTAGTTCTCTCATAGTTCAAAGTACATTTCTCAAGTTTAGAAGAATCTGCATCAATAATGGAAAAGGAGAAGTACCGAAAGAAGAGACTCAATGAATTGATTAGTAATTTTGCACTAGACTTGAACTCTATTAAGTCTAGTCAGGCATCATTAAAGGATTTTGCAGATCAAGGAAGAAAACTCATCGCAGCATCCATGGATCAGGACAAGTTCACTAATGCCCATCTCAAGAAGATAAAAAATGCAGAGGCAATGATCAAGTAGATAAAGAACTTAGTGCTAGACTCATCTACTGATGTGAACATGTGTAACAATGTCTATCAAGGTCAGTTAGACATAATTGAAAAAGAAGAGAAGGAAATGGAGAAATTAAGGTCTAGGTAGACTCAATTGTGGAATGCTCTTGCACCCTCTCTAGACATTCTCAGTCAAAACATAAAGGAGATTGATGTGACCATGATAACCTATGATCAAGGTCCAAACTTAGAATTTTAGAAGATGGAGAAGTTTCAATATGCATTATGCACACATCTACAGATAGTCAATTCTCTGATAACGTTTTGGCAGAAGGAGATCCAGAACCTTAAGATAGCATATCCGGATGTGTTCCCTTAGTAAGGGTATGTAGATATAGTTTTTTGATGAACCTTTTTCATTAATGTCAAAGGGGGAGTATTTTATAGAATATGGGAGATATAATGTGAGCATATAAGATGTATAGGGAGATATAAGTTTATGTATAAAAGACTGAAGTTGACAAAGTTTTTGTGTTAAGGAACAGTTAGAAACTTGGCCATATTCCTTTGTTGCCATCAATGAAAAATGGGGAGATTATTGGCAAGTTGTCTATACTAAAGTATATGACTATATATAGTGTTTTCATTATGGCAAAAAAGTCATATAGTAGTTTGGAGTGAGCGCACCAAGTGTAAAGATCAAAATTTAGTTTAGTGTTGAAGACTGGACAATATATAGAGTACCGACAGATTAGAGCATATGTGGCCATGCATATAGATTAATTAGGGCATGCACCCTACGAGTTAAGATTTTTAGACTATACTCATGCTTAGTCTAAGAGCACATAAAAATTTATGTAGTGATGTGAAAATTACAGTCAGTTGAAGTTACACAGCTAGTATGTGTTGAAGACTGGATAGTATACAGAGTACCAACAGATCAAAGAATATGTGCCCATGTGTATGGATGAATTAGGGCATGCACCCTAGGAGTTAAGGTTTTTAGACTATACTCATGCTTATTCTAAGATTGCATAAGAATATATGTAGTAATGTGAAAGCTACAGTCAGTTGAAGTTGCATAGTCAATGTGTGCTAGTAGAGAACAGAGCATGGAGCTGATAGTCATCATTTTGGTTTGTGATTGTAATGTAAAGTTTTTGAGGCCATGTGCCCATTGTATTTAGGTTTCTAACATATGCACATGTTTAAATGTAAGAGTTCGTAAGCCAATTCAATTGGAAGTGTTATTTGTAATAGGTCTAAGAGCTGACCTAGTTGTTTATTTGGTATGAGCATATAAATGAAAGGTGCACCCATTGTATTTGGGATGGATGTAAAGAAAGAGTTATAAGAAGTAGAGTAGAGGTATGAGAAGATAGTATGAGATGATATAGAGCTTGGCTAGAGGTCAAGACATCAGTGCATCAAAGGAACTGATCTGACAAGTAGTGTCATAGTGACAATTCACCCAATAGATATAGTGAGTATCTAATCTCAAAAGGTTGTAGCCTTCTTTCATTGAGAAATGAGCTCTAGGATAGTGAGTCCATTCCCCTAATAGGGATCATTTTAAAAGACTCCTAACAGGGTCCGACCCTTAACCAAGTCTACTATACTTACTACATTATAAAGCTACTCCTAACAAGGTAAAGGATCTTCTAGCAAGAATCATAATACACTAGTATAGAATATTAGTGGGTATCAAGTCCCACTAGGGTTTTTACCTATTTGGGTTTCCCCATAACCATATTGGTGTCTTGTGTTATTCATATGTTTCATGTGAATGTTTAATTCATTACTTAAGCATTTAAGTTAAGCATTAAGATTAAAGAGAAAAGTGAAAAGATTAAGTGAACACTGATTCACCCCCCCCCCCCCTCCTCTTAGTGTTCCCATTCCTAACACATAATTATCAAGATACATCATTGGAGGAAAATTTAGGATGCAAGTAGAGATTCTGGTTTCATAATTTCTTTGTATAAGGCTGAAGCCTGGAAGGCCTCACAACCGGGCATGTTGAAAGATTTAATATTATTACTTTGTTGTTGCTACCAGTTTCTTGTCTCATATCCATTGTATTTTTACTGATTTCATGTAGTATTCATATTTCTCCCATGTGTAACTTTGAGCAGGGCTTGTTTTTTTATTTAAGCGGAGTCAATTCTACTTGATTCTACTTGTATCTACCCTACCCTTGTGTCAAGTGGTATCAGAGTGATTTCTTTCTTGTGGATTGGATCATGGAGAACCTTACTAGATTACTTTTAGGGTGGTAGATCTGAGATTTGACCTATAACTTGCAGAAGGTTATGGTCTTGCTAGAACCTAATTGTCAATTTGGTTTTTGGTAGAGGAAATGATAATGCTATCATGGATATGTTGAGGTAGATTGTGAATGGGCTTGAAGCTGTAGAGACAACCCAGAGAAGAGGCACACATCTTGAAGATGTTAGTGATGAAGAAGTAGCAGCACATAATCCTAAATCTAAAGTTGAATGAGATGAGGAAAGACTTTTGAGAGTTTTTTCTAAGGCTAACTCCAGACATACAATTGAAGTTGCTTGCTATGATGGAAGACTTGAGATTGATGCACTTTTAGATTGGATCTCTGAGATGGATAAATACTTTGTGTATGAAGGTACTCTTGATAACAAGAAGGTTAAGATAGCAATCACAAAGTTGAAAGGTCATGCATCTCTCTGGTGGGATCATTTGCAAACTGAGAGACATAAGAGAGGAAAAGAAAAGATCAAGACATGGATGAAGATGATTGGAAAGATGACCAAGAAGTTTCTTCTAGCTGACTACCAAGTTAGTTTGATGAGAAAATTAAAAAATTTGAGACAAAAGGACATGAGTGTGAAGGAATATACTAAGGAATTTTACAAATTGGATATCAGATCTAGACATATGGATGATGAAGTTGAGAAAGTAGATAAATACTTGTATGGATTGAGGACATCGATTCAAGATGAGATCCGTTATGTTAAAATAGATATTGTGGAAGAAGAATACCAATTTTCTTTGAAGGTAGAAGAGAGATTGACAAAAAGACATGATCAAAGACAAAGAGGAAGAGGTGGAAGATTTTAGAGAAGTAGGAGGTAGATCTTATGGAGAAAGTAGTAGATCTGACAATCTTGTACAAGATAAAAGATGGGAAGATGACCCTACTAGTAAAAGAGGTAATTACTCTAGAGGTATCTATACTAGTTACTCTAGGAATAGAAGTAGTGGAAAAAGAGAAGATATATCTTGGTTTAAAGGTACTTGTTACAAATATGGTGAAGAAGGACATAGAGCTTTTGAATGTGCTAACTCTAGAAAGAAGACTGGAGGTAATGGTAGAAATAATTTGGCTTGTGAAGAAGTTAAGGAAATGTCTAATGAGCCTGAACATGGTAAGAACTTGATGCTAAGAAGGATCTTGTAGAATGAAGAAGTTGATGAGGAACCTATTCCAAGGAAAAGTTTTGACATAGACCAAGGGAAAAGAATCCAATTAAGGAAAGTCCAACCTTGCATCTTTAGAGTTAAACAATGGAAAACAAAACTCAACAATGAATTAATTTAGATTTTCATTAACATGTCTGACTATAAGGCCTTCTAGGTTAGCATCAATTACAATTAGAAACAATTCTACAAGATCAAAAAGGATCCAATACAACCCTAGCTAGTTTAGTTCTGAAACAAATCAATAACTGATGGAAACCCTAAGGAAGATCTCAACTTGTGCTCACAAGCCCCCAAGCAATCTCCTTGTCTCCAAGCCTCAGCCACTAGCTCTTCTATCAACAACTATCAGAAATCCATCTGATCTACAAGATCTCGCAAGTTTAAGATCTTTTCCAAAACTTTACTATTAGATTTCCCTCCCCTCTTCCTCCTCAAAAACTACCCCAAACACTACTTAAATACTAATCATTAGCCACAAGTTGGTTGGAAGAAATGAATAAATGCAATACAAGTCAGCTCTCAAATAGCATTACAAACATTTAATTCAACATGTTGGCCTCCAAATCCACATAGGAGAATCCAACAAAAGCTTCCAACACTAAATGCACTGAGTTGGCCAAAAAGTCAGACATAACTCTAGTCGGTAAACTAGTATGACCAAGTGCCAGAGAAATAGCTAAGTAGTAGTGAACCAACCAAGTGAGGCAACACTGAGAAATACATGCATCACTGAGAATGAGTTCCACCAAGCACCAAAATCTTCACCGAGTTCCTTCAGTGATCAAGCACCCTTCAATGACCAAGACTGCCAGTCAAACCTACAATTGAGTACCATAGAACCAAAACAACACACCTCCATGAAGATTCACCAAGTACCCTAGAAATCCCCTACTTCAAACACCCTAGATTCAAAAAGATGTTCATATGTGAGAGGAACATCTTCCAAGATTTAACTCATAAACCCTGAACTGGTTCTTCACATATAAGTCCTCCAACTTTTCAACTTGCATACTCTTCCACTTCAACTTCCTTTGTCTCTTCAAGTATTTACTTGATAGCACATAGGTATGTTCTTCACATTGATTAACCATACCTTCAGGATCCACCAACTCAACTTGGCTACCGATACTCAGACTCCTCCTATCGAGCATTATTTCTAGAAAATCCATAAGGGAAAACTTCCTATCATCCTTCTCAATAGTAAACTCATTCCTTACACAATCATATATAGCTCTGCAATCAAATTTCCAAGGTCTACCAAGCAATTTATGACTATTCATCTTCATAATATCACACAACACAAGATCCTTATACTAGCCAATCTAAACATCTTGCAACCAGCCAATTCTACAAGGACAAGGATGCTTCATTCTCTTCAAACCAAGTTTATCAACCATGTACTCAGTAACAAGATTATCAATACTACCACTCTCAACAATAGCATCACAAAGTTTACCTCCAAACTTTCACTGAGTCCTGACCAAGTTACTCCTCAGACAAGGTTCCACCTTTGTACCGAGAAATATTCTCTGAACCAGCAAGTTCTTAGATTCAGGTTCATTCTCAACACTTTCATTCACCACAGCAGTTGGTCGGTGACCAAGCTTCTTCTATGTGCACTCAAAAGAATGATGTCATTCTTCACCATAGTTAGAACAAGTTCCCTTAAAGATAACTCTACCTATCTTCTTCTTTAGCTCTATAAGTTTTTGTTCATCTTCTACAGTTAGTTTATCCTTCACTGAGTGATCAATCTTTTCCTTCCCTCAGGGATTACTATGGTGTTTCCTTTTCAACTTATCTTCTACCTTTAGAGCATACTGATAAGAATCTTCAACATACCAAGCTCATTTTGGACATTGTATCTCAAACAATTCACATACTGAGCTACCTTTTCCTTACCAAGTTCTTTGTGTCCAGACCAAATAGTAAGTTTGTAAGACTCCTTGGTATAATCTTCAAAATAAAAATCCTTCTACTTCAGATTCTACAACTTCTTAAACAAGTCAAGATCATAGTCAGTAGGTATGAACTTATCTTTCAACTTAGCCATAATCAACCTCCACTTATTGATCTTCATTTCACCTTCATCTTCTCTTTCTCTTTGTAATTCCTTCCACCAAAGAGAAGCATGTCCTTTCAACTTAGTTTGTGCTAATCTCACCTAAAGAGGATCTTCAATTTCTTCAAGCTCAAAGAAATCTTCAAGTTCACGAATCCAACCAATCAAGTTCTTAGGTTTCAAAGTACCAAAAAATGTAGAAACTTCCATTCAGTAACTATTACCTAACCGAGCACCAAATCTATGTAACCAAGTAGTTATGTCTTCACCAGATCTATCTCTCTAGTCATCACCACTAGATCCAATAGCTTCAAATTCTTTAGTAGCTTCCTCATAACCATCATGAGTACTGACATTCTGAGATACACTAGTAATAGCTCTCATAATCTTAGCGACCATATCATTCTTCATCAATTCCATCTCAGATCTAAAATATGATTTCATCTTCTCTATAATCCTAGATTCAATAGTATCACAAAGATCTACAATCACCCTAGGGTCCAATCTTTTTAGAGGCATCCTCAGAGATAAGAGAAACCCTCTGCAACAAACCCTCAACTGACCACCTTGTGACTGTCATGCCCTACAAGGGAATTGGGGAAGAGAACAAAGATTCTCTTTGTAAGAGAAAACCTAAGTGATAATTTATGAGAAAAAATTGAATTTTAAAAATAATTACATAAACAAAATATAAATTAACCTAGATTCCTCCAAGGTTAACTTCTTATTAAATGCATGATTCATTTAAGTCCATTAAGTAAGCTAACAACAAAATTTACTTCTCAAAGCAAACTACATCATATAATTATAAGATTCTTTAAGAAATACAAAGTACTTTCATTTCAATTTTCCATTTAACACCATCTATATTCCTAAGTATCCTTTATGAACAATATAACTTTTAAATCAAATAGAATCATCTAAATCATTTAATACATTGCAAATAATACATCTTTTTTTCAATAGCCTTTTTCACTTAATCAATAATAAGAAACATACTACGCTACAAAATCCTTTTTCTTTTCCAACATACATCTTATACATAAAGTTCACACTTTCCCCCTTTCTTTTTCCCTAAGTCTACCCATTCCAAATACATCAGTTTGAAATACATTAATGATTACATTACATTCATCTCCTCTTGGGAGATAACAATAATTTTACATCATGAAATATAATTACAAAGCCTTCATTCTTCAAAAATTGGTGCATAAGCAAGAATGAATCTTCAAACACTGCATCTGCAAAAGATACCTTGATAAAAAGATTTACCACCCAACCACGTGGATACCAAAAGGCCCACTCCCCGATGCTAGGAGATAAACACCAAGGTCCACAAAGAAGGGATAGCTAAGCCATACCTAGGGTTGGGTAACCTTTCCCAAATAGCAAAAGAAAAGAAGATCAAAGCATAAATCTTTTTCCAATAAGGTTCTAAGGCTTGGTAGAAATTATAAGAAACAACCTAAGTGAGTGTCATCGCATAGCCCTCACCCCTTGGGTTGTCTTGGTACTATCCACTCCAGGCACTGCCCCCCAAGTAGGCACATGCAGAATCAAATGCCTTTCATATAGACAAGCCCCATTCAATCATACCTATGCATAGGAACCTTCTCCCACTCCCATCCATAGCCTTTACTAGCACTAATGACATGGGTGAGGCACATTTAATATTTTTAATGTTTGAACCCATTCCCATAAGTTTATTTGTTAAATAACTCTTCAGTCGGTTATCAAAAATGCATCCTACATATAATATAAACACATCATAAACAAATTTGAGGACTGCATCATGGAATAGAAAAATAATAAAATAGTGCAAGGATGTTTAAGAAAACTAAGAATGTTTAGGGAGCCCTAGAAAGGTCTTGATCCTCCTAGACAATCCTAAACCCTAAACTACTTACTACACACATCCTGAACCTATTAAGACATCTAAATACACTGAATATAACCTCCACTAAACAAGTAATGAACATATTTAAGGTTTACACAAAATTCCATATGCCAAAAGATAATGCTCCATAAATTTCAATCTAAGTCTCAAATTTGACTAAGTCTGATTTTATAAAAAAATCTAAAATTTAGAAGTTACAGCTTAACTCCTAGGAAGCTAAAACCTATCCCAATCAATCCGAAAGGTACCTAATCCCTTTATTTATATACTTTTATCAAGAGAAATAAACAATACTAGTCTTCAGGAATAAAATATGAAAGGAAATGACAATACTAATTTTTGGGATTCTATACTATGACAGAAAATAAAATAATACCAATACTCTTTCTAGATCCTCCAAACCCTAATACAAGGTCAAAACAATAATACTAGCTTGGGAATGAAATAATACTAATTCTCAGGTTTCTTGTTTGTAGAATAACAAATAATAATAGGAACTACAAAATAACACGAATATGGATTAAAATGGCTGCACACAAACCCTAACCTGGGATCACAAAGTTGTACATACTCTAATGGTAGAAATTTTAATATATATACAGTGTATAATGTCTTGAGAGATAAAAATTACATAGAAATAATCCTAAAATGGCCAACATGGTACAATAATACAACAACTTGTATTTGTATAAATGTTTATACAATAATAATGTATAAACATTCTACAATAATATAGAGTATAATAATGCATAAACATTTTTCATTAATACATTAATACAAAATATAATAAGGTATAAACGGCTCATAGAATATAATAATGTATAAATTTTTTGCACATATGGATACAAATAAACATATACAGAAGCATTCAAACATAACAAAACATTCATAATATAAAAGAGAATAATCTCTCAGTATGGAATCCAACCTGGAGTCCTGCGGAGACCGGTTAATGAAGAAGAATCCAAGATTTCCAACCTACTCCAAAAAATTATTCAAATTCCTCCTACAAGCAAGCTCAAACTCCTTCACCTTATCTTAGAGAAACATCAATTCTTTCTCTCTTCTCTAAACTATAGAAATATCCTATTAAAATTAAGGCCTCTTCTCAAATCAAGATTTCCTCTCCAACTCCCCACACACAGGAAAGTCTTCTTGTAAATAGAATGGAGGTAGTGGTTGCATGGGTAATCCGACTGATGCAACCATCTCAACTATCCGTCCATTATTAGTTAATGAGATGGTTTGCAAAACCATTCCCATAAAGGTAGAAATAAATTTTAAATAAAACTATAATCTGTCTCCTAAATTTAAGGGTGTCAAAATAGATAAAAAATAATTTACTAATTTATTTAACTATGGTAATAGAATTTACTAATCCTATTTACCATTTATAAAAATAACTTAGATTTATAAGAATAATTACCTTCACACAAATAATTAATTTATTATATAATATTATATATTTATATATGTATTCATTGGCATATGTGTGCACCCATATGCTTATGGTACATATACCATAAATAAGACACATTATATAAACTAATCCACATTCTAAAACATATATGAGGTAGCTACTAACATAAGTTAGATTTTACCACTATTATTTAAAACATTTTATTATTAATATTACCATAGGCACTTTGTTATTATGAGTATTATAAAATAATACCATAAAATTATTCATTATTATTGATATTAAAATCACATGATTTAATCGCACATGCCAACTTGTTCCTAACGAGATATGCTAGTATAATAGTAGCTACTACTAAAGATAAATTACTAAATCATACCTTCAATGAGAAATAACTCACATCAATAATCTACTAAAAAAATTGAGCATACCATGACAACAGTTAAAATTACCATGCTGAAAAACTCATTCTCAATGAATATAAAAGACAAGAAACTAGCTACAAGATCCCCAAAACCAATAAACTGAGAGATCACATAATACATCCACACAAAGGATTGACTCGACACTTGCCACCTAAGGATAAAAGGATCAAAGGTGAAGTTTCTTCCTATGGAGCTTGGTGATATCTCCATAACAACAATAACAATGAAGAATTTTGAGGGATTGCTCAGACCTATGAAGCCAGGTGGAGATGATACCCGGTACTTGCAATCCTGCATCACTAAGAAGAGATACATATATATACATATGGATATACAAATTAGATATGTGCAAGCAGATGACCAGGATCGATACATCATGTGCACCTCAAATAAGTGAGTAACTATGAATTTGTCTTGAGTCATGAAAACACATCAGACACATATCCATGAAACATAAAACATCATGATAATGGTTAGATTCAAATCCTTGGGTTAGATCCATAAAACATATAAAAATAGATGGTTTTTTAATCATATAAATGATAACCATAAATGAGCATATCAATCATATCATCATCCACAAAACATTAATTTAAATGTATAGTTTTATCCATCATAATAAAATGTCCAAATCAAAAAAGTCTAAGTATCACCATAGGAGAGGGTATTACATCCTCCCCCCTAGAGTTAGGCTTACTCTTGGAAGCCTATGAATAAATATGGATAAGTGTCTCTAAGTCTAGCAACATCTTCCCATGTGGCAGAAGAATCATCATTGGGGTCCCATTGGACCCTTACCTAATCTATGGTGTGACCCCTAAAGGTCAGTGTCCGCTGCTGTAAAATGTGTACTAGCTCTAAAGCTAGCTACTCATCTGCTACGTGTAATGCATTCCAATCCAAAACATGAGTCACATTAGGAATATACTTTCTAAGAACTAAAACATGAAATACATCATGAATATGAGAAAGGTTGGGTGGCAAGGAAAGCCAATAAACTACTAGTCCTATCCTCTCTAGGACCTCAAAAAGGCCAACAAATCAGTGTGCCAACTTGGAGCCTTTTCCATAATGGATTGGACTCTTTCATGGATGCACCCTCAAAAAGACTCTATCACCAAGAGAGAAGTGTACATCAGTCATGTGAGAATCAACATACTTCTTCTACCTATCCTGAGCTATCAAAATATGCTCTTTGATGCGCTTTACCCATTGTTCTATATCTTGTAACATCTCAGGGCCTAGAAGTACCCTATCCTCCAATCGGTCCCAACTTAAGGGAGTGCAGCATGGGTGGCCATACAAAGCTTGAAAAGGGGACATACCTATGGAATTTTGATAACCATTATTATAGGAAAACTCCACCAAATATAGATACTCTTCCCAATGGGTTTGTCTATCCATAACATACATTCTGAGCATGTCCTCAAGAACCTAATTGACTTGCTTCATCTACCCATCTATCTTGGGATGATAGGCTGAACTAAACTTGAGATCAGTTCTTAAAGTATACTAAAGTGAAGTCCAAATATTTGATGTGAATACTAGATCACAATTAGATATGACTTTCTTGGGAATACCGTGGAGTCTCACAATGTCCTTCATGAATACTCTAGCTATAGAAGTTGCTAAGTAGGAGGACTACATGGGAGAAAAATGGGCTACCTTGGTGAGTCTATCAACTATTACCATGATAGAATCATGTCTCCTAGGAGTAACTAGAAGTCCCACAATAAAATCCATGGAAATAATGTCCCATTTCCATTCTGGCACTAGGTGAGGTTGCAATAGACCAACAGGGTGTTGATGCTCTGCTTTCACTCTCTAACATTCTAAACATCTAGCCATGTAGTCTGTAATATCTCTCTTCATTCTTGACCAATAGTACAACTAGCATAGGTTAGCATACATTTTCTTCACCCTGAGATGTGCCAAATAGGGAGCCTTGTGTCTTTCTGAAAGGATAAGCGCATGGAGATCTCCTTCCATGGGCACATAGATTCTATTTTGTTGTTGCAACATCCCAAGGGTGTCTAAGGAATATCCTGAGAAGTGACCTTCCAAGGGTCTTCCTAACTCTATTTCGGCCTTAACCTCTTGAAACCAAGAGTCAGAAGTGAGAGACTCCCTGATTCTTCTTTCCAAATTGGTGCTAAGGGATAGTACTGATAAAACATGTCTATGCCTGCTCAAAGAATCTACCACCACATTCATCTTCCCTTGGATATACCTAACCTCAAACTCATATTCACATAGGATTTCCATCCACCTATGTTGTCTAGCATTGAGGTTAGGTTGAGAGAAGATGTACTGAAGGCTTTGATGATCTATTTGAAGTTCAAACTTGTGACCCAACATAAAGTGTCTCCATTTTACTAAGGCATGATACTATTGTAAGTTCTAGATCATGGGTGGGGTAGTTGAGCTCATGATCTTTAAGCTTCCTTGACTCATAAGCCACAACTTTTCCTTCTTACATAAGAACCACCCCAATCCCTTCTAGTGAGGCATCTATGAAAACTACAAATTTTCTTGATGGTTCGGGAACTATCAAGATTGGAGCACTGGTTAATCTCTCCTTCAAACATTGGAAAAAAACCTCACATTTTTTTGAACAAAAAAACTTTTTAACTTTCCTTTGCAAGGAAGTAATGGGATGAGCTATCTAAGAGAACTCTCTGACAAACCTTCTGTAATACCCAGCTAGTCCCATAAAGCTGAAAACTTTAGGAACATTAGTCAGAGTTGGCCACTCTACTATGGCTTGAATTTTGGCTGGATCAACAATGATGCCATTCCCTAATATGATGTTTCCAAGATACTTAACTTCTGTCTGAAAGAATTCACACTTTTCTGCATTGGCATAAAGTTGATTTTCCTTAAGGCACTACAATACTTGGTGAAGATGAACCTCATGTTCTTCAAGAGTTTTAGAGAACACTAAGATATCATCTAAGAATACTATCACAAATTTATCCAAGTAGGTTTTGAAAAATCCATTCATTAAGGTCATGAATACATAAGGAGTGCTCGTTAACCCAAATGGTATCACAGTGAACTCATAGTGACCATATATGGTACAAAAAGTTGTTCGATGAATATCGGCTTCATGAATTCTAAGTTGATGATATCCTGACTTGAGGTCAATTTTTGAATATATTTTTTCCCCTTTCATTTGATCAAATATATCATTAATGTAGGGTAAAGGATACTGATTCTTGATCATGACTTTGTTGAGTTGATGATAGTCAATGCACAATCGAAGAGAGCCATCTTTCTTCTTTACAAATATTACTAGTGTACCCCATTGTGATACACTAGGTTTGATAAATTCTTTTTCCAAGAGTCCTTCTAGCTAAAGCTTGAGTTCCTCAAGTTCTTGTGTGGTCATACAGTATGGAGCTTTGGAGATTGGTTATGCTCTTGGAACCAACTCAATTCAGAAGTCTATGTCCCTTTTGGGTGGCATTCCTAGAATTTATTTGGGAAAAAAATCCAAGTATTCCTGTAATAGGGAATGATCTAGTGATACCTCCCTACTTTCTTCTTGGTCCAAGTCCTCTACTGAGACTACAAATAATTGGCATCCTTTGCACATGCACTTCTTGAGCTGCATCATAGAAATCATGTGGAGAGAGATGATTAGTTGCACCCCAACAATCTTCTTAGGTTCTCCTAAGTCATCTAAACACTAAATGCTTTTGTTTCTACAATCCAAAATGGCTTTGTGAGCATCCAACCAATCCATACCCAAAACTACTCCATACAAGTCTAGAGGAATTACTCAGAGATCTACTAAGGTGGAAAAAGGTCCAAGTTCTAACTTGCAACTATGGACATGGGATTCAGAGGTTATTATTGCTCTAGAGGCTAGCTCAACCTTCCACCTATCTTCCTACCTTACTACCTTCAGCCCACATTGCTCTACTAAAGAAGGTGAAATGAAAGAATCTGTTGCTCCAGAATCAAATAGTATGGTGGTAGATATACCCCTTAACAAACCTAGGGTTTTGATGAATGCTCCCTGATGATTGGCTTGTCCATGGTCTAAGGTAGAAAATACTTGGTGAGTTCTACCTACATTACCTACTATTGGTTCCAAAGAGGCCTACCTATAGCTAGCTGCTGGGGAAGATTTATGAGGGCAATTAATTGCAATGTTCCCATGTTGACCACAAGAGTAACATCTGATGTTCTTGACAAAATTCCTTCCTATAGAAGGTGTGCTGGACTGTTGATAGCTACCATGACTAGAATTTTGAGACATAATTTGAGCTAGCTGAGGGTTCAGGTATTACTTTGTACACTACTAGTTGCAAGGGTTGTTGGATTGAGAACTCCTCTTTTTATTATCATTTCCATTTCCATTGTTGTTGTTGCTGTTGTTGTAAAACTTCCTTTTCTGGTGGTTCTGACTTCCTTTAGGAGGATAGATTTTAGGTCCAGGTGCACCTTGAGATTGATTTCCTTTGAAACCTAACATGGCCTGGAAGGCATTAACCCCTTGGCCACCTATCTAACCTCCTAACCCCAAGGCTATATTTTGTTCCTCAAGGTGAGCTTTGATGACTACATCACTAACTGTCTGAGGTTCAAACATTCATACACTACTAGCCAAGTGACCGTTAAGTCCTCTAAGGAAGTGTTGAGTCAACATGGGTTCATCATCCTTATATCTTGAGTATAACTTGAGTTCCAATAATTTCCTTTCATATTCATCAACTAATATAGTTAGCTACCTTAGGTTGTGAAACTCTTCGGCTCTTTGCCGTCTCCAATGGTCAAATAAAAATTTGGCTTGAAAGAGTTCTAGGAATAGTTCCCATGATAGAGTGATAATATCTATGTGAATTTTCTCTCTCTCTATTTCCCACCAAGTGGATGCAAAGTCTCTAAGGTGAATGACTGTAAACCAAGATTTGGTATTGCTACTATAAGGATGCATGGAGAAAAGCCTTTCTAGTTGTAGCAACCAAGTTTCTGCAGTAGATCCACCTTGGGTTCCCTTAAAGGGGTTAGTCCTAAGGAGATCTCACATGTGAGAAGCATGCAAAGCATCTTCTTCCATTGCTTGATATCTCCTCTTAGGACTCCTTTCCCTTTTCTCATTGTGAGTGTTAGTCTCCCCATGGTGGCCTCTATCATGCCCTGCCCATAACCTCTATAGAATCTGTTGTAATAATTTTTTTACTTGAGCCCCCTGAAAACCTCCTAATTGATTATCAGATTGATCCCCTCTTCACTCCTATTGTTCTTCTTCCTAATAAATTTCATGTTGAGATCTAGAAGGGGTGTTTTGGGCACCTCCCCTTCTACCATGGGTTACAGGAGGCATCCTAGCATGATAAGTTTAAGGGTCTTAGTTTGATTTTAGTTTTAAGTTTTCCTAAGATAAATAACAAGTTTAAGAAGCATGGGCCAAATTCCTTGGGCCCCAGTGTAGCAACTTAGTGGTCTGATACAAAAAATATAATGCCCCACAAGGGAACTGGGGAAGAGAACACAAATTCTCTTTGTAAAAGAAAACCTAAGTGATAATTTATGAAAAAAATTGAATTTTAAAAAGAATTACATAAACAAAACATAGATTAACCTAGATTCCTCCAAGGTTCCATTCTTATTAAATGCATGATTCATTTAAGTCCATTAAGTAAGCTAACAACAAAATTTAATTCTCAAAGCAAACTGCATCATATCATTATAAGATTCTTTAAGAAATACAAAGTACTTTCATTTCAATTTTCCATTTAACACCATCTATATTCCTAAGTATCCTTTATGAACAATATAACTTTTAAATGAAATAGAATCATCTAAATCATTTAATACATTACAAATAATACATCTATTTTTCAATATCCTTTTTCACTTAATCAATAATAAGAAACATACTACATTACAAAATCCTTTTTCTTTTCCAACATACATCTTATACATAAAGTTCATGCTTTCCCCCTTTTCTTTTCCCTAGATCTACCCATTCCAAATGCATCATTTTGAAATACATTAATGATTACATTACATTCATCTCCTCTTGGGAGGTAACAATAATTTTACATCATGAGATATAATTACAAAGCCTTCATTCTTCAAAAACTAGTACATAAGCAAGCATGAATCTTTAAACACTATATCCACAAAAGATACCTCCATAAAAAGATTTACCACCCAACCACATGGATACCAAAAGGCCCACTCCCTTGTGCTAGGAGATAAACACCAAGGTCCAGAAAGAAGGGATAGCTAAGCCATACCTAGGGTTGGGTAACCTTTCCCAAATAGCAAAAGAAAAGAAGATCAAAGAATAAGTATTTTTCCAAAAAGGTTCTAAGGTATGGTAGAAATTCTAAGCAACAACCTAAGTGAGTGTCATCACATAGCCCTCACCCCTTGGGTTTTCTTGGTACTAGCCACTCTGGGCCTCGGCCCCCAACTAGGCACATGCAGAACCAAATGTCTTTCATATAGACAAGCACCATTTGATCGTACCTACACATAGGCACCTTCTCCCACTCCCATCCATAGCCTTTACTAGCACTAATGGCATGGGTGAGGAACATTTAATCTTTTTAATGTTTGAACCCATTCCCATAATTTTAATTAAGTTTTCACTTGTTAAATAACTCTTCAGTCAGTTATCTTGGTTCTAGCCACTTAGGGCCTCGGCCCCGCACTGAGAGCTAGTCACTTAATGTTCGTAGGTTTTCTACCCTTAACCCACATATCACAAATACATCCTACATATAATATAAACACATTTAAGGACTACATCAAGGAATAGAAAAATAATAAAATAGTGTAGGGATGTTTAAGAAAATTAAGAATGTTTAGGGAGGCCTAGAAAGGTCTTGATCCTCCTAGACAATCCTAAACCCTAAACTACTTCCTACACACATCGTAACCCTATTAAGGAATCTAAATTCACTGAATATAACCTCCACCTAAACAAGTAATGAACATATTTACATTTTATGCAAAATTCCATATGCCAAAAGATAATGCTCCATAAATTTTAATCTAAGTCTGAAATTTGACTAAGTCCGATTTTATTAAAAACCCAAAATTTAGAAGTTACAACTTAACTCCTAGGAAGCTAAATCCTATGCCAATCAATCTGAGAGGTACCTAATCCCTTTATTTATATACTTGTATAAAGGGAAACAAACAATACTAGTCTTCAGGAATACAATATGATAGGAAATGACAATACTAATTTTTGGGATTCTATACTAGACAGACAATAAAATAATACCAATACTCTTTCTAGATTCTCCAAACCCTAATATAAGGTCAAAACAATAATACTAGCTTGGGAATGAAATAATACTAATTCTTGAGCTTCTTGTTTACGGAATAACAGATAATAACAGGAACTACAAAATAACATGACTATGGATTAAAACGGCTACACACAAACCCTAACATGGGATCACAAAGTTGTACATACTCTAATGATAGAAATTTTAATATATATATGGTGTATAATATATCGGGTGAGAAAACTTACATACAAATAATCCTAAAATGGCCAACATGGTACAATAATACAACAACTTGTATTTGTATAAACATTTATACAATAATAATGTATAAACATTCTACAATAATACAATAATATAGAGTACAATAATGCATAAACATTTTTCATTAATACATGAATACAAAATATAATAAGGTATAAACAGCTCAAAGAATATAATAATGTATAAATATTTTTTACATATGGATACAAATAAACATATACAGAAGCATTCAAACATAACAAAATATTCATAATATAAAAGAGAATAATCTCTCAGTATGGAATCCAGCCTGGAGTCCTGCAGAGACTGATTGATGAAGAAGAATCCAATATTTCCAACCTACTCCAAGCACTTCTTCAAATTCCTCCTATAGGAAAGCTCCAACTCCACCTCCTCTCAAAGAAAAATCAATTCTCTCTCTCTTCTCTAAACTATAGAAATATCCTATTAAAATTAAAGCCTCTTCTCAAATCAAGATTTCCTCTCCAACTCTCCACACACTGGAAAGTCTTCCTGTAAATAGAATGGAGGTGGTGGTTGCACGAGTAATCCAACCGATGCAACCATCTCAACTATCCATCCATTATTAGTTAATGAGATGGTTTGCAAAACCATTACTGTAAAGGGAGAAATAAATTTTAAATAAAACTATAATCTATGTCTCCTAAATTTAAGGGTGTCAAAATAGATAAAAAATAATTTACTAATTTATTTAACTATGGTAATAGAATTTACTAATCCTATTTACCATTTATAAGAATAATTACCTTCACGTGAATAATTAATTTATTATATAATAATATATATTTATATATGTATTCATAGGCATATGTGTCCACCCATATGCTTATGGTACATATACGATAAATAAGACACATTATTACAAATATTAAATATTAAGAATAACATTATTATAAAACATATTATTTATTTATGCACTAATCCACATTCTAAAACATATATGATGTAGCTACTAACATAAGTTAGATTTTACCACTATTATTTAAAACTTTTATTATTAATGTTGCCATAGACACTTTGTTATTATGAGTATTATAAAATAATACCATAAAATTATTCATTATTATTGATATTAAAATCACATGATTTAATCACATGCCAACTTGTTTCTAACAAGATATGCTAGTATAATAGTAGCTACTAGTAAAGATAAATTACTAAATCATACCTTCAATGAGCAATAACTCACATCAATAATCTACTAACAAAATTGAGCATACCATGAAAATAGTTAAAACTACCATATTCAAAACCTCATTCTCAATGAATACAAAAGACAAGAAACTAGCTACAAGATACACAAAACCAATAAACTAAGAGATCACATAATACATCCACACAAAGGACTGACTCAGAACTTCCCACCTAAGGATAAAAGGATCAAAGGTGAAGTTTCTTCCTATGGAACCTCGTGATATCTCCATAACAATAACAACGATCGAGGATTTTGAGGGATCGCTCAGACCTGTGAAGCTAGGTGGAGATGATACCCAGTACTTGCAATCCTGCATCACCAAGAATAGATACATATATATAGATATGGATATACAAATCAGATATATGCAAGTAGATGAACAAGATCGATACATCGTGTGGACCTCAACTAAATGAGTAACTGTGACTTTGTCCTGAGTCATGAAAATATATCAGACACATATCCATGAAACATAAAACATCATGATAATGGTTAGATTCAAATCCTTGGGTTAGATCCATAAAATATATAAAAATAGATGGTTTTCTAATCATATAAATGATAACCATAATGAGCATATCAATCATATCATCATCCAAAAAACATTAATGTAAATGTATAGTTCTAAACATCATAATAAAATGTCCAAATCAGAAAAGTCTAAGTGTCACCATAGGATAGGGTATTACAGTGACAATCTCTAAGTTGTATGCAAGTTAGATCAGCCTGCCACCTTGCATGAACAACTAGGCCAAGATCCACAATTTCAATGCCATGAATCTATAATTCATATCACACAATCCCTTCCCTAACCAGATCAACTTTGCAAGATCATCCTTGCTAGGTCAACCTTCACTCCAAAACAAGATCAAACTCAGCTCTGATACCACCTAACACAAACCAAGGGCAGAGAATCCAATTAAGGACAATCCAACCTTGTAGCTTCAGAATTACATAATGGAAAACATAACTCATCAATGAATTAATTCAAATTTTCATTAACATGCCCGACTTTAAGGTCTTCTAGGTTAGGGCCAATTTCAATTAGAAATAATTATGCAAGATCAACAAGGATCCAATACAACCCTAGCTAGTTTAGTTCTAAAATAAATCAAAAATTGATGGAAACCCTAAGGGAGATCTAAACTTGTTCTTGCAAGCCCCCAAGAAATCTCCTTCTCTCCAAGCCTCAACCACTAGCTCTGTTATTAACAACTATCAAAAATCCATTTGATCTGCAAGATCTCACAAGTTTAAGATCCTTTCCACAACTTCACTATTAGATTTCCCTCCCCTCTACCTCCTAAACAACTACCCCAAACACTACTTAAATACTAATCATTAGCCACAAGTCGGCTAGAAGAAACAAATAAATCCTAAACCAAGTCAGCATCTAAAACCAATAAAACATTAAATGCAATACAAATCGGCTCTCAAATAGCCTTACAAACATTTAATTCAACATGTCAGCCTCCAAATCCACATAGGAGAATCCAATAAAAGATTCCAACACTAAATGCACTGAGTCAGCCAAACAAATCACACAGAACTCCAGTTAGTAAACTAGGACTACTAAGTGCTAGAGAAACAATCGAGCAATAGTGAACCAACCAATCCAAACAACATCGAGCAACACAAGCATCACCGAGCACCAATTCCAATGAGCACCAAAAGCTTCACTAAGTTCCTTAAGCAACTAAGAACCCTTCAATGACCGAGACCTCTAGTCAAAGCTACAATCGAGTACCACAAAATTAAAAAAACACACCTCCATGTAGATTCATTGAGTACCCTAGAATGCTCCTACATCAATTTTTTTCAAAACCAGATGTAATATCACTGAAAAATGTTGCAAGGTAATCATGGATAGTGGAAGTTTTGATAATTTGGCATTTGAAGAGCTGGTTAACAAGTTGTAGTTGCAAAGATTGAAACATCTTAAGCCTTACCATATTTCTTGGATCAAGAAGGAGCATAAACTACTTCTAAGTGAACAATGCCTTGTTAAATTCAAAATTGGGAATTATCATGATGAAGTCTTGTGTGATATTATTCTTATGGACTATTGTCATATTCTTTTAGGTAGACCTTGGTAGTATGATAGAAAAGCTTTGCATGATGATAGATTGAATCAATATACTATTTGGATGGATGGAAAGAAACAAGTATTATTGCCTTTAGTAGAGGAGTTTGATGAAGGTCATTGTACTACAGTCAGAGTATGCTTGGTTGATGGTAAAAAATTTGCAAGAGAAATGAAAGAACAAAATATTTTCTTTTCATTGAAGAATAAAAGTGGACAGTCAAATAAGTTTGCTGATGCCTTTAGCCGAAGGAGAAATTTTCTAACAGATATGAGGGTTGAGGTACTTGATTTTGATGATTTGAAGTGTTTGTATGAAATTGACCTTGATTTTGTAGAGCCTTGGAAAGCTTTGTTGGTGTTCAAAATGATGATTATGCACTTAGGCTACCAATATACCATCAGATGGATTTTAGGAATGGTTAGCTCCAAAATGTAATGAGGTCTTAGGGTAACTGGACCAACTATAGGGAAAAGACTGCCCTCTTCTGCTTCTAGCTCTGCAAAACCAAGGCGGGTGCACCTAACCTAGTGAAAACTAAACTTCACACACCAAGGATTGGGTTTGAAAAATAGATTGATAGATAGTAAGAAAGTATTAAATGCTAACCTCACATTCATTGACTCTCCATTACTATAGGGTAGAACACTTATACAACCAAAGACTTAAATTTTAGGGATGGTTCTTAATTTATATATTTGAATCATAACAACCCAATCAGTATATGTTAATAAAAGAAATACTCATCCAGGCCAGTGCCTCATCCATTGGGCAAGATCTCTTAGACAAAATATACACACACACCAGACTATATCTAAGATTCAAAGCCATAAACACATTTACAATCTCCTTTACTACTTATAAAATATCCTTACATAGACAAGAGATAAACCTATGTCCCATCTAGAGCATCATTTCATCTAATCCTAGATTAGAACTCAAGAATGAAGACACATGCATAAATTAATATGCAATGAACTAGAAAGTTCAAAATCTACCTGAATTGACACAAAGGAGAGATAAGAATCATGTATCTATAGTAAGTATGAAGAATCCTTGAGTGCATACAATCAGTCCAATCAAAACAAGCTTGCAAATTATAGCTTAGACCTGCAACTTTCTTTCCTTTATCAACAAATACTAAAAGAAAAACTATTACAATTCAGACTAAGAAGAGGATTCATAACCAAGGTGATTTGAACACTTGACTCCCAATCCCTCCGAATGATCATCAAAAATCCCTTCATACCAAGGGTGACAACACAGGCATAATGATCATTTAGATTCAAAATTCAAAACAACCTAACACCACTAAGGATTTAATATAGACAAGACATGGACCAAGATGCAGCCGGTGAGCTCAAAATAGTTACAATTCAACATCTATCTAGCCCTGTACCAGTCCCAAGTACAAGATCATCACAAAACTCCTAGAAATCCAGCTAAAAAGACCCCTGCAACACATCCTATGTACTGCTTCACTTACTTTCCCATGGCACAACATTCCTCTGCAATCACTCATGGCAGCCTGGACCACACTACAATCACCGATGCCACCAAACTGATTGGAAATGACCATCCACCATTAATTCTTAGTACTTCCTGTCACTGTAAACCTTCAAAATATTTGAATTTAAACCGTAATGGCTACTTCGAAGGCACCAGAAGGAAATCGGTGGTTGACATTTGAAATTAGGTCAACTTTAAGTCCTGACCATCGGATCCTTTATTTTTCGTAGGTTCCACAAGCTTCACACTTCTTTTAAATAGCATTGATGGTCATCGTTATACCGTGATGCTAAAGGATGTGCATCTCATCCCAATGGTATAATGACCACCATTGGATCTTGCAGCTCTTTAATCCTCTGAAGACTTTGGCCCCACTGACAACCTCCAACCTGTCATGTCCACGACCAATCCCAAAATAGAAACGTGAGAAAATCTCTGATGAGTGGGACCACCACTTGAAACAACACCGAAGAGGATCGATGGTTGTTGCTTCATCGATGGCTTAACCAATGAGCATCTTACCATTGTGGTGTAGCAATGACTGTAGATCCTTCCTGAGGTTTAAAAACTGTTAGACCCTCCTGCTGATGGGCCCGTTGGGATAGGTGGCACGTTGTCGCGATATCACTGTCAGGGATCTCTGACAATGACAGGCCTCTGGTGCAACGATAGACAATCATTTTTTACAAGGTGAAACATTAGGAAAAATATATGATGGGGGGACTTAGGAAAAATTAAAGCATCGAAAGACTGAGGAACTTAGGGAAATATTAAAAAGGACCCCATTGTTAGACATAAAAAACCTAACCGATGAATTAAAGTGGGACATTTTAATTTTTACACATGCGGAAAAGGTTTTTAAGTGGATCAAAAAAGTAATGTGAAATTAGAAAGAGCTAGGGGACACTTAGGTTATTTTTGAATATTTGAAAACCAATGGCTAGATTTTGAAAGTTTGCCTAGGGTTTCAACTAGAAAAATAGGAAAAACACTGCAGAGGTAGGGAAAGGAAGGTGAAACCATGAAAATTTTTACTAGTGCTAATAGTGGCTCATACTAGGGGATGTGTATCTCTTGCAGGTACAAAAAGAAATAGAATCTACTGGAAGAGCAGACCACCTAAAATTTTGACTCAAAAAACATAGAACAGACAAACTGAAAATAGGGAAAACCTAAACTACTGTTCATGGAAAAGATACTTCAGAAGTAAAACTTTAAGAATTGTCTATGAACATGCAATTCCAAAGTACCACCAGTTAAGTCCTTCAAGACATAAGAATATGTCCCCCACTTGCCTTCAATAAGATAAGGGCCCAACCAAATAGGATCAAATTTTCCATGCTTTCCCTTATCTTCCAACCTTGCATTCCACATCAAGACTAGATCGCCAATTTCAAAACTCCTTTGAGTAGTCCTTTGGTCAAACAAATTTTTTCACTATTTCTATAATGGTTCATTTCTTTCATGTGCATCTCTCCTCACCTCCTCCAACTGAATCATTTCATCCATTCTTGCTCTCATTTCATCATTCAAATCTTCATCATATGCCTGGATGAACTTGTACATTTGCAATAAATTATTCTGAGGTAATCTAGCACCTATTCCATACACTAGATTGAATGGGGCACAACCTATGGCTTTCTTTATAGTCACTCTATCAACCCACAATGCCCACCATAGCTTTGAATCCCAAGCTTTCTTATTCTTATCCAAAACCCTCTTGATAATTTTGATTAAGCTTTTATTACTAGACTCAGCTTGACCATTTCCCTGTGGATGATATGGGGAAGAAAATGAAATGTGTATCCCATATTGCTGACAAAAATCACCAAATTCCTATGATCTAAAACACATTGCATTATCAACCATAATTTTCTCTGGGAAACCAAATCTAGTGAGGATATTTTGCATTACAAAGTCTATTACCACTTTACTAGTGGCTCTTCTGGTAGGGATAGCTTCAACCCACTTAGTAAAATAATCTATTGCCACTAGTATATAAGAGTGCCCACCACTAGATTTTTTTGGAATCTCCCCAATAAAATCAATACCCCACTTTTGAAAAGGGGCCTGAACTGCAATAGGTCTAAGTGGAAAATTTCCACCGAACTTCAACTTTCCTGCAAATCTCTGGCATGCATCACATTTCCTCACAAACTGATGTGCATCCTTAAAAATTGTAGGCCACCAAAATCTAGACCTAATGATCTTGTGAGCTGTAGTCTTTTCCATATAGTGTCCTCCACATACACCTTGATGCATTTCTTTTAGCAAAGATTCAGACCTTTCATGGTCTACACATTTTAGCAATACTCCTTCATTGCTTCTCCACCACAACTCTCCATGTATAATGGCATACCTTGTAGACTGCAACTTGACAGTCCTCCTCTTATTTTCATTCATGTCAAGGGGAAAAACCAACCTTTACAAGTAATTGATAACATCTTTGTACCAATCACAATAATCCAAATCACAAATATAGGGCCTTTCCTCCTCCTCTAACATATTCACATGATTTACAACCAAATTACTTTGTGCCATTAATTTTGCAAGGCCTAGGCCTCTTACCAACTTTTTAATCTAAATGTCAATGTTAAACTCTTGGATCCTATTGATCCATCTGCACCTTTTCCCTGAAACCTCTTGTTGCACCAATATATCCTTAACTACATCACTAGGAACATAAGCAACCACCCTAGCTCCCACAAGATAACACCTGAAAGCCTTGACTGCTTTGACTAAGGCATAAGCCTACTTCTTAGTAATGTCATATTTTAGTTTTGCTACCTGTAAAGACTTGCTAAAAAATGATATAGGTTGCTCATACCCCTTTGAATTCTTTTGCAATAAAACTGCTACAACTGTGTGATAATAAGCAAAAGAAAAAATCTGCATGGGCTTACCATAGTTAGGTGTCTTCAAAATAGGAGCATCTTTGATGGATCTCTTGATATTCCTAAAAGATTCATCTACTTATCTATATCCATAACCCTTTCGGGATCAATTCTCACTCCATCCTTGGACACAATATGTCCTAAGAGCTTTCCTTCCACAACACCAAAAGAACACTTCTTTGGATTCAAAGAAATACCATACTCCAAAGCCATGATAAAAATCTTTTCAAGGTGCTCATAATGATGATCTTCCTTTTCTGAATATGCTATGAGATCATCATAATATACCACTAGGAACTTATTTATGAAGTCTACAAAGGACACATCCATGGCTCTCTAAAAAGTAGCTCCTGTATTTGTCAGACCAAATGGCATTCTAACATAAACATATGTCCCCCAAGGGGTAGTGAATGCAGTCTTGAACTATTCTGACTCCTTGACCATGACCTAATTATATCCAGAGAAGCCATCCATCATGGACATCAACTCTGATCTAGTAACCTTTTGCAACATATTCTCCATATTAGGCAAACCATAATTGTCCTTCAAAGAATTGACATTCAAATTCCTGAAATCAACACATAATCTAATGTCACCATTCTTTTTTCTGACTAGAACCAAATTTAACACCCAAGTAGAATGTCTAACTGGCTTTATGATTCTAGCATCCATCATCTTTTTAAGTTCATCTTGCATTTTCAGTGCCAAGATAGGATTCACAGGCCTTAACTTCTACCTAAAAGGTTTGGTTCCTTCTTTCAAAGGTATCTCATGTTGAAAGAGATCTTCTCTATAAGCTTTCAAATCATCATAAGACCATGCAAAGACATGTCTAAATTTTTTGAGAAGATCAATCAGATTACTCCTATTTCTTTGGGACAACATTTACCTATGTAAACATTTTTAGGTTCCTGGCTTGTTCCTAGATTCACTTCCTCTAGATCATTTACAATGTCAACCAATTTAGGAAAACAAGCCCTCTCTTTATCATCAAATGCTCTCTCAAGAGAAACCAATCCCCTTGGGATCCTATTTGACTTTAGTTGTAAAACCTCCTTTCCAAGAACATTTTCTTTTCCATCTTTGATGTCAACATAAGTACTAAAATCCATCTCCTAACCATCAAAATGAGATTCACACTGCAAAAACCTCAGTATGTCTTGATCATTAGAAAATACTTGCCAATTATCAATATTGTCTGGGATAGAAGGCCTAGACTTACATTCAATTTTGGATATCTCAACAAAAGTGATATCCTCTAGCCTTATAGCTATGTTTTCCAATAAGTCAGCCATCCTATTTTGGCTTCTATCCACCCAATCAATTCCAAAGGCACTGAAACCCTCAATTTCATCCCAAACAACATTTCTATATTGTTTCAGCCTTTGATTCTTAGATGCATACTTTGATCTAATCTGAGAAATTACTAATTACCCTAAGATGCTTGATTCCATGTTTTGATGCTTGTCTCAAACCAATTAGTAGGGCCTCATATTCAGCAACATTATTTATGCAAAAGAACAAGAGAGTGAAAGAAAACTTAAAAGTCTTACCACTTGGGGATATTAATAACACTCCTACCCCAGCACCTTCTTTTGAACTTTCTCCATCAAAATATAGGGTCCACAAAACATTACTCTCTACCATGTTACTCTCATCATCAGTCAAAAGGATTGGATTAACCTTTTCTTGCACCTCTTTCTCCTGAACTTGGAAAGAACCAATGTCAGTGTCAACAAAATAATTCATGATGTCTTCCTCATTCTCCTCAATCATATGAGGGGTTCTAGTTTCCCTTGACACCCTCACACTTTCCCCTTCAATGTTAAAAGTGGCAAAAGACAAGTCACATTGAATACTTCCCCCAATAGAAGCACTCCATTTTCTAGATAAAAGCATTCCATACTGAGGGGGAATATCAACCACTAGAACACTCATAGTTAGTTGCTTATCAAGAAATGCTACTAATTTATAAGGCAAAGCCTTAATGGTACCAATAATTGGCACTTCTCTTGATTCCATAGCTTGGCAACTCTCATGAGGTGTATCGACCTTTAATCCTAATGACTTCATGATCTCTGCAGGCATGACAATGTTTGATGCTCCAGAATCAATCATGCAATTCTTCAACAATTTTCCATTTATCATAAGGGACAAGAAAAAAGGATCAAATTTCCCTGATGCACCATTTACAACATTTGCATTCAAAAATATCTGAGGAATCTTAGAGACAATCTCTTCACTTTTATTTTCAAGTGTGTCCTCCAAGGAAGCCGCATGCTTGTCATTTCTACTCACCTCTTGGATTCCTGCAGAAGAAACACCATTCACCCAATCTAGAGCCTTGACCTTATGTTCTTCTATCCTCATCATTTCTAACAATGGGACTTTGACAGTTATTTGTGACAACAATTTAGTCATATCAATAGGAACATATGTATGGTTCCCCATGTCATCCTTGATCACATTGCCATCTTTATATTCTACTTTGATAGTCAAGTCAGATTTACCTTTGTGTAGAAATTCATCCTCCTTTTGAGGTATAGGAACAACTATCTCTGGTGCCCTTTCTTTTCCTTGAGGTATTGCAGCAGGTCCCATCTTCTTTTTTATTCTAGCCTTACTGAAAACACCAGCATCTTTCTCTTTTTCCTCATGTTGTTGTGCACTCCTTTCTGACTTCTTGATAAACATGATACTTGGTTTACCATTTGTGCCTCCAACTGTCTTGTTCCTCAAATTGTAATTGCTCCTAGCTTGAGTGACCATGTCTGCAATGATTTGAGCAATCTCTTCATCAGATGGTCTCCTTAAAGAAACCTACTCCTCACATTTCACCACACCACATCCAACATCATCAAATTCTTCTTCCTCATCATCAATAGAGTCAGCTTCATCACATGCATGTGAAGAATTCATTCCACATCCATCTTTGTCATATTGCTCATCCTGTTCTTGGTTCTCAGGTAAATTTAAAGCAATAACACAATGCTCTACACTATGAGGAGATTGACAAGCAGCACACCATGGGATATCATCAGTCACATTTACTGAATTTTTTTGCAAAGGATCAGGGATCCTACCATTAGGCCTATCTTGCTTGGTTGGGAAAATGGGCTTTCCATCTTTCCACTGAGTGTTGTAAGGGTAATTTTGCATTCTTGGCTATCTGCTAAAGTTATTTGGAACTGACCTCTCCATAGCCATAGTCATATTGTTTCCTTTTTCACTAGGCTTTAAACCTTCTAAAACCTTCAAAATTTGTTTTAGATTGTCATCCTCCTTGGGCTTAGAGTCAATAGACCTTCCCATTTCTTTCTTATTTTGCATTTGAGGCCTACAGTGATCTCTTCTTCCTATTTTTCCTGATATCCTTCTGTTGCTCTCTATGTTGATTGCCAATTTATAAGCCTCCCCAAAATTTCTAGGGTTTTTATCCCTTAAAAGATACCCCATTTTTGCATCAAAAACATTTAAGTATGTCACAAGACACACTCTGTCATCTAACTTGATAACTTGCAAGAGCCTATGCATAGCCTTTTGAAATCTTATATTAAATTTACCGACCTCCTCATTCTGATTTTTCTTTATATTATTGAATTCATTCAAGATAAAACCCTCATTTTTCTTATCACCATAATGCTCGAAATAATTCTTGAATTCATTCCAAGACCCAATACTAGCATGGGACAATCCTCTAAACCAATCCCTAGCATCTTCAGTTAGAGATTGTACAAATAATTTCATTATGACATCATCAGGCTCAACATTATAGTCATTTATAACATCTATAAAATTCTTTAGATGTTCTTCACATGTGATGACATTATTTCCAGAAAATTTAGGGAGCTTCTTTCTAATTTCATCAGGAATTACATTAGGATAGCTAGGAATACCAAATAAGATAAGTTGTTTGTACCTTTCATGAACAGGAGCTCCATGTGGTGGATCCATCCCTTGAGATGTAGATGTCCTTTTGTTTGAGCCATCAGGGATTTTAGTAGCACCCGACACACCATTTTCTTGAGCTACATTTTTACCATGATTTCCACCTTGTTCCAAAAAGGAAGCAGCAACATTTGAAAGTCTTGAAGCATGCTTGAGAAAATCAATCTTTTTCCTTATTTCGGCAGTAGTAGCATCCAATTCTACTTTCTATAATTCTTTATCCAATATTTCCTTCTTCCTTCTAGTCAACTCAAGGTTTGCATCTAATCTCAACCCTTGATCTAATGGCCTTTCCACAATAACTTGATCATTGATTTGAACTCCAACAGCTCTTTGTTTGCCTTTATCTCTAGGTCTGGTATACTCATATATTTTTTGCACAATAGGTTGTTCCTCTACTCTTTCAGGTTATGGGAAAAAATTAATTGCCTCCAAATCTAACAACTACCTCTTTGGTTGTTCAGCCCTTATCATGGCTTGTCTTACTCTATCTTCTTTATCTTTTTCTCTTTGTTTCCTGATGACAAGCTATTCCTGAACTCTTCTTTCTAGTTCATAGACCTCCTTAAAGATCTCTTCTAATTCCAGGAGAGTAGTCTCAGACTCATCATCTCCCACTTGAACTTCATCCTCATACTGGTTCAATCCCAAATCAATAGCCTCTTCATATTTTGAATTATTTTATTCTTGACCAAGCCTGATTTGAGCCTCTTGTCTTGTATTTTTCTTATTCTTCCATGTATGAGAAATATTTTTCTTCTTCTTTCCTCCCCTTGTCTGACTAGGCCTGGAAGTGTTTAGACTACCTTCTTCCATTATGTCTTCAGGATGCTCCTTTCTTTGAGACCTAGTAGCTCTATAACTCATCTTACCAAAATAATTTACTGACTAGCACTACTGGAGAGATTTTTGAGTCACCACCCAAGTATATTGGGAATCTTACAATACAATTTCCTGACTTTATAAATATCTAAATGAGTTAGATAAGACAAGGGACAAGAATAACCCTATGTTTCCAATGATGACCTACTGGTTACAATAGACATGTGTAAGATTTCCCCAGCAGAGTCACCATCTTGTTGGTGACTCAAATGGGAAAATCAATCTAGTCAATAAGATTTTGACTTTACAATACAACCACAACCAGAGATTCTAACAAATTTTATTTTTCATTGTTGTTCTCCCCAGTGGAGTCACCATCTTGTTGGTGTTCAAAATGATGCTTATGCACTTAGGCTACCAATATACCCTCATATGGATTTTAGGAATGGTTAGCTCCAAAATGTAATGAGGTCTTAGGGTAACTGGACCAACTATAGGGACAAGACTACCCTCTTCTACTTCTGGCTCTGCAAAACCAAGGTCGGTGCACCTAACCTAGTGAAAACTAAACTTCACACACCAAGGACTGGGTTTGAAAAATAGATTGATAGATAGTAAGAAAGTATTAAATGCTAACCTCACATTCATTGACTCTCCATTACTATAGGGTAGAACACTTATACAACCAAAGAATTAAATTTTAGGGATGGTTCTTAATTTATATATTTGAATCATAACAACCCAATCAGTATATGTTAATAAAAGAAATACTCATTTAGGCCAGTGCCTCATCCATTGGGCAAGATCTCTTAGACAAAATATACACACACACCAGACTATATCTAAGATTCAAAGCCATAAACACATTTACAATCTCCTTTACTACTTATAAAATATCCTTACATAGACAAGAGATAAACCTATGTCCCATCTAGAGCATCATTTCATCTAATCCTAGATTAGAACTCAAGAATGAAGACACATGCATAAATTAATATGCAATGAACTAGAAAGTTCAAAATCTACCTGAATTGACACAAAGGAGAGATAAGAATCATGTATCTATATTAAGTATGAAGAATCCTTGAGTGCATAAAATTAGTCCAATCAAAACAAGCTTGCAAATTACAGCTTAGACTTGCAACTTTCTTTCCTTTATCAAAAAATACTGAAAGTAAAACTATTACAATTCAGACTGAGAAGAGGATTCACAACCAAGAAGATTTGAACACCTGACTCCCAATCCCTCCAAATGATCATCAAAAATCCCTTTATACCAAGGGTGACAACACGGGCATAATGATCATTTAGATTCAAAATTCAAAACTACCTAACACCACTAAGGATTTAATATAGACAAGATAGGGACCAAGCCACAGCCGGTGAGCTCAAAATAGTTCCAATTCAACATCTATCTAGCCCTGTACCAATCCCAAGTACAAGATCATCACAAAACTCCCAGAAATCTAGCTAAAAAGACCCCTGCAACATGTCTTGAGTACTACTTCACTTAATTTCCCATGGCACAACATTCCTCTGCAATCACTCATGGAAGCCTAGACCACACTACAATCACTGATGCCACCAAACTGATTAGAAATGACCATCCACCATTAATTTTTAGTACTTCCTATCTCTTTAAACCTTCAAAATATTTGAATTTAAATTGTAACAGCTACTTTTAAGGTGCCAGTAGGAAATTGGTGGTTGACATTTGAAATTAGGTCAACTTTAAGTCCTAACCATCAGATCCTTTATTTTTTGTGGGCTCCACAAGCTTCACACTTCTTTTAAACAGCATCAATGGTCATCATTATACCGTGATGCTAAAGGTTGCACATCTCATCCCAACAGTATAATGACCATCATTGGATCTTGTAGCTCTTTAATCCTCTGAAGACTTCAGCCCCACTGACAACCTCCAACCTATCATGTCACTGACCAATCACAAAATAGACACACGAGAAAATCTCTAACGACTAGGACCACTGCTTGAAACAACACTGAAGAAGATCGATGGTTGTTGCTTCACTAATGGCTTAACCAATGAGCATTTTACCCTTGTGGTGTAGCTATGACCATAGATCCTTGCTGAGGTTTAAAAACTATCAAACCCTCCTACCGACGGGCCCACTGGGATAGGTGGCACGTTGTCATGATATCTCTATCAGGGATCTTTGAGAATGGCAAGCCTCCAGTGCAACGATAGCCAATCATTTTCTACAAGGTGAAACATTAGGAAAAATATATTGCAGGGGGACTTAGGAAAAAATAAAGCACCGAAAGACTTAGGAACTTAGGGAAATATTAAAAAGGACCCCAGTGTTAGACATAAAAAACCTAACCGATTACTTAAAGTGGGACATTTTAATTTTTACACATGCAGAAAAGGTTTTTAAGTGGATCAAAAAAGTAACACAAAATTAGAAAGAGCCAGGGGACACTTAGGTTATTTTTGAATATTTGAAAACCAACGACTAGATTTTGAAAGTTTGCTTAGGGTTTCAACTAGAAAAATAGGAAAAGCACTGCAGAGGTAGGGAAAGGAAGGTGAAGCCATGAAAAATTTTACCAGTGCTAAAAAGCCTGTAAGAAACAAACAATGAATGACAAGTGGATTGATTATTTCATTCAAGAAGACATGTTGTTTAAGGGAGTTCAGTTGTGCATACCTAGAGGATCTATGAGAGAGAATATAATTAAGGAAAAGCATAGTGGTGGACTTGTTGGACATTTTGGGATTAAGACTGTGAAACTGATTTCAGAAAGATACTTTTCACCATAGATTTATAGAGATGTACAGAGAATGGTTCGAGGTTGTAGAATTTGCCAAACAACAAAACAAACTAGTCAGAATTTGGGATTGTATACACCTTTTCCTGTACCTGATAGACCTCGGGAAGATGTGAGTATGGACTTTGTTCTTGGATTTCCTAGAACTCAGGGAGGTAATGATTCTATTTTGGTAGTGGTTGATATATTTTCTAAGATGGCTCATTTTATACCTTGTAAGAAGACATCTGATCCATGACATGTATCTGAATTATTTTTCAAGGAAGTGGTAAGATTACATGGTTTGCCTAAGTCTATTGTTTTAGACAAACATACGAAGTTTACTGGTTACTTTTGGAGAACACTTTGCATGAAGATGAATATAGAGTTGAAGTTTAGTTCTATATTTCACCCTCAAACATATGGAGAGACTGAAATTGTGAACAAAAGTTTGGGAAACTTGTTGAGATGTTTAGTTGGAGACAAGTGTGCTAATTGGAATTTAATTTTGGTAGAAGTAGAGTTTTCATATAATAATTTTGTGAATAGAAGCACTAAGAGGACACCTTTTGAGATTGTTACTAGATTTCATCCTAAGGGAACCATAGAGTTGAGAGATTTTCCTAATAAGACTAGAAGAAATGTTGAAGCTAAGGATTTTGTAGTATCCATGAGAACTTTACATGATGAAGTTAGAAAGAATTTGGAGGATAGTAATCTAAAATATAAATAGAGAGAAGATAAGAGAAGGAGTCATAAATATTTTGAAGTTGGAGATGAGGTTATGATTCATTTGAAGAAGAATATATTTCTAGTTCGTACCTACAACAAGATGAAAATGAAGAAGTTTAGACCTTGTAAGATTCTGAAGAGGTTTGATAGTGGAAATGCTTATGTAGTGGAATTACCAGAGGACATGGATAAATAACATATATTCAAAATTTGTTTTATATTTGAGTACTTTGAATCAAATGATGAGATGGAAGATGATCTAGATTATCCTAAGAAGAACAAAGACAACATTGAGAAGATCTTGAATACTAGAGTGAGAAAGAGTACAAGAGGAAAAGGATGTTGAAGACAATTCATGGATTACACAAGCTGAGTTGGATCTTTATTATTTAAGTCAGAATATGAGGAGTGCCTAATGTGGAAATTAGTTCTTTATCTATCCTAGGTGTCTAATGCAGGAGCATCTTGGGTCTTTGAGCAATCTTGCATCAACCAAAAATATTTCCTATTTTCTATTATTTGGATTATAATTTTTGCATTTGTTGGTTTCATGTTGTGAAAATATTACATGATGTTGAGGACCTATTTTGGAACCTTCTCCTATGATTTCATGAGGATTGGATGGATTGTTTCAAAGTTAGAGTTGTTTTCCTTGTCGTTGGAGCTGTATTTTCCTACATTTCAAATGTTAATTGGGCATCATGTAGCCATTGATCCTTAATGAATCAGCCTTTACACTCTTAGGTCCTTGAAGAGGACCTAGAAAAATATCTTTTCCCAAGACCAAAAATCCTAATTCATTATGAGTTAAAAGTTATGACCATTTTTCTTGGGTATCAATTTTTAGCCATTTTTCACGCGAAACGTGGAGTTTTTAATCTTCCACAGTTTTGTATGATGGAATGGGATATTTCTAAGTTTTGGGCATGATCTTGGATCACATGTGGACCTAAATGTAGCCTCACATTTTTTTGGTCATTCTTTCTTTAGTTTTGGTTTACTCTTCCAAGATGGACCTATATTGTAATTAAATGCCCAACTGGCTGACTTGTGGCTTAGCTGGCTATATAAGAAGTCTAGATTGATGTAGAAGGTAAGAAAGAAGGTATTAACAATATAATTATCAAGATACATCATTAGAGGTGAAGATAGGATGCAAGCTGAGATTCTAGTTTCATAATTTCTTTGTATAAGGCCAAAACCTGGAAGGCCTCACAGTTGGGCATGTTGAAAGATTTAATATAATTACTTTGTTGTTGCTACCAATTTCTTGTCTCATATCCATTGCTTTTTCACTAATTTCATGTGGTATTCATATTGCTTCCATGTGTAACTTTGAGCAGGGCTTGTTTGTTGATTCAAGTGGATTCAATTCTACTTGATTCTTCTTGTATCTAGCCTACCCTTGCGTCAAGCACGTAATTGGTCAACTAAGTCATACTCCTTAAAGGTAGAAGGAAAAATAGGAGCTTGAGGAAGCCCAAGTTGAGAAGGTGGTAAAGAAATTGGAACAATAGGCTAAGGATTATTCCATGTGCAATAAGCATGTGAAATAGAATTTGTGTTATCAAAGAAATCCAAAGGATGTCTAGGTTTAACCTTAATTGTTATTCAAGGAAATCCTTTTACCATCAACAAAGGTTTAGGATATATCATTTTAGGGTTATCAATGTTGCAAATAGTGGAACATGAAGGAAACCATGCACACACCCTATGGTAAAGGTCAATTAAAGAGGTTGTGGAGGAGAATGAAATAGGAATATGATCAATGGAGATCTGATTCGAACAATTTTCACCCTCACTACCATGTACCTCATGAAGATATCTATCCTTTTATATAATAAAAGCCTCATCAAAGTATTCAAAACAAGAATCATAAATGTTGAACACAAAGTAACTCTACAAGCATGAAAAATGTAAATATTTTTGTATTTTTAAATGAATTTTGTAATTTTTTAAAATTTTGAAATATAAATGCAAGAGCATAAAATAAATCTACTTTTATAAACATGAAAGATCTAACACAAGATGAAAATATAACACCAAAAAGAAAGAGTTGTCATAAATGGGTTCACCAAAATGTAAGGTGGGAAAATGATGGGTATAGGTAGGGTTTTTAACAATGTACCTAATAAAGATCCTAAGCCCACATTCCCCACAATACATATGAATTGTAAATGATAAATAATTTAAATTTGGAAATACTTGAAATTAGATAAGATAAAATGCATACCTCATAATAAAACTGATCTGGAAATACCTATTTTCTAATGTCTGTGTTCGGTTTTAGGAAATTCTGCAACTGGATCTCGGATAGGAAAACAAAGATGGAGAAAACCCAAAAAGATTTTTCAATTCTAAGGTTGAACTTTACCCAAAGTTGGGGTAAGATCTTACCCTAGAGTACAATCTTACCCCAAAAAGTTCACCTTGACCTGCACTGCTCCAACATAAATTTTGTTTGCGGATCCTGAAAGATTAGCCGAAAGGGTTCTTAGATCTACTCTATAAATCCCAAAACAATGACTATAGATATCTTAAAATGGTGTTTTGGGTGGCTATATAGGGCTTTTCCTTAGTCAAAGCCTTGTTTTGGTGATCTCCACCTCCACAAATAGCCAGATATAATAGAATGTGTCTGTATATTGAATGTGTAATGCCCAAGATCTAATCCTCTAGATTAAAACCCTAGCATGAATTGATATGAGAAAGCAATGTATAGATTTTAATATGACAAGAAAGAATACAAAGCTTCCAAGGCTAAAGTACTCTTACCAAACTCATAATCCATATTTTCTACCTCATGATTGTATCATTGAATGCTTGAATCTTGAAAATGGTGGATCAAGAAAGAAGGAACCTTTCTTGCTCTAAGGAATGTCCACAATGGATTGTCCACAAAAATTCTTGATATCAGATAGAAATTGATCTTCTATATCATCCTCTTGCAATATTTTATCTTCACTTCACCATTTCTTTCTTTCTTTAATCGATTGTGTCTCCACTTGATGGATACTTGGTGAAAATGAAGGCAAAAGAGAGTGCTTATATAGAGATTTCAAGGTAAGGCTCCTCGGGAAATGTAAGGGCCCACAATTCAAATTACACCTCAAATTATGGTGCAATCACAATAACCAACTAAGGAGGGAAAATAATTAAATGAACTTTAAATTAAAACCCTTCTGCATTCAGATTTGGAAGCCCGACATTGATTTCAAGGTCCTCCAAGACCAAAATTTGAAGAGGGGGATTAGATCCTGATAGAGGTCAAGGATGACCTCAACTTTGACCTAGGTCAAATTCAACCTCAACCTTTACCTAGGTCAAATTCAACCTTGACCTTGACCTAGGGGTCCAAATCCAGCCAGTGTAGAGAATAGGAGGTCCCGGGGATGCCCAAAGACTTGGAAATGAAAATAGAACAGGGAAAAGTGCTAGAAATGGACACAAAGACCTATGATGAACATGATGAAGGATAATATTACCTATGCCTTGATCCTACCTAGAAAATAGAGCCATAGAGAATGGAAATCAAGGAGAATCATGGAGATCCTAACCCTAATTTCACCTAGAGTGAAGGAATCAAGTGCAAATCCATCCTAAATGCATGTTTATCATGATAAATGCACTAAAAGACTAAAAGAGGGTGCTAAACCTATAAATATGGAAGTGATTTCATTTTAGGATGATAAAACTATTGAAAAGTTGTCTATACTGAAGTATATGACTATATATAGTGTTGTCATTATGGCAATAAAGTCATATAGCAGTTTGGAGTGAGCGCACCAAGTGTAAAGATCAGAATTTGGTTAAGTGTTGAAGACTGTACAAAATATAGTGTACTGATAGATTAGAGCATATGCGGCCATGTGTACAGATGAATTAGGGCATGCACCCTAGGAGTTAAGGTTGTTAGACTATATTCATGCTTAGTCTAAGAGTGTATAAGAAGTTATGTAGTAATGTGAAATTTATAGTCAATTAAAGTTGCATAATGAGTATGTGTTGAAGACTAGACAGTATACTGGTAGATTAGAGCATATGCGCCCATGTGTATGGATGGATTAGGGAATGGACCCTAGGATTTAAGCTTGTTAGAGTATACTCATGCTTATTTTAAGAGCTCATAAGAAGATATGCAGTAGTATGAAAGTTACAGTCAGTTGAAGTTGCACAACTAGTGTGTGCCAACCGAGAATAGAGCATGGAGCTAACAATCATCATTTTGGTTTGTAATTATAATGTAAATTTTTTGAGGATATGCACCCATCATATTTGGGGTTTTGACATATGTACATGTCTAAATGTAAGAGCGCTTAAGGAAATTCAATTGGAAGCATTATTTGTAATAGGTCTAAGAGCTGACCTAGTTGTTCATTTGGTATGAGCATACAAATGAAAGGTGTGCCCATTGTATTTGGCATGGATGTGAAGTAAGATTTATAAGAAGTAGAGAAGAGGTATGATAAGATAGTATGAGATGACATAGAGCTTGGCTAGAGTTCAAGGCATCAACACATCAAAGGAACTGATCTGACATGTAGTGTCACATTGATAGTTCACCCTACAGATATAGTGTGTATCTGATCTTAAAAGGTTGTAGCCTTCTTTCATTGAGTAGTGAGATCTAGGATAGTGAGTCCACTCCCCTAAAAGGGGTCATTGTAAAAAACTCCTAACAGGGTTTGACCCTTAACCAGGTCTACTATACTTAATACATTGTAAAGCTACTCCTAACAGGGTAAAGGATCTTCTAGCAAGGATCACAATAAACTAGTATAGAATATTAGTGGGTTTCAATTCCCACTAGGGTTTTTAAACATTAAGATTAAAGAGTAAAGTGAAAAGATTAAGTGAATATTGATTCACCCACCCCCTCTTATTATTCCCATTTCTAACAATTGGCATCAGAGCTCTAGTCCCCAGCATATAAGTTTAACCACTTGAGGAGATCATGGACAAAGTAGAAATGAAACATCTGAAAAGAAATCTTGAAGCAGCTCTTGAAGACCTAGAAAGTTTAGAAAGAAAATTTTTAGAGCTAAAAAAAAAGGTCAAGGATGCTCAATTAGTCATCAAAAAAATAAGAAAGGATTTGAAAGAATGTTCCACTAGTGATTTGGAAAAAATGATTAAAAATTTAAATGAAGAAAATGCATCTTTAAACGATCAGATTGAAGAACTTTATGACAAGTTGATAAACAATCAGGATATCTTCAATGAACAATTCAAGGAGAACCTTCAACTCAATGAAGAACTGAGACAGGTGAACATGGAAATCTTGGAGCTAAGGAATAGCAAAGAAAGCTTGGAATCTCAATTAAAAGAAGCAAAGAATCATATTGACAAATTACACACTAGTTCTAGTTTAGTAGAATCTCAACTGTATGGAAGAAGAGCCAAAGGAGGCACTAGTTTTATTGGGTAAACTGAGGCACAAAATCAGATTGACAACATGTGACAAAGATTGGATTCACAAAAGGACACTACCAATACTAAGAAGACTAAAGATTAATCCAAAGACAATGGTGAACCTTCTGAGAATGAGCGCAAGCCTAGAGAATGCACTTGTTTTGCATGCAACAAGCCTAGACACATTGCAAAGAACTGTACCAAGGTAAGACCTTTCAATGGTTATTGTTCCAAATGTAATAGATTTGGTCATAGAGCAACAAATTGCAAAACTAGTAAGAAGAATAGGATTCAACATGATCAAAGGAATCAGAATCAGTCTAATATGAGAAGTCCTTAGAGTGTTACATGTCAGATATGCAACTATAATGGCCACTCAACAAAGCAATGCAAAATGGTGACTCATGTCAATGCACCAAGGAATAGTAGACTACCAGTCATTTGTCACACTTGTAACTAGGCAGGACATATCTCTAGGTTCTGTAAATCATGGGCGGAAGGTCAAAAATGCCCTAAAAAGATTGAAGAACCAGTTGTGGATCCTAAAGGAGAAATCAATTTTGTCAAAGCCTCAGAGGATGCAAGCATGATTTGGTTAGAGGAAAAGAAGGATAATGTTGATATGGATGTATTGGATGCATCCACAGTGGGTGTACCCTCTACATCTGGATGGCCCTTAGGGTCATAGGGAGAGTTGTTTCAGATCTAGACCCCTGCGTGGCTGGCATACTTACTTTTAGAGTGTGTGCCTTTGGAATTAAGCTATTGGTGTGCATATGAACCTTTGTGCAAGAGTGCACATGCTGAATGTTGGTGGAGATCAAGTTTGAAATTTTGGAGTATCAACCTAGTTTATGCACCAAGCATTAATGGTGGAATTCACACTTTAAAGTTCACAAAAGTCATCTACATTCATATTCAGAGTGATTGGAGAGTAGATTAAGCTATGGAAGTTCTTGTAAAGATTTGGAGATCAATATATCAATATTTTTAGTGCATTTGATTGGTTATAGAAACCCTAGCTTATTACACTGATTTAGAAGCCATCAAAACATCTCATAAATCATTTGAAAAGTGAATATCAAGTAAGTCATGGCTACTCCTATTGTTTTTGATGTTGCTAAGAAGAAGAGAAATGTTTTCAAGAGGCATCTATTCAAGTCAACCCTAGATGATCTAGAGGGAGCATTCTCCCACACACCAATGGGTGTTATGCATGTGGAAGATATTAGGACTTACATTTACTGTAAGAAGGAACCCATTGGTTTGGATAGACTCAGGGTGCACATGAACACAATGCTAAAACCAAACAAAATTTTCATGGATACATACACCAAATGGAATGGTCACCCTATTATTGAATATGCCACAACATATGAATTCTATGAGGAAGAATGGATAAAGATACTGTTGAACAGAACCCATGATGATTTATTTTGGATTGGAGATGTACTAGTGAGAATTATAGGAGACCTAATTCATGAGACAATAGGTCTTTCTAGGACTAGTGCCCTACTTCTAGTTGATAAGGATGTCAGGAAGATGGTGGAGAAAGTATGTAAATCAAGAAGTGATAGGCATGGCATGACCATTGAGCCTATAGAGCAACCAGATATCAAACTAATGACAATGATACTAGGATACAGATTTAATCACACCAATAGGGTTAATAGTGTAACTACAAACACTATTTTAGCAGCCATCCAAATTTTGCAAGAAGATGGTTAGTTTAACTTTTGTGAGATCTTGCGTGCATAGTTGATAGACAACATTAGGGCTATCAAGCATGATAGGACAAATATTTTTAGGTTTGGCTCCCTTATCATCTATATGTACCTTCACATAGTTGGTAAAGTAATAGACTTGTATCTAGACAAGTCCATTCCAACTATGCAACAAATATCAAACAAGGTATGCACTAAAAGCACCACAAAAGACTACATAACATTGGAATTAAAGACCTTTTGGGTCAAAATGTAGATGCGGTATAGGATTCCAGAGAATATTATAGAGAAGTACAAGGATACAATATGCTTGATGGTGGAGACAGACACTACATGTATGGAAGTCATTGAACCTTGAACTAAGAGGATTCATCCACTTGGGTATGAGGTAGAGGAACAAGTTCTTGAAGCCTATGCATAGGTATTTCTATCAGTCCCTAAAGATGATAATGAACCTAGATGGGGAACATATGAAGAGAAGATAAGAGAAATTGATGCCAAGCTAAACAATGCTGCAACTAAGAGAAATGTTACAAAGGTCACATCAGAGATATTAATATTTCATGGTGTATCACAAGAAAACCTTGATAAAGAAAGGGATGAGAAGATTTCCCTAGAGTTGAAAGGCACATCAACAATAGAAGAAGATCCTAAAATGAAGAAAACAAAAGTTGAAAAAGATAACAGTCAGAAGGATAAATAAGACAATACTCCTTCTACACCCATAGTTACTCCTCCAGAGTATATACCTATAGCAAAGAGGAAGAAAGGAGTCATCACTTGTCATCCATCCTCACATGCATTAAGGAGCATAAAACCAAGACAAGCACCTTCCAAGGTAGGATTTAGTCCTAGCCTTAAGGTCTTAGAAGCAAGGATTGTTGATGAAGGAAGAATTAATCAAGTAAGAAAATTTTATGATACATACAGTGAAATTGACAAATCAAAAATACATGATATGATTATCAAACATATGATCAAGTTCAAGAAAATAGTTCTTCAAATATAGTCCTCCATACCTGATAAGGTTTGGAATGTTTTGGAACAACTAAAGAGATAGGCAAATGAAGAAGATATCAGGATAAGAGAAAAAGTGTTGCTAGACACTCTACCTATATGTTCCAAAGAAGAAGAAGCATTGATATTGAATTTGATGAAGCCAAACCTAAGGACAAAAATGATAACTCAAGAGATAGAAAAAGATTTTGAGAAGGTACTCTTGGAGCAACACATGAAATCACCTACTATTCCCATCTCTCAAGCTCTTGGTATGCAAGACAAAGAAGTAGAGACCTTAAATGTACCAATGATAGGTCCTCAAGACTTTGCACCCATAGCAGAAACTCAATCAGAGGAAGACAAGTCTATGCCCATGAAAGGATCAATCAAGGATAGCACATTCATCATAGATAATGTGGAGATAGCCATGGTGACCACTGACATAGATTTGGACAAGTTTGAGGAATCTTTTTTAAGCACACAAGAGGTAGAGATCTTATGCAACACTCCTACTCAGCAAGAAGAAGTAATTATACAAAATGTATCTAATGAACATAAGAAGAAAGAAGGAGTAGAGGAAGAAAAGAAAGATGAATCATATGATGATCTAGTCAAGATGAAGTAAGAGGTGATGAGTAGCATTCCCATCACTCACTCCTCAGCATTGTTGTCAAGTTTGACACCAGACACTAGTAGTTTGGACTCTTGGAAGGAAGAAGACCTCATTAAATTTAGTATCCTAGCTATGGAGAAGGAAAAGGAGAAGAAAGTCATGAAAAATCCTCTCCTAGTAGAATTAGTAAGTATTTTGAATAATTTGCTGCCAGAAGATAGAAAGATGGTAAAAATACATTCAGTTGATGATATGAGTTCATTCCTCTCATAGTTCAAAGAACATTTCTCAAGTTTAAAAGAGTCTACGGCTAAAGAGGTAGAGAATAAATATTTGAAGAAGAGACTTGATGAATTAATTAGTAATTTTGCAATAGAATTGAACTCTCTTAACTCTGGCCAAGCATCATTGAAGGCATTTGCAGATCAAGGAAGGAAACTCATCACAGCATCCATCGATCAAGACAAGTTCACTGATGCTCATCACAAGAAGATCAAAGAAGTAGAAGCAATGATTGAGTAGGTAAATAATTTAGTGCTAGACTCATCTACTAATTTAAACATGTGTAGCAATGTCTATCAAGGTTAGTTAGACATAATTGTGAAAGAAGAAAGGAAATGGAGAAGACAAGGTCTAGGCAGACACAACTAAGGAATGCTCTTGTGCCCTCCTTAGACATTCTCAGTTAGAATATTAAGGAGATTGATGTGACCATGGTAACCTATGATCAAGCTCTAAGCTCATAATTGGAGAAGATGAAAAATCTTCAGTATACACTATGTGCCCATCTACAGATAGTCAATTCTCTTATAAACTTTTGGCAGAAGGAGATCTAAAACTTTAAGATAGCATATCCGGATGTGTTCCCTCAGCAAGGCTATGTAGATATAGTTTTTTGATGCACCTTTGTCATTAATGTCAAAGGGGGAGTATTGTATAGAATATGAAGTATATAAGATGTATAGGGAGATATAAGTTTATGTATAAAGATGTACAGAAGACAAAATGTTTTGTGTTGAGGATAGTTAGCAACTTGGCCATATTCCTTTGTTTCCATTAATGAAAAAGGGGGATATTGTTGGAAAGTTGTCTATACTAAATTATATGACTATATATAGTGTTTTCATTATGGAAATAAATTCATATAGTAGTTTGGAGTGAGCGCACCAAGTGTAAAGATAAGAATTTGGTTAAGTGTTGAAGATTGGACAAAATATAGAGTACCAAAAGATCAGGGCATATGCACCCATGTGTATGGATGAATTAGGGAATGTAACCTAGGAGTTAAGTTTTTTATACTATATTAATGCTTAGTCTAAGAGTGCATAAGAATTTATGTAGTAATGTGAAATTTACAGTTAGTTAAAGTTGCACAGCTAGTATGTGTTGAAGACTAGATAGTATACCAACAGATCAGAGCATATCTTCCCATGTGTACAAATGAATTAGGGCATGTTCCCTAGGATTTAAGCTTGTTAGACTATACTCATGCTTAGTCTAAGAGTGCATAAGAAGATATGTAGTAGTATGAAAGTTACAGTCAGTTGAAGTTGAAAAGCCAGTGTGTGCTAGCAGAGAATAGAGCATGGAGCCAACAGTCATCATTTTGGTTTGTGATTATAATGTAAAGTTTTTGAGGCCATGTTACCATCATATTTAGGTTTCCAACATATGTATATGTCTAAATGTAAGAGTTCTTAAGCCAATTCAATTGGATGCATTATTTGTGATAGGTCTAAGAGTTGACCTATTTGTTTATTTGGTATGAGCGTATAAATGAAAGGTGCACCCATTGTATTTGGCTTGGATGTGAAGCAAGAGTTATAAGAAGTAGAGAAGAGGTATGAGAAGATAGTATGAGATGACATAGAGATTGGCTAGAGGTCAAGACATCAGCGCATCAAAGGAACTAATCTGACAAGTATTGTCACATTGACAGTTCACCCTGTAGATATAGTGTGTATCTAATCTCAAAAGGTTGTAGCCTTCTTTCATTAAGTAGTGAGCTTTAGGATAGTGAGTCAACTCCCCTAACATGGATCATTGTAAAATAATTTTAATAGGGTCTGACCCTTAACTAGGTCTACTGTACTTACTACATTGTAAAGCTACTCCTAACATGTAAAGGATCTTCTAGCAAGGATCATAATACACTAGTACATAATATTAGTAGATGTCAATTCCTATCAGGGTTTTTACCTATTTGGGTTTCCCCATAACCATATTAGTGTCTTGTGTTATTCATATGTTTCATGTGAATGTGAATGTTTAATTCAGTACTTAAGAATTTAAGTTAAGCATTAAGATTAAAGAGTAAAGTGAAAAGATTAAGTGAACACTGATTCACCCTCACCCCCCCCTCTCAGTGTTCCCATTTCTAACAACAACTACATAAGGGTGCAGTTCTCTATACACTAAAATATGATAGATGCCAATGAATGGGCTGCCTAAAAATATCTGATGAGATGCCATTGCACCCCTAGGTCTTAGTAACTCATTTTGACAAGTGGGGAATGGAATTTATTGGGCCTATTGATCCCCCACCCAATAGAAAATCACACATCTTGGTGTGCATTGATTATGTAACCTAGTGGGTAGAAGTTAGAGTCATGAAGTGTGCAAGAGACAAAAAGATGGTTGAATTCTTATACAAATAAATTTTTACCAAAATGGAGTTCCTTGAGAAGTAGTAACAAATCGAGGAGCCCAGTTTACTTCTACACTAATTTCAATATTGATGAATGAGCATAACATATGCCATTGAAAGTCTAGACTATATCACCCTCAGGCTAATGGATAGGTTGAGGTCACAAACTAGGAAATTGAGTCAATTCTAACAAAGGTGGTGCACTTACATAAGAATTATTGGAGCAATAGAATACATGAAATAGTATGGGCCTATAAGACAACCTAGAAAAAAACTACATGGTTCATACCCTTTGATTTTATCTATGGTAAATATGCTATGATGGCCATTCAGTTCAAACAAAAGACTCTTAGAACAACATTAGAATTGAATATCGACCTTCTTGTAGCCCAACAAGAGTGTCTCTTGCAGCTCAATGCCCTAGATGAAATGAGGAGAGATGAACTAAAATGCACAAATAATTTAAAATCAATGAAATAAATAGCATTACAGTCATACTAAGTCAAAATAATTAATACCTGGTGACTAGGAACTGCTATATGATTCCAACTTCTAGGAGAATCAAGGTAAGTTAACTACTAGGTCGAAAGGTCCTTATGAGATTCAACATGTTTTTGACAATGGAGTAGTACAATAGATTACCATAGATGTAGTAAAATTATAGGTTTAGGTACAAGTCTAATTTTCTGAAGCAATTTGAAGAACAAAACTTATAGGTAATTCCAGTAGTTGAAGGTGTAGACCTTCTTTCCTACAACAACTCAAGCAATGTCTCCTACAAGAGAGGGTAGAAACCTTCTTCCTGCAACCCCTCTTTTATGACTATGCCATTTTTCATAATAAATACTTCCTTTTCTCTAGGAAGTTATTTTTCTCCACCATAACTTTTCCAACTCCACTTCATATTCATTTTCTTCCATTTTTATTCCACATACCATTCCACAATCAATACATTTTTGGCTATTTTATGCTTACTGTACTGCTAACCTATCATACACTACAACTGTAATGTTTGAGATATGCAACATCCATTAATTTTTTACATTAAGTTTATTCATTTATTACACATCTTAGTGTACTATTGATATGATCATTATATTATGGATACACAACCATTACCGAGTCACTTCACATGTGTGGACACCTATAAAGATTTAAGTAGGGGGTAAAAGGAGATATATTGTCTTGTCATAACATTAAACAACACCTTTTTTTCTTCTTTTCCTCATCATCCAAATACCACTTTGATGAAGGGTGCTCCCCTTTATACCACAAACACACAACAAAAACAGAGAAATAACAACAATTTGCAAGAACAGAAAATGGGCTTCTTATTATCTCCACAAATGTGGAAATAAAAATTTCAAAATTACAATATGCAAAACCACATGGGCATTTTCCTTTACAATATTCTATAGGACAAGCCTTGAATCATTACCTAGATCTACACTGAACTGCTCCGAACTACCTAAAACAACACTACAAACCTTTCTTATATAGGCAATTTCCACCGCCTAAGAAGGTTCCAGAAATTTAGCCCTTTAGGCTGACTAAACATAAAATTATTTATTTTTCATAATTATTACAATAGGGTCAGCTCAAAAGAAATACAAAATATAATTTTAGGTAACCCAACTTCTGGAGGCCATAACTTTCTAACCGTAGCTCATTTTTTCTATTGTAACCACTTTTTGGAAACACCATGACGAGATCTACATCGCCTAAAATGCGCAAGTGCTAGTCAGCTAGGGATGATCATGATCTGGAGCCTCTAAGGCCTTCAAAATTGACCTAAAAGATTTCATACCCAAAAACCTCAATAACTTCACCATACTGATGATGTGGCAATGAAACTCAACTAGTAGGCTGAAATGATTGAGATGAACCTCCATTTGTGAAATCAGAACATTCTAAGATCATATGAACAACTTACTAAAAATAGTAAGTTTCCATAAATAGCAGCTCTGCATAAGATAGCCCTTATTTAAAACAAACCAAAAATATTTTTGGGCGATGCAACATTGCTCTTACACCCAGGATGCTCCTGCATCAGACAACCGAGGTAATTTGAGAAGTGACCCTGTCACGACTCTGGTGGGAAGAGGGAAACCAAGATAGTTAACCTCCTCCTTTATCAACCATGATGAATCTTCAATAGGTCATCTTTTCCATTTGACTAAATATTCTTCATATGTCTTGTTTCTTGTGCTTCTACCAACACAACTATCTAGTATGTCCTCAATCTCTTTGGTATCTGAACTACTTGCTGGAATACTCCATTATGTCGCAGTGATCTCATCTTCAAAACCTCCCTCATGATACTCTATTAGATCTGAAATGTTAAACACTGGTGAAATATTCAGCTCACTAGGCAATTCTACCTCATATGCATTTCCCGAATCATGATTCTTCAGTATCTTGCATGGCCCAAACTTCTTCATTTTCAACTTGTTATATGTACCAACTAAAAATCGCTCCTTTCGCAAATGAACCATGACTTCATCTCCAACCTAAAATTCCTTATGTCTCCTTTTCTCATCTACCTTAGCCTTATACTATGCATTCATCTTGGTAATATGCTTCCTCACCTCCTCATGGATGTTCTTCAAATATTCTACAAAATCCTTAGCTTCAGCACTACTTAGTTCTCCATTATCTATCTTCGTCAACTCAGATGCATTTCTAGGACTACTTCCATAAACAATCTGGAATGGTGATTTACCAATGCTCCTGTTGACAAAATTATTGTATGAAATTTTGCCTATGGTAAAATTAAATCCCATCCTATTGGCTTATCTCCAACCAAATATCTCAGCAAATTTCTCAAACTCCTATTCACCACCTCTATCTATCCATCAGTCTGTGGATGATATGATGAACTGAACTTCAAATTTGTCTTTCACTTCTTCCACAATGTATGCCAAAAATATCCAACAACCATAGTGTCCCGATCAGAAACTATACTCTTTGGCAAACCATGTAGCCTCACCACTTCTCTTAAACATAATTCTGCTATATGAACAGCATCATTAGTGCCATCTTTGAAAATCTATCAACTACCACAAAAAATGAATCATGTCCCCATTCAGTCCTCGATAAACCAAGAACAAAATCCATACTAATATCCTCCCAAGGTTTCTCTGGTATAGGTAAGGGCTGATACAACCCTTTATTCTGCTTCACTCCTTTCACCATCTGACATACTCTACAACTTTGTACAAACTTCTTGACATCTTGCTGCAACTGTGGCCAATAATAGTTCTCACTAACAATAGCAATGGTTTTATCATGACCAAAATGTCTAGCCAATCCTCCACTATGCTTCTCCTTGATGAGATTCTCCCTCATAGAACTTTGTGCAATGCACAACTGACTCCCTCTAAATAGCATACCATCCTAAATGATGAAATCTAGCCACTTTGTCCTGTCTAGAGTAACAGGTTCTGTACAAGCTTTCCAAACTTCACCAAAATTAGGATCCTCTGGATACAAACTCTTGAGTTCCTTGAACCCAACCACCTCAATCTGCATCTTTGTCATTAAAATTTTCCTTCTCCTAAGAGCATCTACAACTTTGTTAGACTTTCCACTCCTGTGTTTCAAAAAAAATGTATGAATCTACAAAAACTCAACCCATTTCAAATGCCTCTGATTCAACTTTCCTTGACTATTCAAATATTGCAAAGCTTGATGATCAGTATACAAAACAAACTCCTTAGGAAGCAGATAGTGTCTCCACTTCTTTAATGCCTGAACTATAGCATAAAATTCTTGATCATAAATAAAATATTTTCTCTTGGCATCATTTAACTTTTCACTGAAATAAGCAATAGGTTTACCTTCTTGGCTCATAACAGCCCCTATTGCAGTACCACTAACATCATAGTCTACTTGAAACACCTTATTAAAATTTGGAAGTGCTAAAATAGGTTGTTCTGCAACTTTTTGTTTCAACAATTGAAAACTTTTTTCTGCCCCATTTGTCCACTTAAACTATTTTTTATCCCCTCTCATTATTTCAGTCAAGGGTCCACAAATACTGCTAAGATTTCTGATAAACTTTCTATAAAAGCTAGCCAAACCATGAAAAGATCTTACCTCAGTAGAACTCCTTGGAGTAGGCCATTCAAGGATAGCTTGCACTTTCTTTGGGTCCATTTTTAGACCTTCTGTTGAAATTACAAATCCCAGATACACTAACTCCTTCTTCACAAAACTACACTTTTTAAGATTAATCAACAATTTCTCTTCTCTCAAATTCTCAAATACCCTATGAATATGCATCATATGCTCCTTCAATGTCTTACTAAAGATCAAAATATCATCTAGGTAAACAATGACAAACTTACCTAGAAATTCTTTCAGAACCTCATTCATGAGCTGCATGAAAGTGCTCAATGCATTGGTTAGCCCAAAAGGCATGACTAACCACTCATAGAGTCCTTCCCTTGTCTTGAAAGTAGTCTTCCATTCATCTCCTTCTCTGATCCAAATCTAGTGATATCCACTCTTCAGATCTATCTTTGAGAAATACACAGCTCCACTCAAACAGTACATAATATCATCCATTTGTGGCAATGGAAACCTATACTTGATTGTGATCTTATTTATAGCCCTGGAATCTATACACATCCTCCATTCTCCATTGTTTTTTGGTGCTAATACTTCTGGTACAACCCATGGACTCAGGCTCTCTCAAATCAACCCTTTCTATAACAACTCATGTACTTGTCTATTCAACTCTTCACTTTCTACTAGTGTCATTCTGTGTGCTACCTTATTCGGAAAACTAGCTCCTGAGATCAAGTCCATCTAATGACTAATCTTCCTAACTGGTGGTAATCCAATAGGCACATTATCGGATAAGATATCCTAAAACTCATTCAACAAATCTACAACTTCTATAGGAACATCTTCTACTTCCTCTTTACCAGCTTTTAGAATTAAAGAAAAACACACATGCTCATGCCTCATACCATCTAGAATTTTTTTCCATCAAAAAATGTTATTCTTGCATTACCACATACCTTTTCTCCAGTCTCCTTCAATGGCTTAAGCTTATGTCACACTCCATCATTTGTGAGGGAATAGGTATTCACATGACCATCATGTACATCACACTTGTCAAACTACCATAGTCTTCCCAACAACATATGACATGCATCCATAGGTATGATATCACATAGTACCTCAGCTTGGTACCCACCAATCTTGAACTTCACTAGGTACTGTTCACTGACCATGACCTTGTGGTCATCCTATACCCAGGCAATCTGGTATAGATGTGGGTGTTTCTATCTCTTGAGCTTCAACTTTGTCACCATCTCTTCTGACACCAAATTGTCAGTGCTTCCGCTATCGATAATAACATCACAACATTTACTTTCACACTTGCACCTGGTGTGAAATAGACTCCTCCTTTACTCAGGTTCATTTTCTCCACTCAATAGGACTCTTCTATTAATCAGTGTTTCTCCTCCTTCAACATATTTAGAATGTGATGATTTGGCATCTTCATCTACATGTGCAACTCTATCCTAAACTTCATTTCTCCTATCTGTCCTTCCTTGGCATTGAGGGCATTCAAAGGCCCTATGACCTTCTTCTCCACAATGAAAACATGTTCCACAGAAGCCTCCTCTTTTGGATCCTTGTCCTCTTCCTCTTCCTCTCTGATCTCTATTATTCTAATCTTGGAAATGATTGGAATTGTTTCTTCGCTAATTCTGACTTCTACTAGCCTCATCCTTCTTTTTCAAATCTTCATTCGGGCCTCCATAAGACCATTCACCAGATCTTCCACGATGACCTCTTTCATTTTGTTTTCTTTCAAATTTCTTGTTCAGTTTTTCCTCTACTTTTAGGGCAAACTGGTATGCCTCTTCAATACTGTTCATTCAAACTAGATTTAACTCCTCTTGAATGCTTGGCCTCAACCCATTAAGATAACATGCAACTTTCTCCTTGTCAGCTTCTACATGGCCTATTCTGATGAGGATTCAATAGAACTCCTCTATATAATCTTGAATAGATCTTTTTGCTTGCTTCAAACTTTGCATTTTCTTCAGTAAATCAAGCTTATAATCAACAAGAATGAACTGCCACTTCAATTTATCCACCATCTGATCCCATCTTGTGATATTATCCTTTCCTCTTTTATTTCACTCCAATTGAATCTCTTGCCACTAGATCTTTGCATGACCCTTCAGTTTGGCCTTTGCAAACTTGACCCATTCAAGATCTCCAATATCTTCATACTGAAAATATTCTTCACATTCATTGATCCAGTCGATCAATTCCTTTGGGTTAAGATTCCTAGAAAATGTAGGAACCTCAATCTTAGGTCCTTTCCCAATCTTAGAAATGGCTCAAAAAATATTTTCTTCCTCTTGATAAAAAAATTCAACTTCTGCTTCTTGATCATCATTTCCTTCTTTGGCTTCATCCTCACTTTCATCTCTGACATTATGATTCATTCTTCTGCGAATCTCTTCTTGTAATGCTCACACTTGTCTCTAGAGCTCTCTAACCTCAAGTGTCACAGCACCAGCTCTTCTTCCACGTTCTCTTCATGGAGGCATTTTCATGCTTATCAGTTAAACCCTAACCATAGTCTTGGTGCAAACTACCTCACAGTCGGTGATCTTTTTACACAAAAACCCTAAGCCATGGTCCTGGTGCAAACTGCCTCACAATCGGTGATCTTTATCTCCACAAATGTGGAAATACAAATTTTAGAATTACAATATACAAAACTACATGGGCATTTTCCTTTACAATATTCTATAGGATAAGACTCAAATCATTACCCAGATCTACACTGAACTGCTCCGAACTACCTAAGACAACACTATAGACCTTTCTTATATAGACAATTTCCACCACCCGAGAAGGTTCCAAAAATTTAGCCCTTTAGGTTGACTAAACATAGAATTATTTATTTTTCACAATTATTACAATAGGGTCGGCTCAAAAGAAATACAAAATATAATTTTAGGTAACCGAACTTCTAGAGGCCATAACTTTCTAATCGTAGCTCTATTTTTCTATTGTAACCACTTTTTAGAAACACCATGATGAGATCTACAGAGCTTGACACCCACAAGTGCTAATCAGCTAGGGGATGATTGCTATCCAGAGCCTCTAAGGCCTTCAAAATTGACCTAAAAGATTTCGTACCCAAAAACCTCAATAACTTCACCAATACTGATGACGTGGCAATGAAACTCAACTGGTAGGCTGAAATGACTAAGATGAACCTCCATTTGTGAAATCAGAACATTCTAAGATCATATGAACAACTTACTAAAAATAGTAAGTTTCCTTATAAATAGCAACTTTGCACAAGATAGCCCTTATTTAAAACAAACCAGAAATATTTTTGGGTGATGCAAGATTGCTCTTACACCCATGATGCTCCTGCATCATTCTCTTTCCAATTAACTTATCATCAACCTGCCATCATAATTAATTAATCTATTTATATTAAATTGGCGTCAATGTGACTAACCATGCATTTGAATTAATACTAGCTACACAAACACCTACGTATTAAAACATCATTTTCTTATCATATTTTTTGAATACCTTTCTTTGTCATAATTTTTTTTGAGGTCCTATTAGTTGAAAGAATGTTTAAAGTAGAGTTATCAAGAAAAGTTGATGTATTTAGTGGGGTTTAAATTTTGTAAGCTTTCTTGAAAGTCTCTCTTGCATCAGACATATCTTCAACTTTATTTTATAATTTTTTTGAGTTGCATTGTGAGAATTTGGTATAGTTTTAGAGGAGAAAATTGAGTTGAAAAAATTATGGTCAATGGTTTAGAAAAATCATGGTCAAGGGTTTAGAAAAACTAGGAATGGGGGGACAATTAATTTTCCATGAACTAGTTTCCCATACATATTTGCTACAAGATAATGAACCAGTTCAATGGCTTAACAATTATGGTTGGTTGAGCTATTTCCTTAGGATAAATAGGTCTATCATGATGATGCTACTTTTAAATTCATGAATTCATTTCATGAAGGTGAAGCATAGGTGTGGGGGTTAAAGGTCATAGCCTCAGAACAAGGTTTGAAAAAGGAATAGGCCTAACAGCCACGAGACTCCCATACACAACTAACCATGACACTTAGTCAGCTAGGACATATTTCACAATAAGGGAAAATGATCCTCCTTTGGAGGTAGGGAACCAAGGAACAAAAATGCTATCACTATTTCCATCATTTCCACAATGTTCAACCTACACAATCAGGTACCTTACTTGTGAAGGCCATTTTTCCTACCTCCATGTTGTGCATTTTTAGGTTAATGATCTATATCAAACATGGTCACCACTACAATGTTCCAAAAAAAATTTAAATTTTTTTGACCATTAGTTCTAAGGAAATGAAGAAAGGGAAACAAAATTTTGTTACTCATCATGCATTAATGAAGTTATTGATAGAATGATCCTTGAGGGATACCCCCCATTATCTTGGGTAGATTTTATAAAAGATATAACATTATGGACACATATTGCACCTAGGGAACCCCCTTTAGTAGAACCCATGGATACCTTTGCATGAACCTCTTCTCCTGGTACTCATACTACTAAAAAGATAAAACTATCTAAGACAAGGTCATCTAATGAGGCTACAAAAAGGGAGGAACCCCCTTCTAATTCTTAAAACTCTGAGGGAAATGGGGAGGAAAAAGGGAAAGAGAAGGTTTATGAGGAGGTGGAAGGAGAAAAGGAAAAATAGACCCCTGAGTTTGTTAAACCTAGTTCCAATCAAAGAAAAATTCCTCTTGCAACTTCTTCTCCTATGACCAAAAGGAGTAAAAATAAAATCCCTAAAAACACTCATGCAACCACTACAGATACTACACCTAGGAGAAGTTCTAGAGTAAGGAATAGGGCATCAACACTTTCACCTTCTGAATTGGATGCTAAATATGAAACTTTAGGACAAAGCCTGATGTGATTGATGTTTCCAATGAAAAAAATGTTTAAAAATGTATTGATGGCTAGAATGTTGGTCAACAAAAAAATGCAACAAAAGGAATCAATAGTACATAATATTTTCTTGATAACAATAAACAAGCTCTTAATAACCCATCATTTGAAGAAATTTATATACAAGAAGAAAGGGAAGAAGAAGCAAGGTTATGACAACAACAAGATCATCAAGGAAAAAAAATTCAATCTTTGACTAAGGAAGAGTTGTTAAGGATAGGTGACTTGGATAAAGTAATGCTATCACTTGCAGAAAATGTTTCAAAACATATTTACCAATAGTCCTACAACAAGGAGCCTTAATACGTTACAAATAGACTATGTTGGCATCCTATTTGGAGGAAGTTTGTAGAAGAGAAAAGGAAGAGATAGGTAAATGAACACCTACCACTCTTCAGGATATTTATTTACTATTTTATACGAAAAGAAATTTCAACAAATCCTATTGAAACTTGAGAGGAGAAAACTAAAGAAAAATATTGAGGAATAGAAACAAGAAATTACACAACTAGAAAATAAGGTCACCATAGTTGCTGATTTAATTCCTTAATTGTTGGAATGTAGACCACCTCTAAGGGTATATTTCCCTTTATTTATAAGATCAATTTATTTCATTTTATCTTATGAGAATAATTAGAGACCTCCCTCCTACTATTAATAGCCCAAACTTTTTTTATGATTTTCATGAGCATTCTCCAGAATGGTTACAAAACTTATTATGTGAGTTTTATCTACATAATTATGTGTTTTGTTCCAATACCAAGTGACATCCATTATTATGCACTGGAGATGTCCATTTGAGAGCCTTGATGTCATAGGCACAAAATGAGATTAATTATGGGACACAATGGAAAGATTATGTTGATAGCGAAAAGAGTGAGCCCTTACCATTGAGACCAAAGAGTGTGATGCAAAACTTATGGTTGGTCTTCACTCAAAGGGGTCTAATAACCTTGAATCATTAAAAATTTCATGAACCATAGAATAAAAACCTTCACTAAAAACTTCCTTACCTTGATATAACTTCTCAAGAACAACTAAATCAAGTTCTTCTTTGATTGGATTGAGTAATCTTCCTAGTAACCCTATTTGGTTATGCTAGCCATTATGGGTAATATAAGGGGCAATATGAAATTTAGGGAATCGGGTTGGATCAAATTTCCTAGACCTTATTTAGGGTAAATGAAATATGAATCCACCATTTAGGATCCCTCTACACTTCTGGTTATGTTACTTCCTTTTTTAGGAACTCAATTTCCTTGTAGCCCATTATAGTCAGTTTAATGGGAAAAACTTCCAAACTCTCCAAAGGACCAAGAAAATGAAAAGTAGTTTTGGACACCCTTTTCTAGAGTTACAATTCCACCCTAACTTAGTGGATGTGACATAACATTCCATGACCAAACAATTACTGATCAAAGAGGCCTAATTGCCCCTAATAGGACTAGTTAACAAAGGAAGTGCCCTTAAAATGGGATGCAAAGATAAATCATGGGATCTAGGATGATTACCATATCAAATACACTCCAAATATTCAACTTGAGCATTTGATTCAACCCCAACACACCTCTATCACAAAATGCTAATTTTGTTCACTAGTTGCCACATAGAGATGTCAACTGAGAATCTATTGGATCTTTGACCTTCGACCACCAACCTGAAAAATGGTTTAGGATTATTAAAATACATACATGCTCCCCTCATTTTACGAACCCTCATATTTTTCCAATGGTGTAATGAGGAGGAAAAGACATTTATTCGGGGAAACCCTAGGTAACTAGGGTTTACTAACTGGCCTAAATAAAAACACCACAAATTTGTTTATTTTATGAATCCAAGTCTCAAAGTACATGAAAATGAAAGATAATTCATCCTACTTCAATTCGTATAGGATCACATAGAACTAAACAATTCATTATATGCAGGAAAAATGGTCTCTTTTTATTGATTTTCTCCAAAAATGTACATCATATGTCCTCCACCCACCTACAAGGGCTATATGAGAATTTCCTCCAATAGTTACAACCCCATTTCAACCATGGATATGTTGGGAGGACATTTTACAACTAACTTTCAAAACTTTTCAAGTCGACAAGAAGTTGCTATGAAACTTTTAAAGCAAAAGTTATATTTTTGCATTTATTGTTCTAAATGATCCAATCTTTGTTTCTCACATGCATAGGGGTCATAAATAGACCAAAACTCCTAATAAAAACCTAAAATACTAAAAAAAACACAAAATATCAAATTTCAAGGATCCATGACCATAGTTGACCAAGTGGTTTAAAGACCAAATCTTATCACTAGGTCTTACAATAAGATCATTATTCTTCCTAAGAAATCCTAATAGTTTAAGACATGTAGTAGATGCCTTTGGAGGATTCCTTCATGATTTTGGGGCTCCTACACCAAACTACCTAGGTCAAAGAGAACTCAAGTTCCCACTTGAGGTGAGTTTGTCTACAATGAAGCCATGTTTGAGAATGTCTTATTCTGTCATCCACATGGCATCAATGTCTAGAAGTCCTTTCCATTTCACAAATTATATTAAGTAGGTGTTATATCTAGTCTTTTTGAGGACTTTGGTTTGAAGAATATTGTCCAAAGAGATAGGTTGGCTAGGAGGTAGGTCACGAATCCATTCACCTTGTGTATTATCTCCATCTACGTGTTCACATTCAATACCTTCATTATCTTTAAAAAGTGTTAAGTCAACAACATTAAAAATAGGGGAAATCGAAAGTTAGGGTGACAATATAATTTCATAAGCATTATGGCCAAGCTTGTGAAGTATTATGAAAGGTCCAATATTCTTCATTTGAAGCTTGGTGTTATGACCTTTGGGAAGCCTTTCCTTCCTCAAGTAAGCTCACACTTTGTCACCTATTTGAAAGTGTACTTCCCTTCTTTTTTCTGCTTGTGTCTTGTATTTCTGCACTAACTATTCTAGATTGTTTTTTACTTGGCCTTGGATCTATTTTATCATATCTTCTAGTTCTTCACCTTGAGAATTGATATGAAAGTCATTTGGGAGAGTTCTAAATTCCATTGGTCCCCTTACACCATATACTGTGTGAAAGAGAGTCTTTCATATTGACCTATTGATAGAGTCATTAAAAGAAAATTCTAGTTGTGGGAGAAGAAGATCCCAATTTTGTGTCTATTTCTTTGTGAGGCATCTAAGTAGATTTCATAGGGATATATTTACTACTTTTGTCTGACCATTAGTTTGGAGATGGTAGGGAAAACTGAATTTTAGATTTGTACCCAATTCTTATACAATGTCCTCCAAAAGTGACCCTAAAACTTTTCATCTATGTCTGAAACAATTGATTGAGGTAACCCATGGATTCTGAAAAATTTCCTTGAAGAATGGTTGGGCAATGTGTGATGCATCATGAGTTCTCTTGCATGGAATAAGTGTTCTATTTTTCTAAAGCATTCAACCACTATAAAAATGTTGTCAAGTCCATGTTTGGTCCTTGATAATCCCATCACAAAATATATTTAAATTTCTTCCCATGGTTTGGAGGGTATTGTTAATGGTTGGTAAAGTCCTTGGTTTGTTGAAACTGCCTTTTCTTTCTGGGAAATGACACCACATTGTACAAATTTTCTAACATCATTTGGAACCTTGGACCAATGATAATGCCTCCTAGCTGATTCTAAATTTTTTTCCAGGCCAAAATGACCACTCATTCATCCACAATGCTTCTCTTGGATGATGATGTCCCTCATGGAACACCTAGGAATGCATAGTTTGTTTCCTTTGAAAAGTAAGCCATCTTGGATCAGAAAATCTGATAAATTAGTGTGGTACTTGTCCACAATTTTAGTACACACTTCATATGCCTCCCTAAAATTTAAATCTTCAATGTAGAGGTATTTAAGAGAACTTATCCCAATGATTTTGATTTTTATCTCTCAGACAAAGACAATCATCCTACTTAGTTCATCAACCACTTTATTGGCTACACCCTTCTTATGTTTTATTGAGAATGAGTAGGTTTGAAGTTTCTCCATCCACTTAATGTGTTTGACACTTAACTTGTCTTGGGTATTCAAATAGCTTAGAGGATGATTTTCTATAAAAACAAAATATTTATTGGGAAAAAGGTAATGCATCTATTTCCTTAGGGCCTATACCATGGCATATAACTCAAAGTCATAAGTGGAGTATCTCTTCTTTTCATCATTGAGTTTTCTTGAGAAGAAGGCTACTAGTTTTCCATCTTGGCTTAACACAGCTCCTATGGCCAAGTTACTTGCATCAGTCTCCACTATGAATACTTTGTTGAAATCAGGGAGTGTAAGGATGGGGTACTGTGCTACTCTTTCTTTCAAGTACTCAAATGCATTGTTAGCCTCCTTAGTCCAAAAAAAATTCACTTTCTTTCCACCTTTGATTGTATCTAACATAGGTGCATAGACTTTAAAGAATTTTTTAATGAATTTTCTATAAAATGTTTCCAAGCCATGGAAACTTTTGACATCACCTTGATTTTTTGGAGGTGGCCAATTGATTATAGCATCCACCTTTGAGGGGTTTAGTTTAAGTGTCCCTTGGGAGATCACAAATCCAAAAAGGATGAGTTCTCTCTATAAAAAGATACACTTTTCCAAATTTGTCAGTAATTTGTGTTCATGTAACCTTTTGATTACCATTTCCAAATGTTTGAGATGTTCCTCCAAACTACTACTAAAAATTAAGATTTCATCAAGGTAAACAACAAGAAATTGCCCATTATAGTCATGAAAAATTTCATTCATCAATCTCATAAAGGTAGAGGGTGCATTTCTTAACCCAAATGGCATAACAAGCCATTCATAAAGACCCTCTGTAGTCTTGAATGTTTTCTTCCACTCATCACCTGGTTTTATCCTTATTTGATGATAACCATATTTTAAATCAATTTTTGAGAAATCTAAAGCATTGCCCAATTGATCTAGCAATTCCTCAATCCTTAGGATTGGGAATCTATATTTAATGATTATTTTATTCAGTTTCCTACTATCAGTACATAGCCTCCATATTCCATCCTTCTTTGGTGCTAGGACTAATGGGGCTACACAATGGCTTAGGCTCTTTTAAATTAGGCCTTTTTGAAGTAGATCTTTTACTCAATTTGAAATCTTTGCATTTTCAGTGGGGGTCATCTTGTAAGGGGCCCTATTAGGAAAGGAGGCACTAGGTAAAAATTCAATTTGATGACTTATATCCCTTATGGGTGGGAGGGATAAGGGAAAGTCACTAGCAACTACATCATGGTAGGTTTATCTTTGTGTGATATTGGTGTATCCTTTGATTTTTGGATCAAGACGTATCCTCCCTCATCTTCTCCTTTCAATGTTTCAAATATTTCCCTTTCTCCTACTACTACCACCACTAGCTCTTTTTCTTGTTTTATATCTGATAGAGACTTGATTGTAAGAGAGACACCATTTTCGATAAGGGTATAAGTATTCTTTCTACCATTATCAGTGGCATCGACATCATATTTGTTAGAAATAGGGAATACTGAGAGGGGGGGGTGAATCAGTATTCTAAAATCTTTAACTTTTTCCCACTTATGGATATAATAGATTATCTTTATACATGCATAACATAATAAACTAAACAATATGCATAACAACAAAGTACTCATAACACATGATGTGTTCTCAAGGAAACCTTGGCCAAGGTAAAACCTCGGTAGGGATGGTACCCACAAAGATCCACTAATCAAAAGTATATAGTTAAGGATGTTGACCCTGTTAGGAGTCTATTACAATCATATAGTATATCAATCTTGGTTAAGGGACTATAGGCCTTGTTAGAAGCCTCAACCTTGTTAGGAGTTGTTAATACAAAAATATATTACTAGATGAGCCCACTGACCAAACAAGTAATATACAATGATTACAAGAATGGATTAAGGTACATAACCTTTTCCTCTACTCTTACATTCACATCTTATTACAACATTATCACATCCTTTTTCTGCTATTACAGTTTCACTTCTTATCACATCATTACATTTCATAACATTACATATATATCAGTCATTAAGACTAATAAAATTTACAAGATCAGCTTCATATATCCTTGACTAAGAGTAAACATCTAGGATGTCATCTCTTTTATGTTGTTAAGTCATTATTTTGATAAACAAAATAATCCCTTAACTCTTTACCAATATTGCCTTCTATTCTATCCTGTCAGCTTCTAGATGTAATAACTCTTTGCTCATGTGACCACTCAATTTGCACCATGAACCATGTCACTATCAAATTGTCTCTAATATCCCTTTAACTACACAATGCATTCTGCTATCCCGATTAGGAGATATCAATTGCTTCTCAAAAACCGCTACTCAGGAACACTACCTGAACACTGCTTCCACTAAAATGCTTATAAATTTTTTCCATACAAGCTATATAGACTTGCGCTCTAAGATGGGTCATCAAAAGTCACCATATATTCTAAGTCTAATTGTGCAAGCACTTAGCTCACTCCAGTCAATGTCACAAGCCAAAACTGTATCCTGGCACACTGTGAAAAACATTGTCTCATACTTAGACAATTTTGCAATGCGCTCTGTCATACTTGCTCATATACCTTTGTGCTCTTAATGTGGATCATATGTTTCCATAATGACAACATCTATGTACTTACTTCATCCAAATAGCCAAAAATCTCCCCCTTTGTCATTGGTGGCAACATATGAGAAAATTGGCTAAGTGTACAAGTCAAAATCTCAAAATTTATATCAAAATTGTGGCCATAGTATAGAATATGTATACTATCCTTATAAATCCTTATAATTCCTCAAAACATACTTTCTAATATACTAATCCCCCTAAGAGTATCAATTCTTAACAATTTTCTACTCTAATATATCTCCCCCTTTGACAACAATGACAAAATAAGGGTAGGGAGGATTACAAAATTGTATTCCAAAAAAAGATATACCTTCTTGTCCTTATTGCAAAATCAGAAGGCTTGCAATACAATCTACAAAATCTGCTCTTACAGCCTCTATCTCCTTTTCCCATGACTTCTTTATGGAGTCTGCCATATTGAGTAATGTTCTTAGTCCATAAGCTGCTATTTAGCAAGCTTGGAGATTATCAAATTGAAATTTCTGAATGATGTCTTAGCTGTAAGACATTGTTCCAATTGTTCTTCTACAATGCTCAACTTCATAGAGATGTGTTCTCTCAAAGTAGTGAGTCTTCTCATTTTCTTGTTCCTTTCATCTTGTAGTACTCTTATTTCATCATGAAGTTTTCTGATCTTCTTCTCAACATCTAGTATCTTTACATTGGGGCTGGTGAGAAAATTACACTCATTCTAGATCTCAGTTTCCTTTACCTTGATGTTTTGATCTTCTACTGTTGTTAGGATCTTAGGTTTTGTACACTAAATGTACAAGGAATTTCTTATCTCCAATTGCTTCCTCAAGTTATTGATATAGACATCAAGACTACTGATATCATTCCTTATGTTTTGACTGATAGTGGATAACATTTCAGCTTCATAAGCTGCTTGAGCTTTCACCTTTCCAATCTCAAATAGATTAGTGAACTCTTCATCAAAAGTTCTTATTACCTTCTTTGATCTTTCTAAAGGATCTACCTCTATTATTTTCATAGTTACAATGTTTTGTAACTTTTCAGTAAGGTCCTTCAGACTTCCTTCAAGATTCTTCACCTTTTTATTTTTGCCAATGATCTTATTTAGGGAAGTAATCAGTTCTAGTTGATCATCATCATCAACTTCCTTTCCTAGGTCTTCAAATAAAGTTCCAATTTCCTTTTTCTTTCCAGTCTCAGGAGTAAGACTGATGCCTTTAGTGCTAGAGATAGGTGCTTGAACTTTTGATTCCTTAGGATCTTCACTGATAGGTTTGTCCTTCTCTATTTTCTTAGTTTTATCTGGTTCTTCAAGAGCCGAATTGTCAACAATGTTTGCTAAGTTCTTGAATATGTTTTCATCTATATTCAAGGTGACCTCTATACCTTCTATGTTCATTTTTGCATCTTCAATGTGAATAGCTGAAGAAGAGGGAATATCTTCTTGTTCAGTCTCAACTACTTGTTCTACTACAACTAATGGTTCTTCAACCATTTCTACCATAACCTTTCTGATTGTCTATTTTGTATCTGAATTCACTTCTTTATATTTGCCTCCCATGATCAAAATAGTTCTTCTTTTAGTCCTCAAATGGGTGCTTAAGGCCTTCAATATCTATTTTAAGTGCTCATCATTTCTTACTTCACAAAGATTCATTACAAAGTTCTTTCTAATGTTAGTATCTTCTTCTATTGCTATCTGCCTTCTTTTCATCAGTTTGGTATAAATTTCATCAGGTATTTGACCTTTAATAGTGTCAAATTTCTTATATGCCAAAACCAAATGATGTACAATTACATTTTCCATATTTAGCTTCTTTGAATAACCATACAAATCATAGTATTTGTTCATTCTAATGAAGTTCCCTTCAAAAATTTCTTCATTTAATTTTTCAATTTTCAGTTTCCAATTTTTCTTCTTGACCACAGTGGTGTCAACATCAGTTACTTCTACAATTTTCATCAGTATTGGTTGAACCAAAGTCTTTTGTCTCTTATATGGTCTTGTAGCCATTTCTTTCATTATTTTGTTGGAGGATTTAGATGATACTTATTCCTTTTCAGGTTCTTCTACCTTCACCTTAACTTGTGTAGGTTCTTGTTGTACTACACTAGATGACAAAGGTGGTACAACCAAAACTTCTTTCTGTCCAATGTCCCTGATTGCTACTATTGTTTGTTTAGCTACCTAAAATTCATGTTCTACCATTCCTGTCTCTTTTAGTATTTTCTTGATAGTATTGTCAACTCTCTTCTTAGACTATCTTTCTTCCATTAATGCCTTTACAGAATTGAAGTTCTCTTCATAAGTTCCAAATCTACTGCATTGAGTGTCTAATTTGCATTTAAGTATCCTTCCAACATACTCTTCTATCTCTACTTCAGATATCTCATAGCCAAGAGGTTCAATGAACTCAACTCTAGGTTCCACTGCTTCAATGTAAGTAAAATCAGTGTCAACCATGAAACATATATCATTTTGATACTTCAGTACAAGTGAGTGTGGGATTCTTGACCTACTAATCATCAAGTTCTGAAATGTCTTCAATACCAACATAACACTCTCATTCACTTTGTCAATGACATGTCTAGTGTATATTCCACTAATTCTCTCCATAGTATTTTGTCCATCATTCCAATCATTTGCAACTATATAGGGAAATATCCTAAATAGGTGGAAGAACATGTAAGTGATCAGTGATGAAAATTTGAATTGTGTTGACTTGGTCTTCTTGATCTTCTCCAAGTTCTCAAATAGTTGAATTCTCAAAATTTCACACAAGTCTATTTGTAACTTCTCTACACACATCAAATAAGATACATGTACCATACTAGCTGCCATATCATCTTCTCTAGAATTTGCACAAAAATTTGTAGTTAGGATCTTACATAGATACCTCACATCATGTTGCTTGATTTTGCTAATCACTATCCCTCTACCATTGTAGGATGAACCTATGTTGTCAATAATTATTTTCCTCATGTTTTTCTCATTCAAGGGCATAGCACTAGTTTTTGATAATCCAGTCACATCATGAATTAGGTTAGCAGTAATGTCAATTACTCTATCTCCTAGCCAAAATCTTCCATTGTGAATTCTTCTTAGAATGATTCTAGTAAATTCTTCACTGTCAAACTCATATTTCAATGAATACTTAACAATTTCATTGTTTTCAAGATGTTCATACTCTCGCTTCAATGTCATATTATGATTATAGATCTTTTCATATTCACTATTGAAATTACTATCACTGAGGGTTTCAAACTTACATTCAAAATAACCTTTCACATTTTCCAAATGCAAAATCCCATCTAGTACAAATGATAGTGCTAATCTAGGGTCATCTCCTTCCAAGGGTTCTACCGGTTCTTTCTTCATTTTAGGTCTATTCTTATCTTTGACATTATTAATTAATGACACATCCATGGTTACTCCAAATTCCTTATACTGATTCAAGATCTTGTCAAGATAAATACCTTAAGTTCATGATTCTAGGGCTTCCACAGATTGGGTGCTCAAATCTTTCACCAAATCATTGCAAAACACTTCCAATCTCTATTCTTTGCTCTTCTAACCACTTTAATTCACTTTGATAATCAAATGAATTCAATCACAACCTTTTATTACTTGAATATCACCTAGATCTGACATCTTATTGCATTCCTTTGGCACTACTTTCAAAAAGCTATTTTCTTTTAACCTGTAAAACTCAAAACTTCTTACAATCTCGCAAAACATAATATTTTATTTTGTGATCTCAACCATAGCATTAGTACATCATAAACTACCTTCCATTAATTGCACAAGACAAAATTCATTGAAAATCTACTTCTATGCTAATTCTAAGTTCCTAATTTACTGCATTTCATATAAATTAAGTGCTCAAAGATAGGTCAAGTAAGGATTCACTCTTACCACTTGATATTTTACATTTTTGATCATCTTCACAGTTGAATATGTCTCCTTGATCTGTGCCTTTAACAAACTTTATCTCATCTACATTACTACAGCTAACTTCCTCTCTGTTTCTTGCATCTTCATTTCTTCTTCCATGATTTCTAGGGTTAGGGTTTGGATGGAAAGCTCCATTGTTCATTATGCAAACTTTTGTTCTATGTCCAACCTTGCTACATATCTAACAAATAACTCCATTGCTCCCATATCTTGGTTTTTTCTGATTGATTTGTGACCTGCAATTCATAGCAATATGACCAATTTTGTTGCATCTATAACATACTATTCCATTTCTTCTGTTTGAATCTTCAGTAGGTCTTTTATCTGCATTGTTAGTACTTCTAAACATTCTATTACCATAACTATTCTCAATTACTTTAGATTTTCTACATTCAATAGCTCTATGTCCAAAACCATGACAATTATAACAATAACCATTAAAAGGTTTAAATTGCTTACCTATGCAATCTCTCTTCATGTGACCAATAGTGTTACAATTAAAACATCTACCTTTGAATTCTCTTTGCATAGCTTTGGATGTTCCTTCTTGCTTTGATAATTCTTCTTCTTTAGTTGTTTTTTCATATTTATTGATCTCATCTGGTTTCTTCTCCTCTATGCTTTTAGGTTCTTTTAGGTCTGGTTCCTTGCTTTCATTATTTGTTCTAAATATATCAAATCCAAGTCTAGTCTTATCATATGATGGTTTTCCATAAGATATTTGTTCTTCTATCTTCTCATTGTTTGAATATAGCTTTTCAAGTTGTTTCTTAGATTGAGTTAGTTCACCTTTTACAATTTTATTGTATTTCTCAAGTTCTGCATACTACAAATTGATCTTCTCAAATTTAGATGTTACTTTTCCAAGTTTGGATCTCAATTCTTTGTTTTCAAATTTCAATTTTTTATTCTCAGATCTTAGATTTTCTTCACTTTTGTTATTTTCATCCTTCATGCTAAGTTTTAGCTTTTCTAACTTTAGTTCATGTTTAAGGATCACATTTTCTTTTTCTAAATTATCATCACAATCTTCAATGAGAATTTCAGATTCTTTTTCTGATTTTAGATCTTCTATCTTATTTTTCAATTTCTCAATGAGGTTCTTTACATCATCATATTTCCTTTTCAAAGTATCTCTTTCATCAGTAAGCATATCAATTTGTTCAAGGGCTTCTTCAAGATTTCTCTGTGGTTGATCCATTTCCATAGAGATCTTACTCAAGTTGTTAGGCTTTCCTTGACTAATTCTTCTCTGAGTAACTAGGCTCTGATACCAATTGTTAGAAATAGAGAATATTGAGAGGGGGGGGTGAATAAGTATTCTACAATCTTTAACTTTTTCCCACTTATGGATATAATAGATTATCTTTATATATGCATAACATAATAAACTAAACAATATGCATAACAACAAAGTACTCATAACACATGATATGTTCTTGAGGAAATCCTAGCCAAGGGAAAACCCCAGTGGGGATGGTACCCACAAAGATCCACTAATCAAAAGTATCTGGTTAAGGATGTTGACCTAGTTAGGAGTCTATTACAATCATATAGTGTATCAGTCCTAGTTAAGGGACTATAGGCCTTGTTAGAAGCCTCAACCCTGTTAGGAGTTGTTAATACAAAAATAGATTACTAGATGAGCCCACTGCCCAAACAAGTAATATACAATGATTACAAGAATGGATTAAGGTACATAACCTTTTCCTCTACTCTTACATTCACATCTTATTACAACATTATCACACCCTTTTTCTGCTATTACAGTTTCACTTCTTATCACATCATTACATTTCATAACATTACATATATATCAGTCATTAAGACTAATAACATTTACAAGGTTGGCTTCATATATCCTTGACTAGGATTAAACATCTAGGATGTCATCTCTTTTCTATTGTTAAGTCATTATTTTGATAAACAAAATAATCCCTTAACTCTTTACCAATTCTACCTTCCTATTCTGTCCTGTCAGCTTTTATATGTAATAACTCTTCACTCATGTGACCACTCAATTAGCACCATGAACCATGTCACTATCAAAGTGCCTCTAATATCCCTTTAACTAAGTAAAGCATTCTGCTATCCTGATTAGGAGATATCAATCACTTCTCAAAAATCGCTACTCAAGAACACTGCTTGAACACTGCTTCCACTAAAATGCTTATAACTTTTTCTGTACAAGCTGTATAGACTTGCGCTCTGAGATGGGTCATCAAAAGTCACCATAGAGTCTAATTCTAATTGTGCAAGCACTTAGCTCACTCTAGTCAACTTCGCAAGCCAAAACTGTATCTTGGTACACTATGACAAACACTATCTCATACTTAGACAATTTTGCAATGCGCTCTGTCATACTTGCTCATATACCTCTGCACTCTTAATGTGGATTATATGTTTCCATAATGACAACATCTATGTACTTACTTCAGCCAAATTTCCAACAATATTTCCATGGTCTACCTAGGAGTTGATGGAAAACATGTATGTCTACTATATCACATAGGACTCTGTCCTTGTAGTCAGTTATAGAAAAATCTACCAAAGCTTTCTCTTTAACCATTTTTGGTTGACCCTTAGTTAACCTAGAAACATTATAAGGACATGGTGGGAATCACTATAGTTTTAGCTTTTAAACCATCTTATTAAATACAAGATTTTTAGTAGAACTAGAATCAATGATTAGTTTACATACCCTTTCATGGATTTGGCAATTGGTCTTGAATAATGACTTCCTTTGTGGTAGTTCTCTACCTTGCAGCATCTACAACAAGGTCCACCTCATCATCAAGCATATACCTTCTTCTAGTTCAAGATCCTTTGAAGTTTTTATATGATTTTCTTCTTGGGTTAGTTGTACTCTTCTCTCTCCTTGATGGTTTGATCCCATCTTCTTAGGGCATCTAGTGCCATGGTGTCCCAATTGGTTACAATTGAAGCATTTCAAAGGGAAAATTTTCCTTCCACCAAATCCCCTCCTTCCAAAGGGTCTCTTTCCTCTATAGTTTCCTCTAGAGATTGAATCTGCTTGGTCTTTTTCTGATTGTCCTTTCTCTCCAAAGGGTCTTAGGAATTGTCCTCTTCCAAAAGAGTTTCCTCTACCCTTGAAGTTCGTGTTGGTGTTTCTATTATTTCCCTTTCCTCTATTATTTTTCTCCTCTCTCCTCCTTAGTTTTTCTTCTATCTTCAATGCTAGTTGATAGCATTTGTGTACTATCTCAAGGGTGTGTACACTCAGGTCCTCTTGGATTGGGAACTTCAATCCATTTATGTATCATGCCAAATCTTCTTCCTCTGTCTCCTCTATGCTAGACTTCATGCACAATTTTTGAAACTCCTCAATGTATTTGTTGACATCCATATCCTTTTGTCTAAGGATTTTCTTCTTTCTATGGAGTTACAACCCATAGTCTTCAGGGACATGTGTTTCCCTAACCAATGTTACCATCTTATTCCATGATGATATCATATTCTTACCATTCTTCACCCCTTTAGTCTGGATGAAGTTCCACCAAGTTAGGGATCCTCACTTCAACTTGGATTTTACAACATTGACTATTTTCCTCTCTAGTATATCTTCACATTCAATATACCAGAGGAAAAGAGGGTGCAGTATACCTCAGGATCCATTTTCCCACTAAAAATAGGAAAGTCTATCTTTCCATCCTAGGCTCTCCTCTCCATGGATTTAAGAGCATTTAAGAGGGGTTTGTGGTCTGTAGGAACTTCTTCTTCCTCTTTCTTAGGGAATTCTTCATCATCCCCATCTTCATCATTTCAAAACTCTCCATCAATCCTCTTGTCTAGTCTTGCATTGAGTCTATCCAACTCTTCTCTTAAGGCTTGGTTGTCAGCCCTCATTGCTTTTTTATGAGCCATTTTTTCCCTAAATAGTTTGGCTAACTCTATGTTAGTCATTCTCACATTGATTTATCCATCACCCTCTAACATCTTATCTTATTTCCAAGAATTCCTCCTAAGATTTGATACCACTTGATGCAAAGCTTATGGTTTGTCTTCACACAAAGGGGTCTAATCACCTTGAATCATTCAAAAGGTCATGAACCATAGGGTCCACACCTTCACTAACAACTTCCTTACCATGATATAACTTCTCAAGAATAACTAAATCAAGTTCTTCTTGGATTGGATTGAGTAATCTTCCTAGTGAACCTAATTGGTTACACTAGCCATTATTGGTAATATAAGAGGAAATATGTGTTAGAAAGTAAAGTCCACCAAGATAATTGAGAGGGGGGGGGTGAATCATCTATCAAATAAAAGTAACTTACAATAACATTATTAGATCTCAAACATGTAACCAACATAAACAACAACCATAGAAAGGTAAACATACATAATGACACAACATATGTTAACTAGGGAACCTCTTAATTAGAGAGTAAACCCCGGTGGGGAAGATACCCACAAAAGGTGTACTAATATGAAAATTCCTTGTGAGAGGATGGACTTTGTTAGGAGTCTATGAAATACATTTAGTACATATCAGTCCCTATTAAGAGACTTTGAATCCTTGTTAAAATATTCTAACCCTATTAAGAGTTAAGGAAGGAAAAAGGACCCGCAGTCCAAACAGCTTCAGGGGTAAGATCACTGAACTCACTGTCCAATTGATCTCTATATTATTTGACAAAAATAATACCAATAATTTTTGATCTCAACAACTTATTTTTAGTCCTCTCTGTGTGCCAAAACTGCACCAAATACTTTACCGAATCTCAATACCCAATCTGCTCAATTCACATATCCTCTTACAATATCAACATCATCATATATTACTTCTCCTTTTTCTCATCTTTTATAAATCAAGGAAGAAAATCCTTCATTTATACCTCACTCAAATAATTTACAATAGAGTCGGCCAACTAGGCTTAACCAATTACAAAATATAAATCATTACATGTTACATAATATTTCATAACCACATAAAAATTGTCAGCTTCCAAACTTAATATATCTCCACACGTGTGACCTCTAACTATGTTCTCTCATCCAAGTCACCTCTATACAACTTTTCATGTCCATATTCTATCTCAGTTAGGATATATAATCTAGTTATCACAAGTCACTTCTCAAGAACACTGTCAGAATACTATTTCCACTAGATTACTCATAACAGTCGTGAATAACTGAATTTCCATAAGCACTCTTAACCATAATATTAGGACATAATAAAGAACAAGTCCTCAACACTACATAGCTTGATTTTTAATTCTCCATGTGTGCTAATACAAACATGGTCTACTTCTCTACTATTCTCTAGTAGATAAATGTGTTGACATCAATGACAAACACAACCATGAATGCAACATACAATTGCTATAGAACTACTATAATACTCCCCCATAGGACATATTTAGCATTCATTTCTAAAAATATCCCCCATTGGCATTGATGGAAACATAGATGAAAAAACATCCAAGTTCAATGAATACCAAAGTACAACAATGGTGTTCTACATTATCTTTTCAAATCCTCTTCATCAATCATCAAATGTATCCTTCTCCTCGATACTTTATTATTTTTTAAGTCCTCTTCATCAATCATCAAGTTTATTTCATGTATCCTTCTCCCTCATTGACATCAATGAAAAAGTAAATATCAATATGTCAATCCAATACAAGCTCAAATGTCAAAAGACACTTTTCAAAAAATAATTTCACAAGAGTCCTTGATGACTCAACTTAGAAATAGACATACTCCCCCATAGAGGAAGCATAAATGATGTAGAATATGTATCTATCAACTTTTTTTCACCTTCCAATGGCTTACACAATCCAATCTTGGATCCTTAGAACTAGCTCAAGTTCCTTTTCCCACACCGGGAACACTCAATCAATGAGCCCAATGAAGCAACTTCCCAAATACTTCACCCACTAACTCAAAAACCTTGGATAAAACCTAATGGCACCTTGCCTAACCATAATCCAAATTTTTTTTGGATTTACCAAAACCACAACACCAATTTCTTCTTTAAGACTTACAATCGTAGTAGCCCTTCCAACCCTGATTTTTGGAATTTTCTCCAAATTTTATTAAACTCTAGAGGGACTTCTACACATTTCTAGGTACCCTTTTGGCCACTCTAAAGGATCCCAAAATCTTTTTGGGTGAACTTAATCCAGTACCCCCAAACCCCAATTTGTCACCTAGGCCTAATTGGCCAGATTAGTCTAGGGCTCCGAAGAGGAATGGTCTAGGTGGGTTCCCAAGACCCCCAAAACCTTATGGCTATCCTAATCAACCTTAAAAAACACAAAATAAACTCTCCAACACTTTACAAGTGCCTATTCTTCAGACTATCTCCACTTTGGCTTATCAACCTAGTCAAGCACATGGTCTTGCTTGATCTAGTGTCTACTTGAAAATTCACCTACCCTTAACCAAACACCTCCAACTCCTATAATAATTAAGGTAGGCCTCCTAACTTGCATATCCATCAGTTTGAGAGGATTCCACTAGAGGATATGCAAGTTAGGTTGACATTTGTGCAAGACCCTAGAAATTAGGGCTGTTCAGGACCCCTGATACCAAAATTGATATAACTTGCAAACAACAACTCCAAATTACTTCAAACCAAACAAATATCTTCTGCATTCACCCTTCTAACAAATTCAAATAGTAAGCAATCATTATGCAATCATACGGAATCATACAGATCTTTGAAACATGCAAATTTTCTAGAAATTAAGGGTTTTTCTTTATAAATCTTCAAGCCACCATACAATATGATCTCCTCTCCCTGGTTTGGATCATTTTTGAAATATTTTAAAGCCATTTGTGACCTTTGGAGCCAATCAAATGGTCATTGGTAACCAATTACAAAATTTTACAACTTACCGAGCAACTTTGATAAAGTTATCATGCAACCCTTAAAAGTTGTCAAAGCAACTTTTGCAATTTTGCTTAACCACTAAACTCAATGAGGTCTAAATGACTCAAAACCATACCAATAGACCTAGAACAACTTAATATACCCTTAAAACATTAAAATACTCAAAATATGACTCTTTGGTTTCATATGGTCACTTGGTTTATAACTACACCATAGTGCCAATGAACCTTACAATTGAGTCCTTATTACAAGTATGGATCAAACCTCTTTTCAAACCACTCTAACCTATCTAGCAACACCTAAATCATGCCTTGGAGTCTTAGGTTCCCTGTACCATACTCCCCAAGCCAAATAAACTCAAGCCTCTTGAGTTGGCAGGCTGGATACCTCATAGCCCAACTTTTTAATAGCTGATTTAGTCAGCCAACTTGCATCTTCAGTAGGCTTATCCCTCCATTTGATGAGATAATCCATGTACACCTATCTTCTGGTCCATTTTCCTTCTCTTTTTTCCAAAACACATTCAATTTTAGGTGTCCCTACCTTGGGAAGAGACTTAATGATCTCATTATCAACCTTGGGTACTTCATTGCTACCATTCTCTATCTCAAGGTCCCTATATGGATACAAATTAGAGATATTGAAGTTATTAGAGAGCCCAATGTCTGGAGGCAACTCTACCTTATAGGAATTTTGTCCACAATTTTTTAAGATCCTAAAAGGACCTATCTTCCTCATCATTAATTTGGTGAACTTACCCTTAGGAAGTCTTTCTTTCTTTAGATTCACCATGACCAAGTCTCCTACAACAAATTGAAGGTCTCTTCTTTTGGCATCTGCTACTTCTTTATACTTCACTGTGGTCTTTTCCAATCTATCCCTGACTTCCTTATGAATCTCTTGCATAACCTCAGCAAAATCACTTTCTTGAGCACTACTCCTCTCCATTGATCTAACATCTCTGAGTTCCATCACCCCTCTAGGATGAGTACCATAAAAAATTTGAAATGGGCTCAATCCAGTACTTCTATTTATGGAGTCATTATAAGAAAATTCTTCTTGTGCTATGACTGAGTCCCATGATGAGCCATGTTCCTTGGTAAGGCACCTTAATAGGTTTCCCAATGACCTATTGACGACCTCTGTTTGACCATCTAATTATGGATGGTATGCTGATGAATAGGCTAGGTCTGTCCCAAGCTTCTTCCATAAGGTCCTCCAAAAATGACCAAGAAACTTAGGATCTCTATCAGAGACTATGGATAATGGTAATCCATGTAGTCTTACTATCTCCTTAAAGAAGATACTTGCAATGTGGGAGGCATCATGACTATTTTTGCATGGCAAGAAGTGTGCCATCTTGCAAAACCTATCCACTACAACACAAACACTGTCATAGCCCTATTTTGTCTTTGGCAATCCAAGTACAAAATCTAAACTCATTGCATCCCAAGGCCTATTTGGCATAGGTAATGGGGTATACAGTCCTACATTTGAAGTCTTCCCTTTTTCCTTTTGGAATACCACACAAGCCTCCACAAATCTTCTTACATCACTTGGCATCCTTGGCCAATAGTAAAATCCTCTAGGGATACATAACTAACTCCCCTTGAAGAGTATTCCTTCTTGCAACATGAAATCTGCATATTTACTATGGTACTACCCTGTCATATCTCTGCAAACTTGATAGACCTCCTTGAATTCTTCATCTTCTTCATACATGTCTTTGATGGAGTGAAACCCCACATTCTCCAACCTCACATCTTGAATGGTCAAACTCCTTCTACTAAGGGCATCAACAACTTTATTTTCCACCCCTTTCTTATGCTTGATAGTGAAGGTCTAGGATTGGAGATACTCCATCCATTTCACATGCCTATGGTTCAACTTTTCTTGTCTATTCAAGAAACTCAATGCATGGTTATTAGTATAAACAATAAACTCCTTGGGAAATAAATAATGTCTCCATTTTCTTAGAGATTGAACCATAGCATACATTTCTAAGTCATATGTTGAATACCTTTGTTTGGCTTCATTCAACTTTTCACTGAAAAAGGCAACTGGCCTACCCTCTTGACTAAGGACTCCTCCTATAGCCCTGTTACTTGCATCGCATTCAATTGTAAAAACCTTATTAAAATTAGGCATCACTAGAACTAGTTGTTCTGCAACCTTCTTCTTCAATGCTTCAAAATCTTGGTTAGCCTCTTGGGTCCATACAAACAAACATTTTCTTCCACCCTTAATGGTGTCTATCATAGGAGCACTTATGTTACTAAAGCCTCTAATAAACTTCCTATAGAAGCTTGCTAGGCCATGAAAGCTTTTAACCACACTTGCTATTTTAGGTGTAGGCCAACTCAATATGGCATCTACCTTACTAGGATCCATCTTAAGGTTCCCTTTGGAGATAACAAATCCCAAGAAAACCAACTCTTCCTACAAAAAGACACACTTCTCTAGATTGACCCTTAACTTTTCTTCTAAAAAACTCTTCATCACTTGTTCAATGTGATCTAAGTGCTTTGTTTTACCCTTACTAAAAATAATAATGTCATCTAAATATACTACAACAAAGTGGTTAATAAAGGGCTTCAATACCTCATTCATGAGTCTCATAAAGGTTCTAGGTGCATTTGAGAGACCAAAGGGCATTACCATCCACTCAAAGAGTCCTTCATTGGTCTTGAATTTTGTCTTCCATTCATCCCCCTCTCTCACCCTGATCTGGTGATAACCACTTTTCAAGTCCATCTTGGTGTAGTATCTAGCCCCTCCTAGGCAATCCATCAAATCTTCCATCCTTGGCATTGGGAACCGATATCTAATGGTAATCTTGATGATAGCCCTGGAGTCAGTACATAACCTCCATGTACCCTCTTTCTTAGGAATTAACAATGCTGGTATTGCACAAGGACTAATACTTCTCCTTATGAACCCCTTACTCAAGAGTTCTTCAATTTCTCTTGCCAACTCTTCATTTTGGCTTGGTGTGAGTTTGTAAGAAGCTTTGTTTGGAAGTTTTGAGCTTGGTATGAATTCAATACAATGACTCACATCCCTCATAGGTGGAAGAGTCTTTGTCCTCCCATCAGCAATCACCTCTTTGTACTTACTCAACAAATCTTGAACCTCCTTGGGTCCCATTGTCCTTCATGGCTCTTCAACTTTGCACACCTTCTTCTCTGCTTGTGGCCTAACCACAATGGCATAACAAGGAGTGTCCTTCCCTTTGATGGTCTTTAAAAACTCCTTTTCTCCAACTACTAGCATGCTGCTAGCTTGAGGAGTTTCTTGTCCTTCCTCGGGTAGAGGTCTCATAGTATACTTCCTCCCATCCTTGGTGATCTCATACACATTGGATTTTCCTTGATGGTGTGATTCCACATCATATTGCGAGGGCCTTCCCAACAATAAGTGGCATGCATCCATATTAGTCACATCACACAAAATCTTGTCATGGTAGTCCCCAATCCTAAATTCCACATACACCTGCTCATTCACCAAAGCTTGTTGTTCTTTGTTTAACCAAGACACTCTATATGGGTTAGGATGAGGCATATTTTTCAATCCAAGTTTCTCTACCATAGTAATAGATGATAGGTTATTAGTAGAACTAGAATCAACTATAACCTTACACACTTTACCTTTGATCTTGCAAGTAGTCTTGAATAGGGTCTTTCTTTGTGTCGGTTCTTTGACTTGAGGGTTCTTCAACAGGGTCCTATTAAACATTAGGAACTCTCCATGCTCTAGATCTGCAACACCTTGGCCTTCATGGTTACTTTGAAAATCCTCTTCATGTGCCAAAAGGACCCTTCTATCCCCTCCTTGCTGACTATTCCCTTTTTCAGGGCATCTAGAGGCTTGGTGTCCCACTTGGCTGTAGTTAAAGCATCTACCAGTGAACACTCCTAGAGTTCTCCCTCCTGATCTGCCTCTTCCATTGCCTCTTCTCCCTCTAAAACCTCCTCTTGAACTTGCCTCACCTTCTTGGTTCTCTTTGTTACTTTAATCCTCTTAGAATTTGAAGGATCCTCTTCCATTGAACCTTCCTCTACCTCTGTTATTATTGGCACCCCATGACTTGTTCTGAGATTCACATTTCCTCCTCTATTTTTCCTCTATTTTCAATGCCATTTGAAAACATGAATGTATTGAATTTGGGTTAAACAAAGTGATTTCATCTTGGATGGAGTACTTAGGCCATTTAAGTACCTTGCTAACTTTTGTTTCTCTATTTTAGTCATCCTAGCCCTCAAGGTGAGTTTATGAAACTCTTCAGTGTAAGTACCCACGTCCATATCCTTTTGTCTTAAACCTTGTATCTTTTGATGCACTAGGACTTCATAGTCCTTAGGGATGAATTGTCTCTTTACCTCCAACTTCATCCTCTTCCATGTTGAGATGGCTTCTTTGCCTTCATCAAGCCTCTTTGTCTGAAGAAAGTTCCACCAACTCAAGGCAGACCCTTTCATCCTTGCTTTAGCAATCTTCAACTTCTGAGATTCAGGGACACTATCACATTCAAAGTGATTTTCCAATGCTTCAATCCAATCCATGCACTCCTCTAGATTAAGCTTGCCACAAAACATAGGGATCTCAGTCTTGATGTCCCTTCTCCCTACCCTTTCAAGGCCTTCCAACATGACTCTTTGGTCCTTTGGTAGGGCTTGTCTGAAATTATTTGGTTCTGGTCCATTACCATCTTCCCTTTCATCTTCAGAGTCCTCTTGAGACCCTCTATTCATCTTTCCCCTCAACTTCTCAATTTATCTTCTCATCATTCTATTCTCTTCTCTTATGGCTCTACTTTCAGCCATCTGTTCCTTGACCAACTTGGTCAATTCAACATTAGTCACTCTTAGAGGGATCTCCCTCTCTTCTTCATTTTTACACATATTTTTCTTCTCCTTGACTTCCAATCAAGATCTTAATGGTTCTGATACCACCTGATGTAGAATATGCAGCTATCAACTTGTTTTAGCCTTCCAATGGCTTACACAATCCAATCTTGGATCCTTAGAACTAGCTAAAGTTCCTTTTCCCACATCGGGAACACTCAATCAATGAGCCCAATGAAGAAACTTCCCAAATCCTTCACCCACTAACTCAAACACCTTGGAGACAACCTAATGGCACCTTTCCTGACCACAATCCAAAGTTTGTTTGGATTTACCAAACCCACAACACCAATTTCTTCTTTAAGACTTACAATCCTAGTAGCCCTTCCAACCCTAATTTTTGGACTTTTCTCCAAATTTTATCAAACTATAGAGGGACTTCTACACATTTCTAGGTACCCTTTTGGCCACTCTAAAGGATCCCAAAATCTTTTTGGGTGAACTTAATCCAGCACCCCTAAACCCCAATTTGTCACCTAGGCCTAATTGGCGAGATTAGTCTAGGGCTCCAAAGAGGAATCATCTAGGTGGGTTACCAAGACCCCAAAAACCTTATGGCTATCCTAATAAACCTTTAAAAAAACAAAATCAACTCTCCAACACTTTACAAGTGCCTATTCTTTAGACTATCTCCACTTTGGCTTATCAACCTAGTCAAGCACATGGTCTTGCTTGACGTAGGGCCTACTTGAAAATTCACCTACCCTTAACCAAACACCTCCAACTCCTAGAATCATTAAGGTAGGCCTCATAACTTTCATATCCCTTAGTTTGAGAGGATTCCACTTGTGGATCTACAAGTTAGGTTGACATTTGTGCAAGACCCTAGAAATCAAGGCTGTTCAGGACCCCTGATACCAAAATTGATATAACTTGCAAAAAAAAACTCCAAATTACTTTAAACCAAAACAAATATCTTCTTAATTCACCCTTCTAACAAATTAAAACACTAAGAAATCATTATGCAATCATATGGAATGATATAGATATCTAAAACACATAAATTTTCCAGAAATTAAGGGTTTTTCTTTATAAATCTTCAAGCCACCGTACAATATGATCTCCTCTCCCTAGGTTGGATCAGTTTTGAAATATTTTAAAGCCATTTGTGACCATTGGAGCCACCAAATGGTCATTGGTAACCAATTACCAACTTTTACAACTTATCGAGCAACTTTGAAAAAGTTGTCATGCAACCCTTAAAAGTTGTCAAAGCAACTTTTGCAATTTTGCTTAACCACTAAACTCAATGAGGTATAAATGACTCAAAACCCTACCAATAGATCTAGACCAACTTAATATACCCTTAAAACATTAAAATACTCAAAATATGACTCTTTGGTTTCATACGGTCACTTGGTTTATAACTACACCGTAGTGCCAATGAACCTTACAATTTAGTCCTTATTACAACTATGGATCAAACCTCTTTTCAAACCACTATAACCTATCTAGAAACACCTAAATCATGCCTTGGAGTCTTATGTTCCCTACACCAATCAACATACAATCTAGAAAGGATAGTGTTCTTATACCACTAGAATGATGTAACTTTCTGCATCACTACTCAAAATTAGGTTGGGGCATAACCCCAAGCATACCTCTATAGTACTCAAATGTATCTTTATGTAAGGGCTTTGTAAATATATCTACAATCTTCTCCTTTGTACTAATATACTCAAGTCTGACTTCCTTTTCTACAACTTTTTCTCTGACAACATGATATTTGATCTCAATCTATTTTGTTTTAGAATGCAACATAGGGTTCTTAGACATACTTACTATACTGGTGTTATCACAATGTATGATAATAGGCTCATTGAACTTGATTCTAATATCCTTCAACATTTGTTTCATCCATATTATCTTATTACAATTGTTCACCGCTGCTACATATTATGCTTCTATTGTGCTCTCTGATATATAATTTTATTTCTTGCTTACCCAAGAAACCAATCTTCCTCCAAGAAAAAATGCTCCACCACTTGTACTCTCTTTTTCATCAACACTACCTCCTCATTCTATGTCTGTATATACATATAGGGTAAAATCATCTAATTTATCATACCACAATCCATAGTCAGTTGTTCCTTTCAAATAATGAAATATTCCTTTTACTGCTACATAATATGACTCTTTAGCATCACCTTTACATCTTACAATAATGCCAACTGCAAGTGATATATCAAGTCTTGTATGAGTTAAATATTGAAAACACCCAATCATGGATTTGTATTTCTTCTATTCAATTGTAGGAGTTTCATTTGTTCTAGATAACTTATGGCCAATTACCATAGGTGTGCCAACATGCTTACAATTTTACAGACCAAATCTCTACAATAAGTCTTTCAGATATTTTGTTTGAGATAAGAAAATACCATCACTATTTTGTACTATCTATAATCCTAGAAAAAATTTCATTTCACCAATCATGCTCATTTTAAATTTTGTCTTCATTTCATTAAATAATTTATCGCTGGCTTCATCTTCACCTCCAAAGATAATATCACCAACAAAAATAACTACAATCAATAAACCATTCTCAATTTATTTTAGATACAAGTTACTATCTACGATGCCTTTAGAAAATCCTAATTTTACCAAATATTTGTCTAATCTTGCATACCATGTTCTAGGTGCTTGTTTTAGTCCATATAAATCATTTTTTAGTTTGCATACCATGTCTCCTTCTTGATTCAAAGGAAAACCTTTAGGCTACTCAATGTAGACTTCTTCTTCCAATTCTCCATTCAAAAATGTTGACTTCACATCCATTTCATACACTTTGAATTTCTTATAAGCTTCATAAGCCAAAAATATTCTTAACACTTCATTTCTTGCAACAGGTTCAAATGTTTCTTCATAATTAATTCCTTCTTGTTGCGAGTAATGTTAGAAAGTAAAGTCCACCAAGATAACTGAGAGGGGGGGGGTGAATCAGTTATTTGATACTTATAATTTTCATCAATTTCAATAGCATTTAACCATGTAAGCAATACAATTACCAACCATACAATTACCAAGATATTCATACACAATAACACAAGATATGTTGACTAGGGAACCTATTGATCAAAGAGTAAACCTCAGTGGGAATGATGCCCACACAAAGATGTACTAATATAAATGTTCCTTGTGAGAGGATGGAATTTGTTAGGAGTCTTATGAAATACATTCAATACATATGAATCCCTGTTAGGAGAGTTTGAATCCCTGTTAAAAGATTCTAACCCTGTTAGGAGTTATGGAAGACAAATGGACCCACTGCCCAAACAGCTTCAATGGAAAGATCATTGAACACATTGTCCAACTAACCTTAATATTATTCAATAGAATAATATGAAATATGTTACCTTCTTTACTATGCCAAACTGTACTCACTGCTATACTAGATCTCAATTCCATATCTTTGTATTTCGCATGTCTTCCCTTCCCAACTGCATTGGCTCTTTTCTTCACTTCATGCACACATTCGCATTCTACTATAACCAATTACTTACTTCATATCCTCCTCACTTACTACTCAACAAGTAAAAACATTCCTACCTATATACCAAGCTCAAATAATTACAAATGAGTCGGCATACAATTAGAAAATAAAAGTTTCCATACGCTACATCAAAAATTACATAAAACTGTCGGCTTCCAAATCCAATAAATCTTCGCTCATGTGACCTCAAAGTTTTCACTATGAACCACATCACTATCAATGTGTCTCTAAGGTCCCTTTAACTACACAAAGCCAGATTCCATCCCGATTAGGAGATTTCATCCAATTTCCACAAACCGTTATTCAGGAACTCTTCCTAAATACTGCTTCCACCAAAATGCTCACAACTTTCATGAATAAATGAATTACTATCTATTCTCTTAACCATAGACATATGACATACCAAAGGGTATATCCTCAATGTCACATAACTTTATCTACAATATCCCACGTGCACTAAACAAAACATTGTCTGCTCCTCTGCGAGTCTCCAGAAGATCACTGTGTTGACATCAATGACAATTATAGTCATGAATGCAACACCAACTTCTATAGAATGACCACCAAGAATTCATTCCTAAAAATCTCCCCCATTGGCATTGATAGCAACATAGATGAAAAACATCTAGTGTTCCAAGAATCCAATACTGCAATACTACTATTCTGCCAAACATATTTTCAAATCCTCTTCATCAGTTAAATCTTGCTTCATTATCCTATTTAGATAGTACAACATGTATTTTTAATGTACACTTCTCCCCCATTGACATCAATGACATCAATGTACATTAGTTCATCAATGTTATCAGCAACTAAAATGTCAAAAGACACTATTTAGAAAATGCATTCACAAGAGTCCTCATGACTCAGTTCAGATACACATACTCCCCCATAGAGGAAGTACCAACATCCAATCCAGAAGAAAAATAAGGCTCATATACCACTAGACGGATGCAACCAACTAAATCATTACTCAAAAGTAGACTGGGGTATAACCCCAAGTATACCTCTTAGATACTCAAATGTATCCTTAGGAAAGGGTTTAGTGAATATGTCCACTATTTGCTCCTTTGTGCTTATGTACTCTAGTCTGATTTCTTTCTCAGCAACTTTCTCTCTTACAACATGATACTTGACTTCTATATGCTTAGTCTTAGAATGTAATATAGGATTTTTTGACATACTGACTATAGTGGTGTTTTCATAGTGTATGACAATAGGCTCAACAAACTTAATTCCAATATCCTTTAGCATTTGCTTCATCCAAATTATGTGGTTACAATTGTTTGCTATTGCTGCATATTCTACTTCTGATGTGCTTTGTGAGATACAATTCTACTTCTTGCTTAGCCAAGAAACTAATCTTCCTCCAAGAAAAAATGCTCCACCACTGGTGCTTTTCTTATCATCAACACTGCCTCCCCAATCAGCATTTGTATATGCACATAGGGTAAAATCATCAGATTTTTCATACCACAGTCCATAGTCCACTGTACCTCTTAAATATCTTAGTATCCTCTTAACTATTGCATAATGTGACTCTCTAGGTTCAGATTGAAATCTTGCCACAATTCCAATTGAATGTGCTATATCAGGTCTTGTATGTGTCAAATACTACAATCCTCCAATCATAGATCTATATTTCTCTTGTTCAATTACTAGTGTTTCATCTATGCTAGATAGTTTATGTCCTGTAACCATAGGTGTTCCAACTGGTTTATAGTTCTCCATTCCAAATATTTTCAGTAAATCATTTAAGTATTTTGACTGACTCACAAAGATGCCATCATTGTTATAAGTTATCTATAATCCCAAAAAGTATTTCATCTCACCAATCATACTCATTTCAAATTCAATTTTCATTTCATTAGCAAATTTGTCACTAGCTTCATCTTCTCCTCCAAAAATAATGTCATCAACAAAAATAACTATAACTAATAATCCATTTTCAATTTCTTTTGTGTACAAGTTGCTATCAGTTGTTCCTTTAGTAAATCCCAATTTTAACAAATACTTATCCAATCTTGCATACCAAGTTCTAGGTGCTTGCTTTAGTCCATATAATGCTTTTTTCAATTTACATACCATGTCTCCTTCTTGAGTCAAAGGAAAACCTTCAGGCTGCTCAATGTAGACTTCTTCCAATTCACCATTCAAAAATGTAGATTTCACATCCATCTGATATACTTTGAATTTCTTAAAAGCTACATAAGCCAAAAACATTCTTACTACTTCAATTCTTGCAACAGGTGCAAAGGTTTCTTCATAGTCAATTCCTTCTTGCTGTGAGTATCCCTTACATACCAATCTTGCTTTGTTTCTTACTGCTTCTCCTTGTTTATTCATCTTGTTTTTTAATACCCATTTATTTCTAATCACATTCTTGTCTTTAGGCCTAGGAACCAATTCCCATGCCTTGTTTTTCTCAATCTGATCTAGTTCTTCTCTCATAGTTTTAATCTAATATTCATCTTCACATGCTTCATTAGTAGATTTAGGTTCAATTTGAGAAATCAAACATAAATGTACCTTATTTCTAGTCATAACTCCTCTGTCCAAGCTTCTAAGAACTTGTTCAACAGGATGATGTCTTGATATATATCTATTTGGTGTCATAGTCACTAATCTTGTTTCCACTGTAAAGTCTTCTTTAGATTCTTCTCTAGTTTCTTCTCTGGTTTCTTTTGCAGGATTCTCATTTAGTAATTCACTGTCAGTCTAATAGAATAATTCTACAAGTTTAGTATTAGGCTGAGGATAGGTTTCTTCATCAGATTCATAATCAAGTGTTCTTTCCTAAATTTTGAACTTTTCATCAACTCTAAAATTTGTGCTTTCAACAATAGTCTTAGTTCTCTTATTGTAACATATGTAGGCTTTACTTTTTAAAGAATATCCAAGAAAGATTCCTTCATCACTTCTAGGATCAAACTTTCCAATGTCATCATCTCTTTTTATATAACATTTGCTTCCAAAAATTTTAAAATACTTAACTGAGGGTGCATGTCCAAACCACAATTCATAGGATGTCTCAGATCTTGTTTCAACTATAGATTCTTCTCTAGATACCTCTCTAGTTACTTCTATAGGGCTTTCATTCAACAATTCACTATCAGTCTCATAGAATAATTTAGTAGATTTAGTGTTAGGTTGAGGATGAGCTTCTTCATCAGATTCATAATCAAGCATTCTTTCCTGAATTTTGAACTTTTCATCAACTCTAACATTTGTGCTTTCAACAATAGTCTTTGTTCTCTTATTGTAACATCTATATGCTTTTCTTTTCAAACAATATCCAAGAAAAATTCCTTCATCACTTCTAGGATCAAACTTTCCAATGTCATCATCTCTCTTTATATAACATTTGCTTCCAAAAATTCTAAAATATTTAACTGAGGGTGTATGTCCAAACCATAATTCATAGGGTGTCTTATCTGAGTTTGTTCTAATTTGTACTCTGTTCATTGTATATACTATTTTGTTCACTGCTTCTCTACAGAATATCTTTAGCAAATCATTTTCAAACAACATAGCTCTTATTGCTTCAGTCACTGTTCTTTTTCTTCTTTCTGTAATACCATTTTGTTCAGGTGTTCTAGGGGCTAAAAACTATTTCTTAATGCCATTCATTTCACAAAAGATGTTAAACTCTCTAGAAGTAAATTATCCACCTCTATCAAACTTTAAACATCTAATCTTCATTCTAGATTCATTCTCAACTTTATTCTTTATGATCTTAAACTTATCAAATGCTTCAGATTTTTCTTTTAGAAATGCAATCCACACCATTATTGTAAAATCATCAACAAGAATCATAAAATACCTTTCTCTATAGAATCCTTTAGTCCTGGTAGGACCGCTCAAGTCTATATGAACAATCTCCAATTTCTCTTCAGATGTGAACTTTTTACTTGGAAATGAACTTCTCTTATATTTTGCCATCACACATTCCTTACAAATCATGTTAGTAGGCTTCATAATTTTAGGTAAATCTCTTACTGTAAGTGTAGTACTCAACTTCACAATGTGATCAAAGTTTATGTGACAAAATCTTCTATGCCATAACCAACTGTCATCAATTTTAGTAATCAGACATGTCATTTTAGTAGGATTCAACTAAAATACATTACCTCTAGCTCTAGATCCAGTTCCAATCAGATTTTTATCTTTGTCCTTTATCACACAAGTTTTCTCCGTAAACCAAATTTGATATCCCTTATCAACTAGCTGTCCAACACTCAAAAGATTATGCTTCAAACTGTCCATAAAGTAAACATCATCAGTATTAGTTTTTCCATCAAGAGTAATAGATCCTATACCTTTAATCAAGTAAGGTGCATTGTTTCCAACTCTCACAACTCCTCCATCATAATTGTTAAACTTTATGAACTTTTTCATATCTCCAATCATATGATGTGAATAACCATTGTCTATAATCCAATCAACTTTCTTTTCAACTTGGGAAACTATGGCTTTTTCTTCCTTAACATTAGTTTCTAGATTTTCTTCCTTGATTGCTACAAATCCGATTTCATCACTATTCTTAGTATCACTGTCACTTAGAGTTCTTTCTATACTAGCTTCAAGAACTTCATCATTAGCATAATAACATTCCTTGGGTCTTCTAGGATTAAAATTGTTTCTAAGGTTCTTAACTCTCTTAGGACATTTAGATGCAAAGTGGCCATATTCTTGACAAGTCCAACATTTAAATATTTTCTTACCATCTAGTTCTCTCTTCACAAGAAAAGCAATGCCTTCTTCAATCTTTCAATCTTCATTTCTAGATATGTTGCTCCTGCTAGCATAGTCTCCATTCACACAGATGTTTCTTGACAAAGTAGGGAGCATGTTAAGAGCACTGAATGTTGTCTCCATTCTAGGTAAGTCTCCTGATAATCTTAGGTTCATCTTTGCTATTTCCAATCTTCCAAGAAGAGTCACTCTTGTAAAGTTTATTGTACAAGGTATAAATTGTTCAATCATCTGTGTTGTCTACTTAAACATAGGTGTCAATGTCCTCAAAATTTTCCATATTATTTCATTCTCTATCTTTGTTCCTCCACAAGATTTTATTCCTACAAAAATTTATGACATTCTACTAATATAGCTTCTAACAGATTCATCTTCCATCATTCTAATATCTTCAAATGCACATATCCAATTATGTAATCTAACTCTCTTTGTATTTTCATCACTTTCAAAAGTAGAGTGCAAAGCTTTCCAAATTTCATGAGATTTTTTAAAACATTTTACCTGACTATATTCATTCTCTAGAAGTGCTACCAAAAGTGCTTCTCTTGCAAGTATGTTACACATGAACAGATCCCTCTCATCATTAGAGCATGTTTCAAGATCATCTTCTTCAATGATAGTTTTCTCATTCTTTGTAATCAACCAATAACCTAGTCCTAAACATAGTAGATGTGTCTTCATCTTCTCTTTCCAGCTATCAAAATTTACTCCATCAAATTTAGGGCTTTCTTTCCTAAAATTTTCCATGGATCTCCTTAAGCTGTTAAACTTCTCTATCAAGGACCTGCTGCTCTGATACCAATTGTTAGAAAGTAAAGTCCACCAAGATAACTGAGAGGGGGGGGGGTGAATCACTTATCTGATACTTATATTTTTCATCAATTTTAAAAAAATTTAACCATGTAAGAAACACAATTACCAACCATACAATTACCAAGATATTCATACATAATAACACAAGATATGTTGACTAGGGAACCTCTTGATCAAAGAGTAAACCCCAGTGGGAATGATGCCCACAAAAAGATGTACTAATATAAATGTTCCTTGTGAGAGGATGGACTCTATTAGGAGTGTTATGAAATACATTTAGTACATATGAATCCTTGTTAGGATATTTTGAATCCCTGTTAAAAGATTCTATCCCTGTTAGGAGTTATGGAAGACAGATGGACCCACTGCCCAAACAGCTTCAATGGCAAGATCACTGAACACACTGTCCAACTGACCTTAATATTATTCAATAGAATAATATGAAATATGTTACCTTCTTTACTATGCCAAGCTGCACTCACTGCTATACTAGATCTCAAATCCAGATCTTTGTATTTCGCATGTCTTCCCTTCCCAACTGCATTGGCTCTTTTCTTCACTTCATGCACATATTCACATTCCACTATAACCAATTACTTACTTCATATCCTCCTCACTTACTAATCAACAAGTAAAAACATTCCTACCTTTATAACACACTCAAATAATTACAAATGAGTCAGCATACAATTACAAAATAAAAATTTCCATACGCTACATCAAAAACTACATAAAACTGTCAACTTCCAAATACAATAAATCTTTTCTCATGTGACCTCAAAGTTTGTGGTATGAACTAAATCACTATCAATGTGTCTCTAAATTTCCTTTAACTACACAAAGCTAGATTCCATCCTGATTAGGAGATTTCATCCAATTTCCACAAACTGCTATTGAGGAACTCTGCCTGAATACTACTTCCACTAAAATGCTCACAAATTTCATGAATAAATGAATTACTATTTGCGCTCTTAACCATAGAAATATGACATACCAAAGGGTATATCCTTAATTTCACATAACTTTATCTGCAATATCCCATGTGCACTAAACAAAACATTGTCTGCTCCTCTGCGAGTCTCTAGAAGATCACTGTGTTGACATCAATGACAATTATAGTCATCAATGCAACACCAATTGTTATAGAATGACTTCCAAGAATTCATTTGTAACAAGTAACCTTTACATATCTTTCTTTCTTATAACTTCACCTTGTTCATTCATCTTATTTCTAAAAACCTATTTAGTTATTATAACATTTTTATCTTTAGGTCTAGGGACCAAGTCCCAAGTTTTGTTCTTTTTAATTTGATCTAGTTCTTCCTTCATTTCTTGAATTCATTTATCATCTTTATAGGCTTCATCAGTAGTTTTAGGTTCAATTTAAGAAATCAAACATAGTTCTTCTTGTACCTTATTTCTTGTCATAACTCCTTTTTCTTTGCTCCCAATAATCTAATCAACAAGATGATTCATCATTAGATTCTTATTAGGTGTCACTATCTTAGTTCTTGCTTCAATGCTATATTCTGGTCTTGGTTCTTCTCTTATTTCCTCAATATAATTCTCATTCTACAAATCATTGGCAGTTTCATAGAATAATTTAACATTTTCTTGATCAACTCTAGGGTGAACTTCTTCATCTAAATCATAATCAAGTATTTTTTCCTAAATTTTGAATTTCTCATCTACTTTAACATTTGCACTTTTAACAATAGTCTTAGTTCTTTTATTAAAACTTCTATAAGATTTTTTTTTCAATGAATGAGCAAGAAATATACCTTCATCACTTCTCAGATCAAACTTACCAATGTCATCATCTCTCTTAATATAACTCTTACTTCCAAAAATTATGAAATTCCTAACTGATGGTGCATGTCCAAACCATAATTCATAAGGGGTCTTATCTATGTCCACTCTAATTTTTATTTTGTTCATTGTATATGTTATTGTATTTACTACTTCTCTCTAGAATATCTTTGCTATATCATTCTCAAATAGAATAGCTCTTGCTGCCTCAATCATTGATTTTTTTCTTCTTTCTGCAATACCATTTTGTTCAAGTGTTCTAGGGGTTAAAAGCTATCTCTTAATGTCATTCACTTCACAAAAAGTTTTAAATTATTTTGAAGTAAATTCTCCATCTCTATCTAATCTTAAACATTTAATCTTCATTCCCAATTTATTCTCAACTTTGTTCTTAATTAATCTAAACTTGTCAAATGCTTATAATTTTTCTTTAAGAAATGCTATCCATGTCATTCTAGTAAAGTCATCAACAAAAATTATGAAACATCTTTCACCATAGAATCCTCTAGTCCTTGTGGGACCACTCAAATCTGTATGAACAATTTCTAATTTTCCCGTTGTTGTGAACTTCTTACTGGGAAAAGAATTTCTTTTTTGCTTATTGATAACACATTCTTTGCATATCATGTTAGTAGGTTTCATAATCTTAGGCAAATCTCTTACTGCAAATGTAGTGCTTTCTTTCACAATATTATTAAATTTTATGTGACATAACCTTTTATGCCATAACCAACTGTCATCAATTTTAGATATCAAACATGTCATCTTAGCTAGATTCAACTGAAATACATTACCTTTGGTTCTTGATGCTATTCCAATCATCTTAACATTCTTATCCTTGATCACACATGTCTTCTCAGTAAACCAAACTTGATATCCCTTTTCAACTAACTATCCAAAACTTAGAATATTATGTTTCAATCCATACAAAAAGTAAACATCATCAGTGTTAGTCTTTCCATCAAGAGTAATAGATCCTATTATCTTTATCAGGCAAGGTGAGATTCTTCCAACTCTAACAATTCCTCCATCATAATTGTTAAAATTTATAAAAAATTTCATATCTCCAATCAGATGATGTGAACAACCACTATCTATAATCCAATCAGTTTTCTTTTCAACTTGAGAAACTAAAGTTTTTTCTTCTCTAACTTCAGTTTCAGAGTTTTCTTCTTTTATTGCTACAAATCCTATGTCATCAATTTCATTATCACTTTCACTTAATATTTTCTCAATGCTAGCCTCAAATTCTTCATCATTAGTATAATAACATTCTTTAGACCTTCTAGGTTTAAATTTATTCTTATATTTCTTTACTCACTTATGAAATTTAGATGTGAAATGACCATATTCTTGACACGTCCAACATTTAAAGATTTCCTTACCTTCTGGTTCTCTTTTCACAAGCAAGGCAATTCGTTCCTCAATCTTTATGTCTTGTTCAGTCTTAGATCTCTTGCTACTGGCATAATCTCCACTAACACTCATACTTCTTAACAAAGTAGGGTGAACACTAAGTGTGCTAAATGCTATTTCAATTCTAGGAAAATCTCCAAACTATCATAACCCTATCTCTGCTGCTTCTAATCTTCCAAGAAGCATTTCTCTAGTAGACTTTTCAATACAAGGTATAACTTTTTCAATCAATTGTGCTATCTACTTAAACATAGGGGTCAATGTCTTTAAGATCTTCCATATAATTTCATATTCAATTTTGTTTCCTTCAAAGATACCTACAACAAACTCTAATATCCTACCAATATAACTTCTAATAGATTCATCTTCCATCATCTTTACATCTTGAAATAAACATATCCAATTCTTTAATCTGATTCTCTTAGCATGTACATCACCTTCAAAAGTAGATTGTAAAGATAACCAAATTTCATAAGATGTCCTTAGATTTTTTACCTAACTATATTCATTCTCAGGAAGAGCTCACAAAAGTGCTTCTCTAGAAAGTATGTTACACATAAATATGTTAGGAATGGGAACACTAAGGGGGGGGTGTGAATTAGTGTTCACTAAACTTTACATTTTTACTTTTATCTTTATACTGAATAATAAATGCTTAAGTACTGAATTAAACATTCACATAAATATGAAACATGAAATCAACACATGACCCCAATATGGTTACGGGGAAACCCAAATAGGTAAAAATCCTGGTGGGACTTGATACCCACTAATAATCTGTACTAGTGTTTAGTGATCCTTGTTAGAAGATCCTTTACCCTATTTGGAGTAGCTTTACAATGCTTTAAGTATAGTAGACCTTGTTAAGGGTTGGACCCTATTAGAAGTCTTTTACAATGATCCCTATTAGGGGAGTGAAATCACTGTCCTAGAGCTCACTGCTCAAATGATGAAGGCTACAACCTTCTAAAATCAGATACACACTATATCTGTCAGGGGAACTGCCACTATGACACTGCTTGTCAGATCAGTTCCTTTGATGCACTGATGTCTTGACCTCTAGCCAAGCTCTAATACATTATATGATATCTTCACATACCTCTGCTCTTCTTACAACTCTATTACAACTTCTATCTCCATACTCATACTGAATACAATGGGCACACCTTATACTTATGTGCTTATACAAAACAAACAACTAGATCGGCTCTTAGACCTATTACAAATAATGCTTCCAAATGAATTGGCTTAATTTCTCTTACAATTAAATATATACATAAGTCGACAACCTAATATAATGGGTGCATGGCCATTACAACTTTACACCATGACTGCAAACCAAAATGTTGACTATCAGCTCCATGCTCTATTTTGATGAAGGGTGCTCCCCTTAATACCACAAACACATAATAGAAATAGAGAACCAACAGCAAATTGCAAGAATAGAAAATGGGCTTCTTATTATCTCCACAAATGTGGAATTACAAATTTTTAGAATTACAATGTGCAAAGCCACATGGGCATTCTCCTTAAAATATTCTGAGGAAAAAAGCCTCAAATTATTACCCAGACTACTCTAAACTACTCTGAACTACCTAAGACAACACTATAGCCTTCCTTATATAGGCAATTTTCCACCACATGGGAAGGTTCTAGAATTCTAGCCAATAAGGCCGACCAAACTTAGAATTATTTTATTTTACAATTTATTACATCAAAGTCTGCTCAAAATAACTTTTGAAACCCAAACAGAAATTTTGAAGGAAAATCATTTTTCACCATTTCAGGTGACCCAACTTCCGAAGACCATAAGTCATCACCAGTTGACCCGATTGAGTATTATAACCCCATTTTAGAAATGCAACAAAGTTCTCTACGAGCTTAACTAGTGCAAGCTCTTGTCACTCAAATTTTTGACCTCATTTGGGGCCTCTAAAGCCTTCAAAACTAAGTTCAAAGTTTTTGTAACCTACTACCAATACTAAAAATCCTTAATATCTACAAAGTTAGACTTGATTTGTCAATGAAACTTTACTAGTAGGCTGATATGACAGAAATAGCAGCTCTACATAAGATAGCCCCTATTGAAAAAAAACTAGAAATATTTTTTTTTGTGTGATGCAAGATTTCTCTTACAACTAGGATGCTCCTGCATCACACACCCAGGGTAATTTGAGAAGTGACCCTATCATGACTCAGGTGTGAAGAGGGAAAAAAAGATGATTAACCTCCTCCTTTGTCAGCCATGATGAGTCTTTAACAGGTCATCCATTCCATTTGACCAAATATTCTTCATATGTCATGATCCTTGTGCTTTTGCCAACACGACTCTCCAGTATGTCCTCAATCTCTTTGGTATCTGAACTACTAGATGGAATACTCTACTATGCCACAGTGATCTCATCTTCCACACCTCCTTCATGATACTCTCTCAAGTTTGAAATGTTAAACACTGGTGAAATATTTAGTTGACTAGGCAATTCTACCTCATATGCATTTCTTGAATCATACTTCTTCAATATCTTGCATGGCCCAAACTTCTTCATTTTCAACTTGTTATATGTACCAACTAAAAATTGCTCTTTTCACAAATGAACCATGACTTCATCTCTAACCTAAAATTCCTTATGTCTCCTTTTCTCATCTTTCTTAGCCTTATATTGTGCATTCATCTTGTTAATATGCTTCCTCACCTCATCATGGATGTTCTTCAAATGTTATGCAAAATTCTCACCTTCAACACTACATATTTCTCCTTTATCTATCTTCCTCAACTTAGATTCATTTTTGGGACTACTCCCATATACAATCTGGAATGGTGACCTACTAGTGCTCCTATTGACATAATTATTTTGTGCAAATTCTACCTATGGTAAAATCAAATCTCATCCTATTGGCCTATCTCCAACCAAACATCTCAGCAAATTTTCCAAACTCCTATTCACAACCTATGTTTGTCCATCAGTCTATGGATGATGTGATGAATTGAATTTCAAATCTGTCTTCAATTTCTTTCACAATGTATGCCAGAAATATCCAACAAACTTAGTGTCCTGATCCAAAACTATGGTCTTTGGCAAACCATGTAGTCTCACTACTTCTCTAAAAAATAATTCTTCTATATGAACAACATCATTAGTCTTCTTGCAAGGAATGAAATGTGTCATCTTTGAAAATCTATCAACTACTACAAAAATTGAATCATGTCCCTGCTGTGTCCTCGATAAACCAAGAACAAAATCCATACTAATATCCTCCCATGGCTTTTATGGTATAGGTAATGGATGATACAATCTCGTATTCTGCTTCACTCCTTTTTCCATCTGACATACTCTACAACTCTGTACAAACTTCTTGACATCTTGCTACAATTGTGGCCAATAATAGTTCTCACTAATAATAGAAATAGTTGTATCTCGACAAAAATGTCCAGCCAAGCCTCTGCTATGCTTCTCCTTGATGAGATTCTCCCTCATAGAACTTCTTGGAATGCACAATTGACTTCCTCTGAATAGCATACCATCTTGGATGATGAAATCTAGCCACTTCATTCTGTCTAGAGTAACAGGTTCTGTACAATCTATCCAAGCTTCACCAAATTTAGGATCCTCTAGATAAAAAATCTTGTGTTTCTTGAACCCAACCACCTAAATCCACATCTCTATCAGTAAAATTTGCCTTCTATTAAGAGCATCTACAACTATGTTAGACTTTCCACTCCTGTGTTTCAAAACAAATGTATAACTCTGCAAAAACTAAACCCATTTCAAATGCCTTTGATTCAACTTTCCTTGACTATTCAAATATTACAAAGCTTGATGATTAGTATACAAAAAAAACTCCTTAGGAAGCAGATAGTGTCTCCACTTCTTTAATGCTTGAAGTATAGCATAAAATTCCTGATCATAAAGAGAATATTTTCTCTTGGCATCATTCAACTTCTCATTGAAATAAGCAATAGGTTTACCTTCTTGGCTCATAACAGCTCCTATTGTAGTACCACTAGCATCACAGTCTACTTAAAACACCTTATTAAAATCTAGAAGTGCTAAAACATGTTGTTCTGTAACTTTCTATTTCAACAATTGAAAACACTTTTCTACCCCGCTAGTCCACTTAAACTCTTTCCTATCTCCTCTCATTGTTTCAGTCAAGGGTGCACAAATACTGCTAAGATTTTTGATAAACTTTCTATAAAAGCTAGCCATTCCATGAAAAGATCTTACCTTAGTATCACTCCTTGGAGTAGGCCATTCAAGGATAGCCTGCACTTTCTCTAGGTCCATTTTTAGACCTTTTGCAGAAACTACATATCCCAGATACACTAACTCCTTCTTCACAAAACTACACTTTTTCAGATTAATCAACAATTTCTCTTCTCTCAACTTATCAAACACCCTACGAATATGCATCATATGCTCCTCCAATGTCTTACTGAAGATCAAAATATCATCTAGGTAAACAATGACAAACTTACCTATAAATTCTTTAAGAACCTCATTCATGAGCTGCATGAAAGTGCTCAGTGCATTGGTTAGCCCAAAAAGCATGACTAACTACTCATACAATCCTTCCTTTGTCTTGAAGGCAGTCTTCCATTCATCTCCTTCTCTAAACTAAATTTGGTGATATCCACTCTTGAGATCTATCTTTGAGAAGTACACAGCTCCACTCAAACAATTCATAATATCATCTATCCTCGACAATGAAAATTTGTACTTGATTGTGATCTTGTTGATAAATTTGGAATCTTTACACATCCTCCATTCTCCATTCTTCTTTGGTGCTAATACTACTAGTATAGCATAGGGACTTACACTCTCATGGATCGATCCTTTCTATAAAAACTCTTTCACTTGTCTATCCAACTCTTCACTTTCTGCAAGTGTCATTCTATGTGCTGCCTTATTTGGAAAACTAGCTCCTAGTATCAGGTCCATCTGATGAGTAATGTTCTTGACTAGTGGTAATCCATTAGGCACATTATCGGATACGATATCTTGAAACTCATCCAACAAATCTACAACTTCTACATGAACATCTTCTACTTCCTCTTTACTATCTTTTGGAATTAAAGAAAAACATACATGCTCACACCTCAAACCCTCTAGAAGATTTCTTCCATCAACAAAAGTTATTCTTACATTACCACATACCTTTTCTTCTATGTCCTTCAATGGCTTTAGCTTATGTCCCACTCCATCCTTTATCAGGGAATAGGTATTCACATGACCATCATGTACAGTATGCCTATCAAACTGCCATGGTCTTCCCAACAACATATGACATGCATCCATAGTTATGATATCACATAGTACCTCATCATGGTTACCGTCAATCTTGAACTTCACTAGGCACTATTCACTGACTATGACCTTGTGGTCATCCTATACCAAGGTAATCCAATATGGATGTGGGTGTTTCTATCTCTTGAGCTTCAACTTTGTCACCATCTCTTCTAACACCAAATTGTTAGTTCTTCTGCTATCGATAATCACATCACAACATTGACCTTCACACTTGCACCTGGTGTGAAATAGGCTCCTCCTTTGCTCAAGTTTATTTTCTCCATTGAATAGGACTCTTCTATTAATCAGCATTTCTCCTCCTTCAGCATCTTCAAAATGTGATGATCTGGCATCTTCATCTACATGTGCAACTCTAGTCTGGCCTTCATTTCTCCTATCTGTCCTTCCTTTTCATTGAGAGCATTCAAAGGCCCTATGACCTTCTTCTCCACAATGAAAACATGTTCCATAGAAGCCTCCTCTTCTAGATCCTTGTCCTCTCCCTCTTCCTCTCTGATCTCTATTATTCTGATTTTGGAAATGATTGGAATTGTTTTCTTGCTGATTCTAACTACTAGCCTCATCCTTATTTTTTGAATCTTCATTTTGGCCTCCATAAGACCGTCTACCAAATCTTCCACCATGACCGCTTCCACTTTATCTTCTTTCAAATTTTTTGTTCAACTTTTTCTCTACTTTTAGGGCAAACTGGTATACCTCTTCAATACTATTCATTCAAACTAGATTTAACTCCTCTTGAATGCTCAACCTCAACCCATTAAGATACCAAGAAACTTTCTCCTTATCAGCTTCCACATGGCCTTTTCTGATGAGGATTCGATAGAACTCCTCTGTATACTCTTGAACATATCATCTTTCTTGCTTCAAAATTTGCATTTTCTTCAGTAAATCAAGCTCATAATCAAAAAGAATGATTTTCCACTTCAATTTATCCACCATTAGATCCCATCTTGTGATTTTATTCTTTCCTCTTCTATTTCACTCCAATTGAATCTCTTGCCACCAAATCTTTGCATGACCCTTTAGTCTGGCCTTCGCAAACTTGACCCAATTCGGATCTGCAATATCTTCATACTTGAAATATTCTTTGCATTCATTGATCTGGTCGATCAATTCCTTTGGGTTAAGATTCCCTAAAAATGTAGGAACCGCGATCTTAGGTCTTTTCCTGATATTGGAAATGGCCCAAAAAAATTTTTCTTTCTCTTGATCAGCATTTCCTTCTTCGACTTCATCCTCACTTTCATCTCTAACATTGAGATTCATTCCTCTATGAATTTCTTCTTGTAGTGCTCACACTTGTCTTTGGCACTCTCCAACCTCAGGTGTCATAGCACCATCTCTTTTGCCACATTCCCTTTTTGGAGGTATTTTCATGCATTTCGTTGAAACCCCAACCATGATTCTGGTGCAAATTGCTTCACAGTCGGTGATCTGTTTACAGAAACCCTAACCCACGGTTTTGGTGCAGACTACCTCATAATCAATGATCTTTTTACACACTCAAGAACTCCTACTCTGATACCACTTGATGAAGGGCACTCCCCTTAATACCTCAAAAACATAACAAAAATACAAAAATAATAGCAAATTGCAAGAACAGAAAATATGCTTCTTATTATCTCCATAAATGTGGAATTACAAATTTTTAGAAATATAATGTGCAAAGCCACATGATAATTCTCCTTATAATATTCTGAGAAACAAAGCCTTAAATTATTACCTAGACTACTCTAAACTACTTCGAACTTCCTAAGACAACACTACAGCCTTCCTTGTATAGGCAATTTTCCACCACCTGGGAAGGTTCTAGAATTCTAGCCAATAAGGCCAACCAAACTTAGAATTATTTTATTTTACAATTTATTACATCAAAGTCCCTCAAAATAACTTTTGAAACCCAAATAAAATTTTTGAAGGAAAATCATTTTTTGCCATTTCAGGTGACCCAACTTCCAAAGACCATAAGTCATCACCAGTTGACCCGATTGACTATTATAACCCCATTTCAAAAATGCCACGAAGCACTCTATAGGCTTGACTAGTGTAAGTGCCTATCACCCAAATTTTAAACCTCATCTAGGGCCTCTAAAGCCTTCAAAACTAAGTTTGAAGTTTATGTACCCTGCTACCAATACCAAAAATCCTCAATATCTAAAAAGTTAGACTTGATCTGTCAATGACACTTTACTGGCAGGCTGATATGACCAAAATGAACCTCCAAGGAAGAAAAATAGAACATTCTAAACATGAACAAATAATTACTAAAAATAGCAACTTTCTAGAAATAGAATCTCTACACAAGATAGCCCTTATTGAAAAGAAACTAGAAATATTTTGTTTGGGTGATGCAAGATTTCTCTTAAACCCATGATGCTCCTACATTAGACACCTGGGGTAATTTGAGAAGTGACCCTATCATGACTTAGGTGTGAAGAGGGAAACCAAGATGGTTTCAGCCATGATGAATCTTCAATAGGTCATCCTTTCCATTTGACCAAATATTCTTCATATGTCATGTTACTTGTACTTCTACTAACATGACTATCCAGTATGTCTTTAATCTCTTTGGTATCTGAACTACTAGCTGGAATACTCCACTGTGCCGCAGTGATCTCATCTTCAATACCTCCCTCATAATACTCTGTCAGGTCTAAAATGTTAAACACTGGTGAAATATTTAGCTCACTAGGCAATTATACCTCATATGCATTTCCTCAATCATGCTTCTTCAGTATCTTGCATGGCCCAAACTTTTTCATTTTCAACTTGTTATATGTACCAATTGGAAATCATTCTTTTCACAAATGAACCATGACATCATGTCCAACCCAAAATCTCTTATGCCTCCTTTTCTCATCTTCCTTAGCCTTATATTGTGCATTCATCTTCGTAATATGATTCCTAACCTCCTCATTGATGTTCTTCAAATATTCTACAAAATCGTCAGCTTCAGCACTACTTATTTCTCATTTATCTATCTTCCTCAACTCAGATGCATTTTTTGGACTGCTTCCATATACAATCTGGAATGGTGATCTGCCAGTGTTCCTATCAAAAAAATTATTGTATGCAAATTTTCCTATGGTAAAATCAAATCCCATCCTATTGGCTTATCTGCAACCAAACATCTCAGCAAATTTCTCAAACTCCTATTCACAACCTTTCTCTGTCCATCAGTCTGTGGATGATGTGATGAACTAAATTTCAAATCTATCTTCAACTTCTTCCACAATGTGTGCTAGAAATATCTAAGAAACTTAGTGTCTTGATCTGAAACTATGGTCTTTGGCAAACCATGTAGTCTCACTACTCTGAAAAATAATTCTTCTATATTAATAGCATCATTAGTCTTCTTGCAGGGAATGAAATGTGTCATCTTTGAAAGTCTTTCAACTACTACAAAAATTGAATCATGTCCCTGTTGTGTCCTCGGTAAACCAAGAAAAAAATCCATACTGATATCCTCCCATGGCTTTTTTGGTATAGGTAATAGATGATATAATCCCATATTCTACTTCACTCCTTTTTCCATCTGACATACTCTGTAACTCTGTACAAATTTCTTGACATCTTGCTACAACTATCACCAATAATAGTTCTCACTAACAATAGAAATGGTCTTATCTCAACCAAAATGTCTAGCCAAGCCTCGGCTATGCTTCTCCTTGATGAGATTCTCCCTCATATAATTTCATGGAATGCACAATTGACTTCCTCAAAATAGCATACTATCCTAGATGAAAAAATCTAGCCACTTCGTTCTATTTAGAGTAACAAGTTTTGTACAAGCTGTCCAAGCTTTACCAAAATCAGGATCCTCTAGATACAAACTCTTGAGTTCCTTGAACCCAACCAACTCAATCTACATTTCTATCAGTAAAATTTTCCTTCTACTAAGAGCATCTACAACTCTGTTAGACTTTCCACTCCTATTTTTCAAAACAAATGTATAACTCTACAAAAACTCAACCCATTTCAAATGTCTTTGATTCAAATTTCCTCGACTATTCAAATATTGCAAAGCTTGATGATGAGTATACAAAACAAACTCCTTAGGAAGTATATAGTGTCTCCACTTCTTTAATGCCTGAACTATAGCATAAAATTCCTAATCATAAACAAAATATTTTCTCTTGGCATCATTCAACTTCTCACTAAAATAAGCAACAAGTTTACCTTCTTGGCTCATAACAGCTCCTATTGTAGTACCACTAGTATCACAGTATACTTGAAACACCTTATTAAAATCTAGAAGTGCTAAAATAGGTTTTTTTATTACTTTCTATTTCTACAATTGAAAACTTTTTTCTACCCCACTAGTCCACTTAAACTCTTTCGTATCTCCTCTCATTGTTTCAGTCAAGGGTGCACAAATACTGCTAAAATTTTTGATAAAATTTTTGTAAAAGCTATCCAATCCATGAAAAAATCTAACCTCAGTAGCACTCCTTGGAGTAGACCATTCAAGGGTAGCCTACACTTTCTCTAGGTCCATTTTTAGACCTTCTACTGAAATTACATATCCCAAAAACACTAACTCCTTCACAAAACTACACTTTTTCAAATTAATCAACAATTTCTCTTCTCTCATCTTCTCAAACACCCTATGAATATGCATCATATGCTCCTCCTATGTCTTACTAAAGATCAAAATATCATCTAGGTAAACAATGAAAAACTCACCTAGAAATTCTTTCAGAACCTCGTTCATGAGCCGCATGAAAGTGCTCAGTGCATTGGTTAGCCCAAAAGGCATGACTAACCACTCATACAATCCTTCCTTTATCTTGAAGGTAGTCTTCCATTCATCTCCTTCTCTAATCTAAATCTGGTGATATCCACTCTTGAGATCTATTTTTGAGAAGTACATAGCTCCACTCAAACAATCTATAATATCATCCATCCCCGACAATGGAAATCTATACTTGATTGTGATCTTCTTGATAGCTCTAGAATATGTACACATCCTTGATTCTCCATTCTTCTTTGGTGCTAATACTTTTGGTACAACATAGGGACTTAGACTCTCATAGATCAATCCATTCCATTACAAAAATTGCACTTGTCTATTCAACTATTCACTTTCTACAGGTGTCATTCTGTGTGCTACCTTATTTAGAAAACTAGCTCCTTGGATCAAGTCCATCTAATGACTGATCTTCCTGACTAGTGGTAATCCATCAGGTACATTATCAGATAAGATATCCTCAAACTCATCCAACAAATCTACAACTTATATAGGAACATCTTCTACTACCTCTTTACCAGCTTTTGGAATTAAAACAAAACATACATGCTCATGCCTCATACCCTCTAAGAACTTTCTTCCATCAACAAAAGTTATTCTTGCATTACCACATACATTTTCTTTTGTTTCCTTCAATGGCTTTATCTTATGTTGCACTCCATCCTTTGTTAGGGAATAGATATTCACACAGCCATCATGTACAACATGCCTATCAAACTGTCACAGTCTTGCCAACAACATATAACATGCATCCATAGTTATGATATCACATAGTACCTCATCATGGTAACCACCAATCTTGAAATTCACTAGGCAATGTTCACTGACCATGACCTTGTGGTCATCCTGCACCCAGGCAATCTGATATGGATGTGGGTGTTTCTATCTCTTGAGCTTCAACTTTGTCACCATCTCTTCTAACACCAAATTATCTCTACTTCCATTATCGATAATCACATCACAAGATTTACCTTCACACTTGCATAGATCCTCCTTTGCTCAGGTTCATTTTCTCCACTCAATAGGACTCTTCTATTAATCAACATTTCTCCTCTTTCAGCATCTTTAGAATATAATGATCTGGCATCTTCATCTACATGTACAACTCTAGCTTGGCCTTCATTTATCCTATCTATCCTTTCTTAGCATTGAGGGCATTCAAAGGCCCTATGACCTTCTTCTTCACAATGAAAACATGTTCCACAGAAGCCTCCTCTTCCAGATCCTTGTCCTCTCTCTCTTCCTCTCTAATCTCTATTATTCTAGTCTTAGAAATGATTAGGATTGTTTCCTTGCTAATTCTAACTGCTACTAGCCTCATCCTTCTTTTTCAAATCTTCATTTCGGCCTTCATAAGACTGTCCACCTTGACCTCTTCTACTTTGTCTACTTTCAAATTTCTTGTTCAACTTTTCCTCTACATTTAGGGCAAACTGGTATGCCTATTCAATACTATTCATTCAAACCAGATTTAACTCCTCTTGAATGCTTGGCCTTAACCCATTAAGATAATAGGCAAATTTCTCCTTATCAGCTTTCGCATGGCCTATTCTAATGAGGATTCAATAGAACTCCTCTGTATACTCTTGAACAGATCTTCCTGCTTGCTTCAAACTTTACATTTTCTTCAGCAAATCAAGCTCATAATTAACAGGAATGAACTGTCACTTCAATTTATCCACCATCTGATCCCATCTTGTGATTTTATCCTTTCCTCTTCTATTTTGCTCCATTGAATCTCTTGCCACTAGATCTTCACATGACCCTTCAATCTGGCCTTCACAAACTTGATGCGATCAAGATCCGCAATATCTTCATACTCAAAATATTCTTCACATTCATTGATCCAGTCAATCAATTCCTCTAGGTTAAGATTCTTTGAAAATGTAGGAACCTCAATCTTAGGTCTTTTCCTGATATTGGAAATGGCCTAAAAAATTCTTTCTTCCTCTTGATTCAAAATTTTGACTTCTATTTCTTGATCAACATATCCTTCTTCAGCTTCATCATCACTTTCATCTCTAACATTAAGATTCATTCCTCTATGAATTTCTTCTTGCAATGCTCACACTTGTCTCTGGAGCTCTCTAACCTTAGGTGTCACAGCACTAGCTCTTCTACCATGTTCTCTTCATGGAGGCATTTTCACGTGTATCAATGAAACCCCAACCATGATTCTAGTGCAAACTGCCTCATAGTCGACGATCTATTTACAGAAACCCTAACCCACGGTCTTGGTGAAAACTACCTCATAATTGGTGATCTATTTACACACTTAGGAACTCTTGCTCTGATACCACTTGATGAAGGGTGCTCCTCTTAATACCACAAACACATAACAAAAACAAAGAAACAACAGTAAATTGCAAGAACATAAAATGGGCTTCTTATTATCTCCACAAATGTGAAACTACAAATTTTTAGAATTATAATGTGCAAAGCCACATGGGCATTCTCCTTAAAATATTCTAAGGAACGAAGCCTTAAATTATAACCTAGACTACTCTGAACTACTCTGAACTATCTAAGACAACACTACAACCTTCCTTATATAGGAAATTTTCCACCGCCTAGGAAGGTTCTAGAATTCTAGCCAATAAGGCTGACCAAACTTAGAATTATTTTATTTTACAATTTATTACATCAAATTCAGCTCAAAATAAATTTTGAAACCCAAACATAAATTTTGAAGAAAAATCATTTTTCACCATTTCAGGTGACCCAACTTCCAAAGATGATAAGTCATCACCAGTTGACCTGACTGACTATTATAACCCCATTTTGGAAATGTCATGAAGCACTCTACAAGCTTGACTTGCGCAAGTGCTTGTCACCCAAATTTTTGACCACATATAGGGCCTCTAAAGCCTTCAAAACTAAGTTCAAAGTTTCTGTACGCTGCTGCCAATACCAAAAATTCTCAATATCTAAAAAGTTAGCCTTGATCTGTTATTGAAACTTTACTGGCAGGCTAATATGACCAAAATGAACCTCCATGGAAGAAAAATAGAAGATTCTAAGCATGAATGAACAATTACTAAAAATAGAAACTTTCCAAAAATAGCAGCTCTACACAAGATTGCCCTTCTTGAAAAGAAATTAGAAATATTTTTTTTTGGGTGATGCAAGATTGCTCTTACACCCAGGATGCTCCTACATCAGACACAGGGGGTAATTTGAGAAGTGACCCTATCATGACTCAGGTGTGAAGAGGGAAACTAAGATGGTTAACCTCCTTTGTCAGCCATGATGAATCTTCAATAGGTCATCCTTTCTATTTGATCAAATATTCTTCATATGTCATGTTCCTTCTACTTTTGCCAACACAACTATCCAATATGTCCTCAATCTCTTTGGTATCTAAACTACTAGCTGGAATACTCCACTATGCCATAGTGATCTCATCTTCAACACCTCCCTCATGATACTTTGTCAAGTCTAAAATGTTAAACTCTGGTGAAATATTCAGCTCACTAGGCAATTCTAACTCATATGTATTTCCTGAATCATGCTTCTTTAGTATCTTGCATGGCCCAAACTTCTTCATTTTTTACTTGTTATATGTACCAACTGGAAATTGCTCTTTTCACAAATGAACCATGACTTCATCTCCAACCTAAAATTTCTTATGCATCATTTTCTCATCTTCCTTAGCCTTATATTGGACATTCATCTTAGTAATATGCTTCCTCACCACCTCATGGATGTTCTTCAAATGTTCTATAAAATCCTTAGCTTCAGCACTACTTATTTCTCCTTTATCTATCTTCCTCAACTCAAATGCATATTTTGGACTACTTCCATAGACAATCTAGAATGGTGATCTACCAGTGCTCCTATTGACAAAATTATTGTATGCAAATTCTCCTTATGGTAAAATCAAATCCCATCCTATTGGCTTATCTCCAACCAAACATCTTAGCAGATTTCCCAAACTCTTATTCACAACCTCTTTCTGTCCATCAGTTTGTGGATGATGTGATGAACTGAATTTCAAATCTATCTTCAACTTCTTCCACAATGTATGCCAGAAATATCTAACAAACTTAGTGTCCCGATCTGAAACTATGGTCTTTGGAAAACCATGTAGTCTCACTACTTCTCTAAAAGATAATTATAATATATGAACAACATTATTAGTCTTCTTATAGGGAATGAAATGTGCCATCTTTGAAAATCTGTCAATTACTACAAAAATTGAATCATGTCCCCACTATATCCTCGATAAACCAAGAAAAAAATCCATAGAGATATCCTCCCATGGCTTCTCTGGTATAGGTAATGGATGATACAATCTCGTATTCTACTTCACTCCTTTTTCTATCTAACATACTCTGCAACTCTGTATAAACTTCTTGACATCTTGCTGCAATTGTGGCCAATAATAATTCTCACTAACAATAGCAATGGTCTTATCTTGACCAAAATGTCCAGCCAAGCCTCCGCTATGCTTCTCCTTGATGAGATTCTCTATCATAGAACTTCATGGAAGGCACAATTGACTTCCTCTAAATAGCATACCATCCTAGATGATGAAATCCAGCCACTTCATTCTATCTAGAGTAACAGGTTCTATACAAGTTGTCCAAGCTTCACCAAAATCAGGATCCTTTGGATACAAACTCTTGAGTTCATTGAACCCAAACACCTCAATCTACATCTTTGTCAGTAAAATTTTCCTTCTACTAAGAGCATCTACAACTCTATTAGACTTTCCACTCCTATGTTTCAAAACAAATGTATAACTTTGCAAAAACTCAACTCATTTCAAATACCTTCGATTCAACTTTCCTTGACTATTCAAATATTGCAAAGCTTGATGATCAATATACAAGACAAACTCCTTAGGAAGCAGATAGTGTCTCCACTTCTTTGATGTCTAAACTATAATATAAAATTCCTAATCATAAAGACAATATTTTCTCTTGGCATCATTCAACTTCTCACTAAAATAAGCAATAGGTTTACCTTCTTGGCTCATAACAACAACTATTGCAATACCACTAGCATCATAGTCTACTTGAAACACCTTATTAAAATATGGAAGGGCTAAAATAGGTTGTTTTGTACCTTTTTGTTTCACCAATTGAAAACTCTTTTCTACCCCACTAGTCCACTTAAACTCTTTCCTATCTCCTCTCATTGTTTTAATCAAGAGTGCATAAATACTGCTAAAATTTCTGATAAATTTTTTGTAAAAGGTAGCCAATTCATGAAAATATCTTGCCTCAGTAGCACTCATTAGAGTAGGCCATTCAAGGATAGCCTACACTTTCTCTGGGTCCATTTTCAGACCTTCTACTGAAACTACATATCCCAGATACACTAAGTCCTTCACAAAACTACACTTTTTTAGATTAATCAACAATTTCTCTTCTCTCAGCTTCTCAAACACCCTACGAATATGCATCATATGATCCTTCAATGTCTTACTGAAGATCAAAATATCATCTAGATAAACAATGACAAACTTACCCAGAAATTCTTTCAGAACCTCGTTCATGAGCCACATGGAAGTGCTTGGTGCATTGGTTAGCCCAAAAGGCATGACTAACCACTCAGACAATAATTCTTTTGTCTTGAAGGGAATATTCCATTCCTCTCCTTCCCTAATTTGAATTTGGTGATATCCACTCTTGAGACCTATCTTTGAGAAGTACGCAGCTCCACTCAAAAAATCCATAATATCATCCATCCGTAGCAATGGAAATTTGTACTTGATTATGATCTTGTTGATAGCTCTGGAATCAGTACACATCCTCAATTCTTCATTCTTCTTTGGTGCTAATACTAGTTTTGACTTTGCTTCAATGCTCAGCCTCAACTCATTAAGATAACAAGAAACTTTCTCCTTATTAGCTTACGCATGGCCTATTCTGATGAGGATTCGATAGAACTCCTCTATATACTCTTGAACAGATCTTCCTGCTTGCTTCAAAATTTGCATTTTCTTCAGTAAATCAAGCTCATAATCAACAAGAATGAACTACCACTTCAATTTATCCACCATCCAATCCCATCTTGTGATTTTATCCTTTCCTCTTCTATTTCACTCCAATTAAATCTCTTGCCACCAGATCTTCACATGACCCTTAAGTCTGGCGTTCGCAAACTTGACCCGATCAGGATCCACAATATATTCATACTCAAAATATTCCTCACATTCATTGATTTAGTTGATCAATTCTTCTAGGTTAAGATTCCCTAAAAATGTAGGAACCTCGATCTTAGGTCTTTTCTTGATATTGGAAATGGCCCAGAAAAGTCTTTCTTGCTCTTGATTCAAAACTTTGACTTATGCTTCTTGATCAACATTTCCTTCTTTGGCTTCATCCTCACTTTCATCTCTAACATTAAGATTCATTCCTCTGCAAATTTCTTCTTGCAATGCTCACACTTTTCTCTAGAGCTCTCTAACCTTAGGTGTCACAGCACCAGCTCTTTCACCATGTTACCTTCGTGGAGGCATTTTCACGCGTATCATTGAAACCCCAACCATGATTCTGGTGCAAATTGTCTCACAGTCAGTGATTTGTTTATCGAAACCCTAGCCCACGGTCCAAGTTCAAACTACCTCACAATCAATGATTTGTTTACACACTTAGGAACTCCTACTTTGATACCACTTGATGAAGGGTGCTCCCCTTAATACCACAAACACATAATAGAAGCAAAGAAACAACAACAAATTGCAAGAACAGAAAATGGGCTTCTTATTATCTCCACAAATGTGGAATTACAAATTTTTAGAATTATAATGTGCAAATCCACATGGGCATTCTCCTTACAATATTATAAGGAATAAAGCCTTGAATTATTACCCAAGCTACTTTGAACTACTCCAAACTACCTAAGACAACACTACAACTTTCCTTATATAGACAATTTTGCACCGCTTGGGAAGGTTCTAGAATACTAGCCAATAAGGCTGACCAAACTTAGAATTATTTTATTTTACAATTTATTACATCAAATTCAGCTCAAAATAACTTTTGAAACCTAAACAAAAATTTTGAAGGAAAATCATTTTTCACCATTTCAGGTGACCCAACTTCTGAAGACCATAAGTCATCACTAGTTGACTTGATTGACTATTATAACCCTATTTCAGAAATGCCATGAAGTGCTCTACAAGCTTGATTGGTGCAAGTGCCTGCCACCCAAATTTTTGACCTCATTCAGGGCATCTAAAGCCTTCAAAACTGAGTTTGAAGTTTCTGTACCCTGCTGCCAATACCAAAAATCCTCAATATCTACAAAGTTAGATTTGATCTGTCAATGAAACTTTACTGGCAAGTTGATATGACCAAAATGAACCTCTACGGAAGAAAAATAGAACATTCTGAGCATGAATGAATAATTACTAAAAATAGAAACTTTCTAGAAATAGTAGCTCTACACAAGATAGCCCTTATTGAAAAGAAACTAGAAATATTTTTTTTGGGTGATGCAAGATTTCTCTTACACCCAAGATGCTCCTGCATCATATTCTCTACTGGCACATGCTGGCTATGCAACTTCAACTGATTGTAACTTTCACACCACTGCATATCTTCTTATGCGCTTTTAGACTAAGAATGAGTATAGTCTAACAACTTTAACTTCTAGGGCACATATCATAATTCATCTGTACACATGGGTGCAGATGCTCTAAGCTACCAGAACTCTCTACACTATCCAGTCTTCAACACTTAGCCAAATTTTGATCTTTATACTTAATGCACTGACTCCAAACTGCTATATGACTTTGTTGTCTTAATGACAATGCTATATCTAGTCATATACTTTATTATAGACAACTTTCCAACAATATCCCCCTTTGTTATTGATGGCAACAAAGGAATATGGCCAAGTTGCTCACTATCCCTTAACACAAAAACTTTTATCTTCTATACATAAATTTATATCTCCCTATACATATGTGTACTCAATATTCTATACAACTCCCCCTTTGACATTAATGACAAAGGTGCATAAAAAACTATATGTACACTTACTCACTAAGGGAAAACATCCAGATAAGAAATCTTGAGGTTCTAGATCTCCTTCTTCCAAAAGGTTATCAAAGAATTGACTATCTGTAGATGGGTGCATAATGCATATTGAAGCTTCTACATCTTATCCAATTTTGAGCTTGGACCTTGATCATAGGTTATCAAGGTTGCATCAATATCCTTTATGTTTTGGTTGAGAATGTCTAGTGAGGGTGCAAGAGCATTCCTCAACTAAGTATGTCTAGACCTTATCTTCTATATTTCTTTTTCTACCTTCTCAATTATGTCAAACTGACCTTGATAGACATTGTTGCACATGTTCACATCAGTAGATGTGTCTAGCACTAAATTCTTTACCTACTCAATCATTACTTCTGCACCTTTGATCTTCTTAAGATGAGTGTCAATGAACTTATCCTGATCCATGGATTCTATAATGACTTTTCTTCCTTGATCGGCAAAATCCTTCAATGATGCTTGACTAGACTTAAGAGAGTTCAAGTCTAGTGCAAAGTTGTTTATCAACTCATTCAGTCTCTTTTTTAAGTATTTCTCTTCTACCACTATGGTTACAGATTCTTCTAGGCTAGAAAAATTGACTTTGAACTATGAGAGGACTGAGCTCATATCATCAATCAAATGTACATTCAACACTTTCTTATCTTCAAGCAATAAACTATTCAAAATATTTACTGATTCCACTAGGAGAGGATTTCTCATTATTTTCTTCTCCTTAACCTTCTCCATAGCCAAGACACTGAACTTAATCAGGTCTTCTTCTTTCGAGGAGTCCAAACTGCTAGTTTCAAGTGTGAAACTTGACAACAATGTTGAGGAGGGAGTGATTGGAGTTTTATCCATCATATCTTGCTTTATCTTGACCAATCTAATAGAGGTAACTTCATCTTTCTTTACTAATTCCAATTTCTCTGATACCAATTGTTAGGAATGGGAACACTAAGAGGGGGAGTGAATTGGTGTTCACTAAACTTTATCTTTCTTTTCTACCTCTTCTTCTTTCTTATTAGATACATCTTTCATAGGTACTTCTTCTTGCTGAGTGGGAGGTGTATTGCTACATAGGATTTCAACTTCCTCTATACTGACAAATGCTTCCTCAAACTTGTCCAAATCCTGATCAGTAGCTGCCATGGCTATTTCCACATCATCTATGATAATAGTGATATCTTTGTGTGATTCTATCATGGTTGTAGACTTGTTTTCTTTTGATTGAGTTTTTTCTATGGGTGCTGAGTCCTAAGGACCTATCATTGGTACATTTAAGGTATTTTCTTCTTTGTCTTGCATACCAGGAGCTTGAGAGATGGGCACAATAGGTGGTTTCATGTGCTTCTCTAAAAGTACCTTCTCAAAAGATTTTCTCTCTCTCTTGAGTTATCAAATCATAGTCCTTGTTCATTATGTTAAGAGTTGTCATCTTAGTTCTTAGGTGTAGCTTCACCAAATTTAATATTATTGCTTCTTCATCTTTGGGAGATACAGGCAGTGTATCTTCTAATAATTTTTCTCTTATTATTTGATCTTCCTCATTAGCTTGTCTCTTAAGGTGTTCTAAAATGTCTCATACATTATCTCGAATTTCTGTCTTTAATTCAAGAACTATTTTCTTGAGCTTTATCATATGCTTGATAATCATTCCATGAATTTCTGACTTATCAATTTCACTGTAGGTCTCACAAAACTTTCTCACTTGATCAATTCTGCCCTCATCAACAATTCTTGTGCTCAAGGTTTTGAGACTTGGTCTGAATCTTGCCTTAGGAGGTTCTTGTCTTGGTTTCCTACTCCTCAATGCTTGTGAGGATAGATGACTAGTTCTTACCTCTTTCTTCCTTCTGATCATTGGTTCATACTTCGGAGGAGTAAAGGATCTCTAGATTCTTTGGGCATAGAAGGAGTGTCATCATCTTTTTCAATTTTTATCATTTTCATCTTGGGATCTTCTTGTTCTTTTTCTATGCTCTTCAATTCTAGGGTAATATTCTCATTCCTTTCTTTATCAAGGTCTTCTTGTGATACACCATGGATTCTGACACAGGGGTAGGGAAGACACAAGTAGAGTCAAGCAGAATTGAGTCCACTTGAATCAACAACTAGGCCCTACTTGGAGTTACACAATGGAAGCAATATAATAGCACATGAAATTAGTGAAATCACAATGGATATGAGATAGGAAACTAGTGTATGCACCCTAAAATGGTCACCTAGACTTTGGGTCCCCATTCAACAATTTTTCAAATCCCTGAATCAATATTTTAAAAAATCAGCATTTTTCAATTATATCAATTTCCTTGATAAAATCCTATTCTATCATTTTTTATTATTTTCTATGGGCTAACCATTTTATCCTAAATTCTTTATTTAATTAAAAGGAATTTCCTCCCCTTTTATTAAATGAAAAGCCCCCACTTTTCCTCTTATCCTAAGTTGCACAAATAAAGCATTATTCATATTTTATAAAAAGAAGAAAAAACACTTTTTGTCTCACATGGACACAAAAGTCACTCTTATTTTCTCATTGGAGGATATTTTTGCACATGGATTGATCCTCTTTTATGCTCCACCCTTAATTAAAACTTTTTCCTCTTAATCTCTATCGTCTGTTGTTTTCATTCTCTATAAAAGAAGAGCTCTCTTTCTCATTTTCATAAGACATTTTTGAATACTAATATTATGCTGCAGGTTTTCTAGGTCACTTTGGAACTTTTGAAGATTTGGAGCATTCTTAGCTTTTACATTTACATGCAATCCTAGTTTCATTTATTGCATTCTAGTTTCATTTCTTGCATTCTAGTTTCATTTTCATGGCGTTCATAGCTTAGTTTCATTTATGCTTCAGATTAATTTATCTAGCTTAATTAAGAGGCTTTGTAATACTTTCATTTCATTTCATAGATTAGTTTGCATAGCTTACATCTTCATTTCTAGTGTAGCTTTGTATTGCATTTTATTTTGATTCTTGGGGATATTGGAATTCTTTCCCTTGTCTTCCTTGAATCTCCCATTGTGTGGTTTACTAGCAAGGTCATAAGCCTTATAACTCTAGCTGAGAGCAATCTCAAAATCCTTGCAACTCCATTCATAGGGAGCTCTAGGTCACTTTATAAGGTTTCCCATTCATAGATTCCCTTGGATTTAATGAATTAGAGAAGTGCACTACTTGAGTGTGTACAACTAGTAGCAACAACATAGAATTTATATTATTTCTTTCAACATGCCCGGCTGTGAGGCCTTCTGGGTTTCAACCTTATACAATGAAAATTATCAAATCAGAATTATAGCTTGCATCCTATCTTTGTCTCCAATGATATATCTTGATAATTATCCCTCTTGTATCTCCTTTATTTCCTCTCGATTCCCTACTACATCAATCTTGACTCCTTATATAGCCAGCTAAGCCACAGGTCGGCTAGTCAGGCATTTAATTACTATATAGGTCTAGTTTGGAAGATTTAAACCAAAACTAATACTAGAATGAATATAAATTAATGCACATTTGTATTTAGGTTCTTACATGACCTAATAAAATTCCTTTAAGGGCACAAGGCCCCATTTGATCACACAGAACATTACAAGAAGAAACACTACATGTTTCACCCGAAAGCTAGCAGAAAATAGGTCCCAGGAAAAAATAGGCATAAATTTTTACTCATAATGAATTATTGTTTGCACCCTTGGTGAATGATATTAATTTAGGTCCCCTTAAATTCCTTAATATCACAAAGTCTTATTCATTAAGGATCAACATAGCCAAGATGCGCAATCAGCACCAAAACTTTAGGAACGGCTCTAGCGGGAACACTGGTAGAAAATAGGTCCCTAAGAAAAATGGTCATAACTTTTGACTCACAATGAATTCAGAGCTACACCTTTAGAGAATGATATTAATTGAGGTCCTCTTCAAGAACCCTAGGGGTCATAGGCTGACTCATCAAGGATCATAGGCTTCAATATGTGCAATAGGAACCAAAACTGTAGGAAAACACAATTCCGACAGCAAGGAAAATAGTTGTAACTTTGAAACAGTCCATCCAAACTTAATATTCTCATAGGAGAAGGTTCCCAAATAGGTCATCAGCATAATGCAATATTTTCACACCATGAAACCAACATATACAACAATTATAAAGAAAACAACAAAAAATAGCTATAGAAATTAGGAAATATTTTTGGCTGATGCAAGATTGCTCAAAGACCCAAGATGCTCTTGCATCAGACACCTGGGGTGAATAAAGAACTGATTTCCACATTAGAAACTACTCATATTTTGAGATAAATCATAAAGATCTAACTCATCTTGTGTAATGCATGAACTATCTTCAATTGGCTTGTTCTTCTACTAAACTAGATATTCCATGTAGTCTTTTCCTCTTGTACTCTTGCCAACTCTGCTATTTAAGATCTTTTCAATGATGTCTCTATTCTTCTTAGGATAATCCAAATCATCTTCAATCTCATCATTTGATTCAAAGTACTTAGATATATCAGCAATATTGAATATAGGTGATATATCCATGTCCTTTGGCAATTCTACTTCATAAGCATTTCCACTGTCAAACTTCTTTAGAATCTTACAAGGTCCAAACTTCTTCATTTTTAGCTTGTTGTAGGTACCAACTAGAAATCTATTCTTATTCAAATGAATCATAACCTCATCTCCAAATTCAAAAAATTTATGACTTCTTCTCTTATCTTCTCTCTATTTATATTTCAGATTGTTGTCCTCCAAATTCTTTTTGACTTCATCATGTAAAGTTCTCATGTATTCTACAAAATGATCAGCTTCAGCACTTCTTTTTGTCTTAGTAGGTAAATCTCTCAACTCTATGGTTCCCTTAGGATGAAATCTAGTAACAATCTCAAATGGTGTCCTCTCAGTGCTTCTATTCATAGAATTATTATATGCAAACTCTTCTTGTGCCAGAATCAAATCCCAATTAGCAGGCTTCTCTCCAACTAAACTTCTCAACAAGTTTCCCAAACTTTTGTTCACAACTTCAGTCTATCCAACTATCTGAGGGTGAAATGTAGAGCTAAACTTTAAATTAGTATTCATCTTTTTCCAAAGTGTTCTCCAAAAGTAACCAATAAACTTAGTATCTCTATCTAAAACAATAGACTTAGGCAAACCATGCAATCTTACCACTTCCTTGAAGAATAATTCAGGTACATGCAATGCATTGGATGTCTTCTTACAAGGTATGAAATGAGTCATCTTATAAAGTCTATCAACCACTACCAAAATAGAATCATTACCTCTCTGAGTTCTTGGCAATCCAAGAACAAAGTCCATACTCACATCTTCTCATGGTCTATCTGGTATAGGCAAAGGTGTATACAATCCAACATTCTGACTAGTTCCTTTTGCTGTTTGGAAAGTTTTGCAACCTCTAACCATTCTCTATACATCTCTATAAATCTATGGCCAAAAGTATCTTTCTAAAATAAAATTCATAGTCTTATCAATCCCAAAATGTTCAGCAAGTCCATGACTATGTTTCTCCTTCATTATGTTCTCTCGCATAGATCCTCTAGGTATGCACAACTGAACTCCTTTAAACAACATGTCTTCTTGAATGAAATAATCAGTCCACTTGTCATTTACTATTTTTTCCTTACAAGATTTCCAAGGCTCTGCAAAATCAATGTCAGCCTCATACAAACACTTTAAATCATCAAAACCAAGTACCTCAACTCTCATCTCTATCAGAAAACTTCTTCTTTGGCTCAAGGCATCAACAACCTTATTTGACTATCCTCTTTTATGCTTCAATGAAAAGGAGAAATTTTGCAAGAACTCAACCCACTTTATATGTCTCTGATTCAACTTATTCTGACTTCCCAAATACTGCATATCTTTATGGTCAGTATACAACACAAAATCTTTAGGCATCAAATAATGTCTTCATTTCTTCAAAGCTTGAACAATATCATAAAATTCCTAGTCATAAACTGAATATTCTCTCTTAGCATCATTCAACTTCTCACTAAGGAAAGCTATAGGTTTTCCTTCTTGACTCAAAATAGCTCCAATTGCACTTCCACTAGCATCACATTCAACTTGAAAAACTTTATTAAAATCAGGCAAAGCAAGTGTAGGTAATTCTAAAATTCTTTGTTTCAATGTTTCAAAACTCTTTTGTGCTCCATGTGTCCATTTGAAATCCTTTTTATCTCCTCTCATAGCATTACAAATAGAACTAAATTTTTTGATGAACTTCCTATAAAAACTTGCCAATCCATGAAATGATCTTACCTCTCCAACATTCTCTGGTGTAGGCCAATCAAGTATAGCTCTTACTTTCTCAGAGTCCATCTTCAATCCATTAGCTGAAATTAGAAAACCAAGGTACACAATCTCTTCTTTCATAAATGAATATTTCTTCAAATTAATCAGCAACTTTTCTTCCTTCAATCTCTGCAATACTTGTTTGATATGTTCAAGATGCTCTTCCTTACTCTTATTGAATATAAAAATGTCACCAAGATATGCAATCATAAACTTACCCAAGAATCTTTTCAAAACTTTATTCATCAACCTCATGAAAGTACTAGGTACATTAGTCAATCCAAAAGGCATAACCAACCATTCATACAAACCTTTATTAGTATTAAAAGTAGTTTTCCATTCATCCCCTTCTCTAATCCTAACCTAGTGATATCCACTTTTCAAATCAATCTTTTTGAAATACTTTGCTCCACTCAAACTATTCATTATGTCATCCATCCAAGGCAAAGGAAATCTGTATTTTACTATTATCTTGTTTATAGCTCTAGAATCAGTGCACATTCTCCATTCTCCATTCTTTTTAGATGCTAACACAATAGATACTACACAAGGACTCAGACTTTCCCTAATCAACCTCTTTCAAGTGATTCTTTCACTTGTCTCTTCAGCTCATTCTTTTCATCAAGTGTCAACCTATGTGGTGCTTTATTAGGAAAACTAGCTCCAGGTATCAAATCCATACAATGACTTATACTTCTCATAGGTGGTAAACCATCAGGTACATTATCAAAAATGATGTCATGAAATTCATTCAACAAAGGCTTAACCTTAGGTGCATGTTCTAACTCATCTTGTTTCTTAGTCTTCCTTGGAATTAAAGAAAAACAAATATTTTGTTCTTTCATTTCCCTTGCAAACTTTTTACCATCAACCAAACATACTCTAACTATCATATAGTGACCTTCATCAATCTTCTCTACTAATGGCAATAATACTTGTTTCTTTCCATCCATCCAAATAGTATATTGATTCAATCTAATATCATGCAAAGCTTTCCTATCATACTGCCAACGTCTACCCAAAAGAATATGACAACAATCCATAGGCATAATATCACACAAGACTTCATCATGATAATTCCTAATTTTGAATTTAACAAGGAATTATTCACTTACAAGTAGTTTATGCTCCTTCTAGATCCAAGCAATATGGTATGGCTTAGGATGTTTCAATCTTTGCAACTACAATTTGTTAACCAACTCTGTAGATGCCAAATTATCAGAACTTCCACTATCAATGATTACCTTACAACATTTGTCAATGATCTTACATCTAGTTCTGAACAAACTTTTCCTCAGAATAGGTTCCTCATCAGCTTCTTCATTCCACAAGATCCTTCTTAGCATCAAGTTCTCACCATGTTCAGGCTCATTAGACATTTCCTTGACTTCTTCACAAGCCAAATTATTTCTGACATTACCTCTAGCCTTCTTTCTAGAGTCAGTACATTCAAAGGCTCTATGTCCTTCTTCACCACATTTGTAACAAGTACCTTTAAACCAAGATTTCTCTTCTCTTTTCCCATTATTATTATTCCTAGAGGAACCAGTATAGCTACCTCTAGAGTAATTACTCTTTTAGTAGGTTCATCTTTCCATCATTTATCTTGCACTGCATTTTTAGGTCTTGTACTTTCTCCATAAGATCTGCCTCTACTTCTTAGAAATCTGCCACCTCTTCCTCTTTGTCTTTGATCATGTTTCTTTGTCAATCTCTCTTCTACATGATATGCTTCTTCCACACTTTCTATCTTCACATAACTGATCTCATCTTGAATAGATGTCCTTAGGCCATTTAGATATCTAGCCACCTTCTCAACTTCATCATCCACATGTCCTGATCTAATATCCAATTTGTAAAATTCCTTAGTATATTCTTTCACACTCATGTCCTTTTGTCTTAGATTTTTCATCTTTCTCATCAGACTAACTTGGTAGTCAGCTGGAAGAAACTTTTTCTTCATCTTTCCAAGCATCTTCATCCATGTCTTGATCTTTTCTTTTCCTCTCTTCTATCTCTTAGTTTGCAAATGATCCCACTAAAGAGATGCATGACCTTTCAACTTTGTGACTACTTTCTTAACCTTCTTATTATCAGGAGTACCTTTATACTCAAAGTATTTTTCTATCTCAGAGATCCAATCCAAAAATTTATTGGTCTCAAGTCTTCCATCATAGCAAGCAACTTCAACTACGGGTTTGGAGTTAGCCTTACACAAAACTCTCAAGAGTCTTTCCTCATCTTATTCAACTTCATGTTCAAGACTAGGTGCTACTTCTTCTTCTTCATCACTAACATCTTCAAGATGTGCTCCTCTTCTCTAGGATATCTCTACAATTTCAAGCCTAGTTGCAATCTACCTCAACATATCCATGATAGCATTATCATTTCCACTACCATTTCCTCTACCATGAACCATCTTGACAATCAGGTTCCAACAAGATCATAACCTTCTACAAGTTATAGGTCAGATCTCAGATCTTCCACCCTAAAACCAATCCAACAAGGTTCTCCATGATCCAATCCACAAAAATAACTCTCTCTGATACCACTTGATGTAGGGGCAGGGAAGACACAAGCAGAATCAAGTAGAATTGAGTCCACTTGAATCAACAACCAAGCCCTACTCAGATTTACAAAATAGAAGAAATATAATAGCACATGAAATAAGTGAAATCACAATGGATATGAGATAGGAAATTTGGCAGCAACAATAGAGAATTTATATTATTTCTTTCAACATGCCCGGTTGTGAGGCCTTCCGGGTTTTGCCCTTATACAATGAAAATTATCAAATCAGAATTATAGCTTGCATCCTATCTTTGTCTCCAATGATATATCTTGATAATTATCCCTCTTGGATCTCCTTGATTACATCTTTATTCCCTACTACATCAATCTAGACTCCTTATATAGCTAGCTAAGCCATAGGTTGGCCAGTCAGGCATTTAATTACAATATAAGTCCAATCTGGAAGATTTAAACCAAAACTAATGCTAGAATAAATATAAATTGATGGGACTTTAGATTTAGGTCCTTAAATGACCCAATAACATTCCTTTAAGGGTGTAAGGCCCCATTTGATCACACGAAACATCGCAAGAAGAAATGTACCTGAAAACTCATAGAAAATAGGTCCCGGGGAAAAATGGGCATAACTTTTTAATCATAATGAATTATGGTTTGCACCCTTGGGGAATGATATTAATTTAGGTCCCCTTAAATTCCTTAAGAGAAAAAAGTTTGATTCATTAAGTATCAACATCACCAAGATGCATAATTAGGACCAAAACTATAGGAATGGCTCTGGTGGGAACACTGGCAGAAAATAGGTTCCCGAGAAAAATGGCCATAACTTTTGACTCACAATGAATTAGGAGCTGTGCCTTTAGGGAATGATATTATTTTAGGTCCTTTTAAAGAATCATAGTGTTCATGTTCTGACTCATTAAGGATCATGGGCACCAATACATGAAACATGAACCAAAACTACAGGAAAACATAGTTCTGACAGCAAGGAAAATAGTTGTAACTTTGAAACAGTCCATCCAAAATTAATGTGCTCATAGGAGAAGGTTCCCAAATAGGTCCTTAGCATAATGTAAGCTTCAAACACCATGAAACCAAAAAATACAATAATTATAAAGAAAAAAAAAACAAATAGCTATAGAAATTAGGAAATGTTTTTGGCTGATGCAAGATTGCTCAAAAACCCAAGATGCTCCTGCATCAGATTCTTAAGATATCTGATGTGACCTTTGCAACTTTTTCTTTTTTTTGAAGCACTATTTAGCTTAGCATCAACTTCTTTATTCTTTTCTTCATAGGTTCCCCACCTAGGTTCATTGTCATCTTTGGGGGCTAATAGAAATACTTGCACATAGGCTTCAAGAACTTGTTCTTCAACTTCATACCCAAATGGATGAATCCACTTAGTTCTAGGTTCCACAGCTTCCATACATGTAGTGTCTGTCTCCATCATAAAACATATTATGCCTTTATACTTCTCCACAATATTCTCTGGAATCCTATACCTCCTCTACATCCTTACCCTAAATGTCTTTAGTTCCAATGTGATATAATCTGTTAAGGTGATCTCAGTAGATGCCTTAAGTGATATCTAAGGCATGGTCAGAATTGACTTATCAAAATACATATCTAAAACTTTTCCAACTATATGAAGATACATATAGATGATTAGAGACCCAAACCTAAATATCTTTGTTTTTTCATGTTTGATAGCCTTGATGTTATCTATTTATTGTGCATGCAATATTTCACACAAGTTGAACTCTCCATCTTCTTTCAAAATCCTTATAGCTGGCAGAATAGTGCCTACAGATATGCTATTCACCCTATTGGTATGATTAAATCTATAACCCAGTATCATTAACATCAATTTGATGTCCGGTTGCTCAATCGGCTCAATAGACATGACATGCCTATCACTCCTTGACTTAAAAACTTTCTCTACCATTTTCCTAACATCCCTGCCCACTAGAAGTAGGGTGCCTATCCTAGAGAGGCCTGTCATCTCATGAATTAGATTACTTGTGACTCTAACTAGAACATCTCCAATCCAAAATAGATCATCATGGATTCTGCTCAATAAGATTTTTATCCATTTAGTCTCATAGAATTCATATGTCATAGCATACTCAACAATGGGGTGATCATTCAATTTGATGTATTCATCCATGAATGTTTTGTTTGGTTTAAAAATTGTGTCCATGTTCACACTTAACCTATCCAGTCCAACAGGTTCCTTCTTACAATAGATGTAAGCCCTTATGTCTTTTACATGCATGACATCCATCGGCATGCCGAAAAATGCTCCCTCTAAATTATCTAGGGTTGAATTAAATGGGTTCCTTTTTTGCCATAACTTATTTGTTAATTTCTTTCCAACTGAACTTAGTGATGATCTAATGGCTTCTGAATTGGCACAATCAAGCTAGGTTTTCTGCAACCAATCAAGTGCACTGATAACTGTAGCAAATCTCTGATAGATTCAATCTCCAAGACTTCAATGATATCCAAGGCTTGTTTTTCTCTCCTATCACTCTAAATTTGAATGTAATGATAAATCAAATGACTTCTGTGTACTTTAAAGTAAGAAATTCTCCATTAATGTACATTGCGTAGACTAGGTTGTTACTTCAAAATTTCAAACTTGATCTCCTCTAACAATTAGCATGTGCACTCTTGCACAAAGGTTCCTATACACTCCAAAAGTTTAATTCCAAAGGCACATAGTCTAAAAATGAGTATACCAACCACACAAGGGTCTAGAGCTAAATTAGCTCCTTCTATGACCCTGAGGGCCTTTCATGCAGATGTAGAGGGTGTGTCCACTAGAGATACATCTAATACACTCTCACCAGCCTTATCCTTCTTTTTTCTATCCAAATCATGCTCACATCATCTGAGGCTTTGACAAAATTAACTTATCCTTCTGGATTCAAAACTAGTTCTTGGGCCTTTTCAGGGCTTTCCTCACCTTGCATCCTTGTTCTACAAAATCTTGAGATATGTCCAACCTTGTTATAGGTGTGACAAATCACTGGAGGTCTATTATTCCTTGAAACATTGACATGAGTCACCATTCTACATTATTTTTCTATGTGTTCATTGTTGTTACATATCTGACATGTAACATCCTGAGAGCTTTTTGTATTTGTCTGATTCTGATTTCTTTGATCTCTTTGAATCTTGTTCTTCTTACTAGTATTGCAATTCATAGCTTTATGAACAAATCTATTGCATGTATAATAGTATCCATTAAAAGGTCTTACCTCTATACAATTTCTTGCAATGTGTCCATGCTTGTTACATGCAAAATAAGTGTGTTCTACTTGCTTGTGGTCATTCTTAGGAGATCCATCATTGTCCTTTGTATGATCTTTAGTCTTTTCAGCATCAGTAGATACTTTTTGTGAATCCTTTCTAGCTCACATACTGTCAATCTAATTTTGTGCTTCATTGTACCCAATACAGCTAGTGTCTCCTTTGGCTCTCTATGCATATAACTAAGATTCAACCAAATCAGCATTGATGTGTAATTTATCAATGTGACTTTTTGATATTTTCAATTCAAACTCCAAGCTTTCTTTTCTATTCCTTAGTTCCAAGATTTCCATGTTTTCTTATCTTAGTTCTTCATTGAGTTGAAGGTTCTCCTTAATTTGTTCATTGTAGACATCCTGATTTTTCATTAGCTTATCATCAAGTTCTTCAAGTTGTTCTTGCATAGATTCTTTTTCTTCATTTAGTTTCTTGACCATTTCTCCTAGATCACTATTAGAGTATTCTTTCAAATCCCTTCTTAGCTTCTTGATAACTAGTTGAGCATCACTAACTTTCTCTTTTAGTTCTTCAATTTCTCTATTAGATTTGTCCAGGTCTTCAAGATTTGCTTCAAGATTTTTCTTCAGATGTTTCGTATCTACTTTGTCCATGATATCCTCAAGTGGTTAAACTTCTATGCTGACGACCAAATCTTTGATACCAATTGTTAGGAATGGGAACACTGAGAGGGGGGGGTGAATTAGCATTCACTAAACTTTATCTTTTTACTTTGATCTTTATACTAAATAATAAATGCTTAAGTACTGAATTAAACATTCACATAAATATGAAACATGAAATCAATACATGACACCAATATGGTTAAGGGGAAACCCAAATAGGTAAAAACCCTAGTGGGACTTGATACCCACTAATAATTTGTACTAGTGTTTAGTGATCCTTGTTAGAAGATCCTTTACCCTATTAGGAGTAGCTTTACAATGCTTTAAGTACAGTAGACCTTGTTAAGGGTCAGACCTTATTAGGAGTCTTTTACAATGATCCTTGTTAGGGGAGTGGACTCACTATCCTAGAGCTCACTACTAAAATGATGAAGGCTACAACTTTCTGAGATCAGATACACACTATATCTACTAGGTGAACTGTCACTGTGACACTACTTGTCAGATCAGTTCCTTTGATGCACTAATGTCTTGACCTTTAGCCAAGCTCTAATACATCATATTCTATCTTCACATACCTCTTCTCTTCTTAAAACTCTATTAAAACTTCTATCTCCATACACATACCCAATATAATTTGTGCACCTTATATTTATGCACTTATACAAAACAAACAACTAGGTTAGCTCTTAGACCTATTACAAATAATGCTTCCAAATGAATTGGCTTAAGTTCTCTTACAATTAAACATATACATGTGTCAACAACCTAAATATAATGGGCACATGGCCATTACAACTTTACATCATGACCGCAAACCAACATGTTGACTATTGGCTCCATGCTCTATTCTCTGCTGGCATACACTGGCTATGCAACTTCAACTGGCTATAACTTTCACACCACTTCATATCTTCTTATGTGCTCTTAGACTAAGAATGAGTATAGTCTAAAAACCTTAACTTCTAGGGTGCATATCATAATTCATCCGTACGCATGGGCGTAGATGCTCTGAGCTACCAAAACTCTGTACACTGTCCATTCTTGAACACTTAGCCAAATTCTAATCTTTATACTTGTTTTTGGTGAATGCTCCTAGTTCTTGCACTAATTCATGGTAAATTTTTCTAGTCCTAAGCTAATTGATTAAACAAGTTCCTATTTGTCTCTATATTTTGTTATTATTTTAACATGGTATTAGAGTAGGTTGATTTAATCATGTTTTGAGTGTGTAGGTGAAGGAGCTACCATATCTTGGAGCACTCCAATTTTGGAGACTCTTGAGAGAGATATTACTAATATATTCTTTTTTCTAATTTGATTTGAGGAAAAAGATTGAATTGTTTTTTTGGGTTTGGTTGGTTTACCACCAAACCTAGTTTATCTATTGGTTTGATTTGCCCTGTGTGGGTTTGATACCCCTTGATGTGATTACCCCAAGTAAATATTAAAGGGGGGTGTTAGATTTTAATCTTTCCTTGGTTATTTATGTATTTTAAGGATAAACCAAGGTATCCTATTGTATTTTTTGTCCTCTAGTCCAAGTGGGGGGACATGTAATATTTGTAATTTCCTTTATTAAGGAAAATAGATATTCCTCCTTATGAGGAATCCTACACTTGTCTCACACACTAGTGAAATGTGGCATACACAAAATTGAGAGTTACAATGTAACTCCTTTCTCACATCTCTATTAAGAGATGGCTCTTCTCTCTCATTTCGATGAGATTCTTCTTCTTCTTGATTATTGTATGAGCTTTGCTCTCTCTCTCTCTCTCATTCTTAGGCATTTGTTGCCACTTTCATTAATATCACAAGGGTTTTTTTATGCTTTTCCTCCTTTAAAATATTATCTCCTTGTTGCTTATTTTTGGTGAATGCTCCTAGTTCGTGCACTAATTCATGGTAAATTTTCCTATTCCTAAGCTCATTGATTAAACAAGTTCCTATTTGTCTGTATATTTTATTATTATTTTAACATGGTATCAGAGTAGGTTGGTTTAATCATGTTTTGAGTGTGTAGGTGAAGGAGCTACCATATCTTGGAGCACTCCAATTTTGGAGACTCTTGAGAGAGATATTACTAATATATTCTTTTGTCTAATTTGATTTGAGGAAAAAAATTGATTATTTTTTTTGGGTTTGGCTGGTTTACCGTCAAACCCGATTTATCTATTGGTTTATTTTCCCTATGTGGGTTTGATACCCCTTGATGTAATTACCCCAAGTAAATATTAAAGGGGGGTGTTAGATTTTAATCTTTCCTTGGTTATTTATGTATTTTAAGGATAAACCAAGGTATCCTATTGTATTTTTTGTCCTCTAGTCCAAGTGGAGGGACATGTAATATTTGTAATTTTCTTTATTAAGGAAAATAGATATTCCTCCTTATGAGAAATCCTACACTTGTCTCACACACTAGTGAAATGTGGCATACACAGAATTGGGAGTTACAATGTAACTCCTTTCTCACATCTCTATTAAGAGATGGCTCTTCTCTCTCATTTCGATGAGATTCTTCTTCTTCTTGATTATTGTATGAGCTTTGATCTCACTCTGTCTCTCTCTCTCTCATTCTTAGGCATTTTTTTCCACTTTCATTAATATCATAGGGTTTTTTTTATGCTTTTCCCCCTTCAAAATCTTGTCTCCTTGTTGCTTGTTTTTGGTGAATGCTCCTAGTTCTTGCACTAATTCATGGTAAATTTTCCTATTCGTAAGCTCATTGATTAAAAAAATTCCTATTTGTCACTATATTTTGTTATTATTTTAACATAAACCTCTGTACAACTTCACATGTCTAGATTCTATCTCAGTTAGGATATATAATTTGCTTATTACAAGTTGCTTCTTAGGAACACTGTCAGAATACTATTTCCACTATATGACTCATAACTATCATGAATAATTGATTTTTTGTACATACTCTTAACCATAATCTTAGGACATAATAAAGAACAAGTCCTTAATGCCACATAGCTTGATCTACAATTCTCCACATGCGCTAATACAAACATTGTCTGCTTCTCTGCTAATCTCCAATAGATCAATGTGTTGACATCAATGACAAACAAAGTCATGAATGCAACATAAAACTGCTATAGAACTAATTGAATACTCACCCATAGGACATATTCAACATTAATTCCTAACAATCTCCCCCATTGGCATTGATGGAAACATCGATAAAAAAACATCGAAGTTCCATGAATACCAAAATGCAACACTGATGTTCTGCATTATCTTTTCAAATCCTCTTCATCAATCATCAAATGTATCCCTCTCAGTACTTTATTATTTTTTAAGTTCTCTTCATCAATCATCAAATATTTTTCATGTATCCTTCTCCCTAATTGAAATCATTGACAAAGTAAACATCAATATGTCAATCCAATACAAGCTCGAATGCCTAACAACACTATTTAGAAAATACTTTCACAAGAGTCCTTCGTGACTCAACTCCGAAACACACATACTATTGGAAAATGTAATTGAAACAATTTTTGTATTGTCATTGATGTCAAACCTTAACTAGTAAGACAATTTCTACCTAAGAAAGTACTATATCTATTGATTGGTGAAAAGGATTAGGGAAAGGGAGATAATAAGATAACCTAAGGAAAGGTTGAGTTATTTGATACTTTAATGAGTACTTGATTATTTGGTACATTGATAAGATAATGTATTGTTTATCTACGTAAGAAGAAAGACTGTAAAAATAGGATTAACCAAGAAAAAGTGAAGAAATATAGTTTAAGCTGAGTGATGTTAGTGTCGACCAAGCACTAATGCATGCTAAGTAAATTTAGTGTTGACCGAACATCAGTTTATGCTGAGCGATAGGAAATTAATGGGCAAGAAAGTGTTAGCCAAGGAAGACAGTTTGAAGAGATGACTAAGGAAATGAATAGAGTATTAACCAAGTGTTAGTAATTTAAATTTGGAGAAAGAATTCAAATTACCAGCTGACATCATTGAATTCTTAGGTTATGTAAATCATGTTGACTTTATTAATTGATTATATGGAGAATTTAATGCATGGTAAATCAATTTATTATGGATTCAATGAGAAGTTTGAAGATTTATCTAGAAGGAAGTATAAAGAACTTAAATGATGGAAGGATTTGATGGATCTAACCTAAACCTAAGATCTATGGAGGAGATTAAGCGACAAAAGAAGGATCTACCTAATTAAAGATGTATAAAGGAAAACCTAATTATGACTTTAGGTATGTTGAAGTTGTTGATGTTATTGGTTGATAAGTCTAAGGAGAAGGCTGAAGGATCAGAGTTGTGATTTCTTGAAGTGAATTCTAGGAAGATCAATGATGGAAATGGAAATGGAACTCAGTCAGTAAATCAACATATATGTATGAATTAGATCTATTATTTGCAAAGTGATTTGTATGTTTTTCAGATCAGAAACTACTGCTACTTTCTAATCATTGTATCAGTATAAATTCTTTAATCAAGTTTTACATAATAGTCATTATTTAAATCCTTTAATCAAGGTGGCACTCTAATGGAATGTACTTAAATCCTTTAACAGGGTTACACCTAGTAGTGTGTTTGTAAACCTTTAACAAGGTTGGCTTTTCACAGAGCTCACTTTAGAAGAGTGAAAATATCAGTAACATGCTATAAAGTGGTTTTTCCCAAGTTGGGTTTCCACTATAAATCCTGGTGTTATACTTATGTGAATGTTTCTATATTCTACAAGATAATTAATTTTGGATAGTGGACTACCTGTTATATGTTTCTAGTATATATACTTTAGAGATCAAGTTGTGTTGGTGATTAGATTTGAGATTGTTGAAGTGTTTAAAAGTTCAATTGGTACATCTGGACCTGAGAACAACTAATTCACCCCCCCTCTCTATTGTTCTAAATAATATTAACAATTGGTATCAGAGTTGTTTGTGCTTACAGAGAAAAAGTGTAAAGGTACTTGAAGCTAATGATCAAGATGTATAAAAAGGAGGTACCAAAGTTGAACAAGGAGAATTTCCCTACATGGTAGAGTCTGATGAAACTACATCTAGCTCATATTGGAGATTCAATGAAATACTATGTTGAACATGATTATCTTATACTTGCTCCACCTTTGACTATTGAGGAGATGAAAACAAAATAAGAACACAATGAAGCAATGTTGGAGATTGCATCTTCTTTAAACTATCCTAAATTTGACGATATCAAAGATTGCATTACTGCAAAGCAAATCTGGGATACTCTTGCAACCATCTATGGTGGAGATACAAATGTACTCAGAGAAAAAGATGAAAGTTTGAGAGGTAAGTTTGATGGAATGAAAATGCAAGAAGGTAAAAATAGTTAACAGTACTATAATAGAATTAAGGAGATAGTGAATTCTATAAGAGGAGCTAATAGTCTCATTGATGATGAGACTATTATTGATAAGGTATTGAGAACTTTCCTTCTGATCTATGCTATCAGAATTTTGACAATACAATATGTTGGCTTTTAAACTTGTTCCCACACAATGTCAGGTTTACACTATGATTGACAAATTGGTTAGTCTCCACTCTAAAGTTTGACAGGGAAAAAGGGCCAATTGATGAGGACAAGGAGCATCCTCCTTCTTCTTTGAGCTCCACATCACTCAGGTAGGTATTGCCTTATCTGCACACTCATAACTCTCCTTGATAAACCAAAGGCCTACAAATAGATTATTGTAGAATAGCATTCAGAATCTTATAGGTATCATGTACCCCAATAGGACCTTAACCTTATGCAACAACCTACTTGCATGGAATGAGTCTGAAAACTAGAAATCTACTCTAACAACATGAAAGGGAAAGGTGGTGTTTTACTTTGAATGATTTAAATTTTGGGTTGAATGGACCCCTAAAATACCCTAAGTCTCTCATAGACCAGTGCCTTATCCAATGGGAAATAGAGTTAAATACATCACTACAATAGAGAGCTATGAAACAAGAAGATAATACATTTTAATATGTTGATGTCTTACATCAATCATACACCATTAATTAGACCTCACTTTGACAATCCACCTATGTACCCATATGTGCTATTACCTATTCAAAGGATTTTAACCCTCCCATTAGACGAGACCTATAAACAAGCAATACATTAATCAGCATCCACTGAAAGACAAGCATGAAATATCCTTGATATCCCAGCTCATACACATCTGAAAACCAATCTTGAACTCAGTTATCTCTGCAAAGAAAACTCCATTGTAGACACATTGGAAATACAATAGAAAGACTAAACATCCTTGATGCTATAATCAACAAGTTTAGGATTCAAATGGAGAATGTCTAATAACAGTACAAATATATTGAAATCTTATACATAGGACAAACTATTACAGCTTATATTCTATTCTCAAAGCCAAAAAGGAAAGAGGGAACCCTATATGCAGAGAAGAAGGAAGTATTTACAAGGCAGAACATTCATGGACCAGAAAAGAATTGAAACCCCTAAAAAAACCAAGACAACTACAATATATACCACTAGTCATCTTGGAATCCCAAAAATTAGGATGCAACAAGCTATGGATGACTAGGGTAAGGGTTAGGGTTTTCACCCACTAGACCAACCAAAATCAATCAAAATTTATTACATTGGAGGAAAACCCAAGCAACCTACAGAAAATAGATCCTAGAATGATCTTCCTTTATGATAATTCTCCTAACTTGTATATTGAAGATCATGAATTTACCCACCTTACCAATCTGATCACTCACCTGCAACATGCCTCAAGCAACTCTTTGTTCATTCTTTCATGCTACAATACCTCTGCAATCAATCATCAAACCCTCTAGACCACACGACAACAGTTGGCAAAATCACAACTACCTAATCCAACCACTTAAACATTGAATACCGGTCCCTTCTATTGCTAGAAAACCATTAAAATATTCAAATCTGGAAGAAATGGATACATCATGGCATGAGATAGCATATCAATGATTAACATTTAAATTTGGACCAACTTTATATCACAACCATCAGATCTCTTCATTTTCCTAGGTTCAAAGCTAACTCAAATAGGAATCCTAGTTTACATTTTTCCCTTTAGTTGCAAGATCGTGTAGTCATATCATCAACCTTTGAGCCTATAGAGATCAACAACTATCATTATACTACAAGCTTAAACATCATGCATCTTATACCAATGGTATAACGACAACTGCGAGATCAATCTAAGCTTTAATCATCTACACAAACTGAAGACCTCAGGCCCACTGACAACATCCTTGTCATTGTCCAACTCAAACAATCAGAACATCATAGATCAGCAACACCTGGCAAATGGTCCCACTACCATCCCCTATGGTCTAATACCAAATCAATGGATGTCACATGATCTGATAGAGGAAGAATATTCCATGCGCTTTTACACCAGCTGTTAGATCTTAAAAGAAACTAAAAATTGGACCCCGCTACTTCATCTGACTCACCATCTAGCTCAACCAATGAAAAGCCACCATTTGTGCACATCTGGCAGTGGACCCACTGAGAATAATCATACCACCAGGAAAATTGGATGGTCGTCATATAATCACATAGCTTGGAAAGATTCCATGTGATCATACACCCGCTATTGATTTAGTATCTATAGCGGATACCTTTAAAACTTGACCCCACCCTACCTTATCAACCATTCCATCAAATCACAAACTACCATGTTGCACAAAGAGGGCCCATTCTGAATTCTTTCTTAAGAACAAAGTCCTGTCAGTCACCACATTGCCTAAATCTTAACCAATCACAAGCATCTATCTCATAATGACATGGAAGACGAGGACCCACCACACATTGGTTGCAACATACTGGAGGATTGGACAGTGGGTGCATGATCTCATAGCCTACTAAGATTTCATGAGATCATGCACCCATCATAGGATTAAAAGAGATTGAGATGTTGGGTCCCATTGATAGCCTACCCAACTCAATGCTCTGCAACCAATAACTAGCTGCCACCTCAACATCTATTTGATAGTATATCCATCTGCACAATCCTCATGAAATGGTCCTATCATCCTGTGATTTAGTGACTAAAGAGAAGACAAACCACTAGTAGAGTCGCTAAATGTTTTGGGTTTAACCGCTAAGAACAAGAGATCCTATGACCAATGCAATCACCCAATCACTGAATAAAAGTACTAACCGTCGGAGGACCTAGAGAATGAGTGACTGACTATATTCACTAAATCATTGAATGATAAAGAGACATGAAACATTATTAAGAGATTCAGTGAACACCAAGAAGGAAATAGTCACGTGCTCACAGGGAAACTTAAGTGGCCCAAAAAAGTAACAAATAAATAGACCAAGGCTAGGACAGATTAGGTTTTAACCCTCCAACAGCTAGAAATATGAATTAAAACTAAGGGTTTCAAAGACCAGGGACATAGAGAAATATCCAGAGACCAGGGAAAGAAATTATATAGCCATAAATTTCTTGTAGGTGCCAATAGTGGCTCTGTTTGAGGATGCCTACCTCTTGTAGGCATGACAAGAATCTAGAATCACTGGGAGAAGTAGACCACCCAAGGAAAATAACTAGGCCTTCACCTCACTCTTATTCCAAAACTTTCACAAACTAGCTCCTTATTGAAAATGTTAGCACCACTTATACAAGACATACAAAATATGCATAAGCAACTTCAAGATGCCAAAGGAACATCAATTTTTACTTCTATAAAAAACTTGGTTTTTGTTTTCAGGATGAAACAACAATCTAAAACCACTATTATACGCATGATGATAGAAAACACTATCAAGCATAGGCTGTAGAATAACTTCATATTTAACATCACCCATGCCTTCTCTCATATGTCCCCCCACAAACTCATTACTTGGAAAAAAAGAACCATCAAAATCATCATGAATTAAAACATATGAAATGGAGCAAATAATGGATACCTTTTCCTCTTGGCTGTAAATATCTGGCTCATCTTTAATGCACACTTGCATATCAAAAGAAAAGCAACTATAGTCACATTCATTGAGCTCAACCAAGGTAACTGAAACTTCCTCATACATCAAGTCATTCATGTTTATCAAATCTGATTTCTCTTGATAAATCAGACCTTTATCCTCATAAGGATGGTTCACACAATCAACATCATGAATTACATTATCTTCATTATTCTCAATACTTGGTGGTAGAAAAAATAAGCTGTCACTATACAATGTATTCTTATCAAAAGAATAACATTCATTTTGCATTACCTTTCCTCCAACTGGCTTCATTGGAGATGGAGATTCAAGATCAACCATATCTAAAACATTAAATTCAGAAAGTGAGCAATCCTCAGCAAATTCCATTTCCTAGGCACATTCTTCAAATAGTGGATTAGAAACTATATGGAATTGTTTCTCATAATAATTTAGACAAAGTGCCAGCTGGTTCATAACAATGTCTTCATCAAATAACACATTAGCACCTATACCAAACATGTCAATGCATCCATCTTCACATACATCCTCAATAGAGAAAGAAAATTTAGAATCTGAATCACATGACTCACCACTACTGCTGTCATCATATGAAAAATCAATGTTACAATTAATCACATCATCTCCACAAGTAACATACAATGGAATCCCCCATTCATCTTCAATCTCCAAGACATTACACTCAACTTCATTACTATTTAGACACATAGAAGACTACAAAGAAAAATCAATTGCAGTATAAGAGAAATATTGTGACATATCACTAGAAACCAATTCATTCTCAATCTTATCCATGCTCCCACAATCTACATTTCTCTCAGCATTTATATCAACACTAATTGGAGGGAAGGTACCTTCATAATTATCACCATTGTACTTGTGAAAATCATGCAAATGGAAGGATGTATCCCCTACAATCCAAAAATGTTCATTACCTTTATTGGCTGGCAAAGATTCCAGCTCCTTATCAATTACATTTTTAGCAGCAACATTCATTCCACTTTCACATACAACATTATGATAAAAACAATTAGTAGAGTAATGAGAGTATTGATGTTGCTCACCATTTTCCTGATCATTCACTTTATTCTAAAAATGTAAACCGACAAAGGCATGTCTTCTTATAATTCCATACTTTAGATTGCACTCAATATCCATTACAATTTCAAAAGCCTGATGTAGACTTTGTGGTTGTTTATCCCTCAATAGGAAACCCATTTTTTGGCCAAATGTAGTCAAGTAGATAACTAAATAAATCTGATCATGTGGCCTACAATCTTTAGGGATATCCATCAGTGTCCTGGTAAATCTTCTATTGAACTTTGGAATTAACTCACCTTCCTCAATCTGAATTTCCATCAATCTATCCAACATTAACTTCACATCTACCCACCCATCAAACTATTCAATGAAGGAAGAACTTAGCTCATCCCATGAAGGAATCGAAGCTCTAGGCAAAAATGAAAACCAATCTCTTTCATCTCCTTCGAGAGTCTGCACAAACAACCTCATCCATAGATCTTCATGGTAGATATCAAAATCATACATCAAATCAGCAAAATCCTAGACATGCTTTCTTGCTGATTGGAATTGGTTCCTATTGAACTTTCATAAATATTCTCTAACTTTATTAGGAATCTTATTAGGGAAACCAAGTATGCCATCATAACAAAATGGAACATATCCTTTGACAAAAGAACACCTATGAACCTCCATTACTAGCTGCAACTTTACATACACCCCTGAATTTCTTGAAAACCAGTAACAAGAAGTCTACACTTGTAATTAACCTTCTCTTATCAAGCTTACAAATCTGACATACTTCTCACTTATATGACTCAAATAAAATTTTAATCTAGAAGTATGTAATTCCACTTATGTGTCCTTTCTTTAATGACAAAACCATTTGATAAGGACCATGCAAATACACCAAATTTTGAATGGAGAATACCTAGATTGTCTGTGCTAAATGTTGTTGTTCTCTTCACATCTGACTAAAATCTAAAACAAGGTTTCACACCTTAGGTTCATTCTAGCACAGAGTCACCACCTCTCCTCAGAGGACACAAATCTATTCACTAATCCTTCTTGAAACACCAACAAATTCTGGGCACTCCTCACAGCAAACTCACATATAATTTCAAGTTTTTACAACAAAAAATCCATGTAATACACTTGCAGATCTGAAAACAACTTTTAGATTATGACATTTATGAGACTCTTCCCCAAACTGAATGTAGCAAGACTCTGGGATACTCTTAATGGTAACCTTATTTCATTCCCTAGAAAAGTCACCATTTTGTTGGCTTTTAAACTTGTTCCCACATAGTGTCAGGTTTACACTATGATTGACAAACTGGTTAGTCTCCACTCCAAAGTCTGATAGGGAAAAAGGGCCAATTGATGAGGACAAGGAGCATCCTTCATCTTCTTTGAGCTCCACATCAATTAGGTAGGTATTGCCTTATCTGCACACTCATAATTCTCCTTGATAAACCAAAGGCTTGCAGATAGATTATTGGGGAATAGCCTTCAAATTATTATAGGTATCCTATACCCCAATAAGACCTTAACCTTATGCAACAACCTACTTGCACGAAATGAGTCTAAAAACTAGAAACCAACTCTAACAACATGAAAGGGAAAGGTGGTGTTTTACTTTGAATGATTTAAATTTTGGGTTGAATGGACCCCTAAAATACCCTAAGTCTCTCATAGACCAGTGCCTTATCCAATGGGCAAGAGAGTCAAATACATCACTGCAACAAAGAGCTATGAAACAAGAAGATAATACATTTTAATATGTTGATGCCTTACATCAATCGTACACCATTAATCAGACCTCACTTCAATAATCCACCTGTGTACCCATATATGCTATTACCTATTCAAAGGATTTTAACCCTCCCCTTAGAAGAGACCTATAAACAAGCAATACATTAATCAGCATCCACTGAAAGACAAGCATGAAATATCCTTGATATCCTAGCTCATACACATCTAGAAACCAATCTTGACCTCAGTTATCTCTGTGAAGACAACTCCATTGTAGACACATTGGAAATACAATTGAAAGACTAAACATCCTTGATGCTATAATCAACAAGTTCAGGATTCAAATATAGACATTCTGATAACAGTACAAATATATTGAAATCTTATACATAAGACAAACTGCTACAACTTATATTCTATTCTCAAAGCCAAAAAGGAAAGAGGGAACCCTATATGTAGAGAAGAAGGAAGTATTTACAAGGTAGAACATTCATGGAACCATAAAAGAACTGAAACCCATCAAAAAACCAAGACAGCTATAATATATACCACTAGTCATCTTGGAATCCCAAAAATCAGGATGCAACAAGCTATGGATGACTAGGGTAAGGGTTAGGATTTTCACCCACCAGACCAACCAAAATCAATCAGAATTTATTACATTGGAGGAAAACACAAGCAACTTGGAGAAAATAGATCCTAGAATGATCTTCCTTTATGATAATTCTCCTAACTTGTGTAATGAAGATCATGAATTTACCCACTTTATCAATTTGATCACTCACCTGCAACATGCCTTAAGCAACTCTTTATTCATTCTTTCATGGTATAATACCTTTGCAATCAATCATCAAACCCTTTGGACCACATGGCAATAGTTGGCAAAATCACAACTACCTGATCCAACCACTTAAACATTGAACACCAGTCCCTTCTATCGTTGGAAAACCATTAAAATATTTAAATATGGAAGAAATAGATACATCATCATGCGAGATAGCATATTGACAATCAACATTTAAATCTGGACCAACTTTATATCACAACCATCAGATCTCCTCATTTTCCTAGGTTCAAAGCTAACTCAAATAGGAATCCTATTTTACATTTTGCCCTTTAGTCGCAAGATCATGTAGTCATATCATCAACATCTGAGCCTGCAGAGATCAATGACTATCATTATATTGCAAGCTTAAACATCATGCATCTTATACCAATGGTATAGTGACAACCGCGAGATTAATGTAAGCTTTAATCATCTCCACAGGTCAAAGACCTCAGACCAACTAACAACATCCTTGTCATTATCAAACTTGACCAATTAGAACATCACAAATCAGCAACACTTGGCAAATGGTCCACTGCCATCCCCTACGGTCTGATACCAAATCAATGGATGTCACATAATCTGATAGAGGAAGAATATTCCATGCACTTTTATGCCAGCTATTAGATCTTAAAAGCAACTAAAAATTAGGCCTCACTGCTTCATCTGACTCACCATCTAACTTGACCAATGAAAAGTTGTCATTTGTGCACATCTGGCAGTGGACCCACTGAGAAACATCATACCGCCAGGAAAAATGGATGGCCATCATATAATCACATAGCTTGGAAAGATTCCATGTGATTTGTACCCCTGCCATTGATTTGTTATCTGTAGAAAATAACTATAAAACTTGACCCCACCCTGCCTTATCAGCCATTCTGTTGAATCACAAACTACCACATTGCATAGAGTGGGCCTATTCTGAATTCTTTCTTAAGAACAAACTCATGTTAGTTGCCACATCACCTGAATCTCAACCAATCCCAAGCATCCATGTCATAATGACATGGTAGACGAGGACCCACCGCACACTGGCCACAACATGCTAGAGGATCAAATGGTGGGTGCATGATCTCATAGCCTACTAAGATTTCATGAGATCATACACTCGCTGTAGGATTAAAAGAGACTGAGGTGTTGGGCCGCGTTGATAGCGTACCCAACTCAATGCTCTACAACCAATAACAAGCCACCACCTCAGCATCTATCTGACAGTATATCCATCTGCACAATCCTCATGAAATGGTCCTATCATCTCACGATTCAGCAACTGAAGAGGAGACAAAGTGCTAGGAGAGTCGCTCAATGTTTTGGGTTTAACCACCAAGAAAAAGAGATCCCGCGACCAATGCAATTGCCCAATCACCGAATAAAAGTGCTAACTACGGAGGACCTAGAGAACAAGTGACTTACTGTATCTGCTAAATTATTGAATGATAAAGAAACATGAAACATTATTAAGAGATTCAGTGAACACCAAGAATGAAATAGTCATGTACTCACGAGGAAACTTAAGTGACCTAAAAAAGTAACAGAGAAATACACCAAGGCTAGGAAAGATTAGGGTTTAACCCTCCAACGGCTAGAAATATGAATTAAAACTGAGGGTTTCAAAGACCAGGGACATAGAGAAATATGAAGAGACCAGGGAAAGAAATTATAAAGTCATAAATTTCTTACAGGTTCCAACATAATAATCAGGATGTAACCCTAGTAATGTTCTAACTTTGGAAAGTATAGTTGGTGAGCTTACTACTTTTGAGCTTTCTATTTATGATAACTACACTATTCTTAATGTTGAATCTGCATTCAAGTCACAAATGGTTTTGCAAAAATCTAAGAGAGAAAAACAAAAATGTGTGAAAGGTGAAAGTGATAGTGATAGTGACACTACTAATGAGGAACTAGATGATCTTCAAGAACTCATGGATAGAAGATTAAAAAGAGTAAAAGGAAAATATAAAGGTAAACCTCCTATAATCTATTTTTCATGTAACAAAGTTGGCCATATTGTAGCAAGATGTCCTAACAAGAATGACAATTATGAGGAAAGTGAAATAAAGTACAAGGATAAGAGAGATAAAAGAGATCATCGAAGGTACAATGACTGCAAGGATAAAGGTAAGAAATAACGCTATATTGCTAAAGAGGAAATTGATCGTGATAATGATGATTTTGATATTGAAGTAGTTTATTTTTCTATGAAAGATGATTCTAATGAAGATGAGAAAACTACACTTATTTCTTATGTGAGTAAAGGTTATATATGGTTTATTGATAGTGATTTCTCACATCACATGACTAATGATAAAAGTAAATTTAAAACCCTAGATCATTACAAAGGTAGAAGTATTAAGTTTGGTAATGATGCACCATGTCCTATGAGGGGTAAAGAATCAATTAAGCTAACTGATAAGATTACATGTGAAAATTCCTATTGTGTTGAAGGTCTTAACTACAATTTTCAGAGTTTTGCACAACTTAACAACACTAGTTACCGAGTGGAGTTTCATCACAGAAAGGATAAAATATTTGATGCTACTGGTGAACTAATTAGAAGTGGAGAACATACTAGAGGTAACTTGTTCTATCTAGATCTACCTAAAGATAAATGTTTATTTGCACAATTTGATGATGTATGGTTATAGCATAAGAGACTATGTCATGTTAACTTTGACAATCTAGTAAATATTAGTAAAATGAAGAAAGTTAGAGATTTGTCAAGATTGAAGAAACCTGATAATGTGATGTGAAAATAGTGTTAGTTGGGAAAAATGACAAAGTCTAGTTTCAAGAGAAAGACATTTACTTCTAAAAATATTTTAAATTTGGTTCATACTGACCTTTGTGGATCTATAGGTGTACAAAGTTATTGTGGTGCTAAATACTTTATTTTGTTTGTTGATGATTACACTAGGATGATGAGTTTAATGTTTTTGAAAGAAAAATCTGATGCATTTCATTTGTTTAAGTGGTACTTGGAAAAAGTTGAAAAAGAAACAGGTAAAAGCTTGAAATGTCTGAGATCTTACTGAGGTGGAGAGTTTATATCAAATGAGTTCAATCTATTCAGCAATGATAGAGGAATCAAGAGACATATGTCTTCACCTAGAACACTTCAATAGAATGGTATAGATGAGAGGAGAAATAGGTCAATTATGGATTGTGCATGAACACTAATTATTGAGAATAATGTCACACAAAAATACTGGAGAGAAGTGGTGAGTACAACTGTTTATACCTTAAACTGAGTCAAAAACAAGAAAGGTACAAATGCTACACCTTATGAATTATGACATGGGTATGCACCTAATGTGAAATACTTAGAATCATTAGGAGAAAATGCTATATACTGAAATATAATAGGAATGGAAAGTTTGATATAAAAAGTGATGAAGTCACATTCCTAGCTTATTCCACTAAGAGTAAATCTTATAAGTGTTTGAACTCTAACACTAACAAAATTGTGGAAAGTGCAAGTGTGAGAGTTCATGAATTTGTAGAGAAAAATGAACAAGAAGCTAATCAAGAACTTGAATATTATAGATCTTTGTTCTATATAGAAGAAGGAGAGGCAAGTAACACAGTTACACTAGATGTAGAGTCATGGGTAAGCAATGTCAAGCATCAGGAGGATGCTATCGAGCATCAAGAGGATGTTGCCAAGCATCAAAGGATGTTGTCGAGCAAACAGAAGCTGAAACTCAAAATTTTCATGATGAATCTGAAGATCAAGGAGAAAATAAAACTAAACCTACATTGGCATAGTATGTGAGAAGATATCATAATCTTGAGAAAATAATTGGAGATAAGGAATCTAGAGTCTTAACCAGAAGTAAGTTGAAAGATCCTACATGTTTATTATGTGAGATTGAGCCTAAGACAGTAAAAGATGTTTAGATAATGAAGACTGGATTCAAGCTATGAATGAAGAAATAGATCAAATAGAAATTAATGATACCTAGATTGTGGTGCTAAGACCATAAAACAAGAATGTTATTGGGAAAAAATGGGTATTTAGAAATAAGTTTAATGAACATGGATAAGTGACAAGGAACAAGGCAAGATTGGTATGCAAAGGTTATGCACAAGAAGAAGGAATAGACTATGGGGAAACATTTTCCCCTATAGAAAGATTAGGAGTAAGAAATCTACTTGCATATGCTGCATATAGAGATTTCAAAGTATATTAGATGGATTTCAAATCTGCATTTATGAACGATATATTAGAAGAATAAGTATACATTGAACAACTTGCAGGATTTGTTGACCCAAACAAGAAAAATATGGTTTGCAAGATGAACAAGGCAATGTATGGATTAAAGAAATCCCCTAGAGTATGGTATGAGAGGCTAAACAATTATTTGATAAATATTGGATTTACAAGAACAAATGACAACATCAATCTGTACATGAAAGCTGAAGAAGGTAAAGGGAATTTTTTAGCTGAAATTTTTGTAGATGATATTACATTTGGAGGACAAGATGCCCTATGTCAGAACTTTTCAAATGAAATGCAAACTGAGTTTGAGATGTCTATGTTTGGTGACATAAAATTATTTACTAGTTTGCAAGTCTATAAGATGGAGAAAGGTATCTTTATCACACAATCTAAATATGTCAAAGAAATATTGAAAACTTTTGGTATGGAAGATTCTAGACTAGTAAGTACCCCTATGGCTACTAGAAAGAAACTATCTAAAACTGATAATATAGTTGAAGTGAATCAAACCCTGTATAGATCCATGATTGGAAAACTATAATATGTTGTCCACAATAGACTAGATATAGCCCTAACAGTTGGGATTGTGGCAAGATTCTCTACCAATCCTAAGGAAAATCATATGATGGCTATGAAGAGAATATTGAGATATCTAAAAGGGATAGAAGATTATGGATTATACTACAAGAAGAATGATAAATTTGAACTATGAGTCTACACTGAAGAAAATTAGGTAGGAAATGTTGATGATAGGAAAAGTACAGGTGGTGGAGTATTCTTTCTAGGAAAGAGATTGCTGAAAGGGATGAAAGGGTAAATCACTGAGCTGGTTGTTATTTTAAGTGATAACATAAGTGCTATCAACATATGATGTAGGCCAAGATGAGAGGATCCAATTAAGGATAGTCCAACCTCGCAGCTTCAATACAACATAGCAGAACAACACAACACAATGATTTAACTCAAATTTTCATTAACATGCCCGACTATAAGGCCTTCTGGGTTAGGGCTAGTTACAATCAAAGATTACAATTCTATAAGATCAACAAAGATCTAATCCAAATCTAGCTAGTCCAGTTCTAAAAACTATCATCAACTGATGGAAACCCTAAGGTAGATCTGAACTTGAGCTTGCAAGCCTCCAAGAAATCTCCTTGTCTCCAAGTATACAAACCATTGGCTCTACTATGAATAACTATCAAAAATCAATCTGATCTACTAGATCTCACAGGATCCAAGATCTTTTCCACAACTTCACTTATCAGATCTACCACTAACTGATGATCCTTCCTCCTTAAAAACTACCTAAACACCCCTTAAATACTAATATTCAGCCACAAGTCAGCTGGAAGAAATAATTAATTCCTAAGCCAAGTCAACATCTAAAACTAACAAACATTAAATGCAACAACAGTCAACTCTAAAATAGGCTTACAATTATTTAACCCAACATGTCGACCTCCAGATCCACATAGGAGAAACCAACAAAAGCTACCAACAATAAATACACCACGTTGGCCAAGCAAATCTTCAAGACCTCCAGTCGGTAAACTAGGACTACCGAGTGCTAGAGAAACAACTAAGCACCAATGAATCGACCAAGCTAGGAAACATCGAGCAACACAAGAATCACCGAGCACTAGCTCCACCGAGCATCAAAAGCTTCACTGAGTTCCTTCAGTGATCGAGCCTCCTTTTAATGACCAAGACCACCAGTCAAAGCTACAACCTAGTACCACAGAACTAAAACAATACACCTCCATGTAGATTCACTGAGTACCTTAGAATGCCCCTACATCAAACACCTTAAGTTCAAAAAGATGTTCTTATGTGAGAGGAACATCTTCTAGGATTCAGCACATCAACCCTAGACTGGTTCTTCACATACAATTCCTCCCACTTTTCAACTTGCATACTCTTCCACTTCAGCTTCCTCTATCTTTTCATGTCTTTCCTTAATAATACATAGGTCTGTTCTTCACACTAATCAACCATACCTTTAGGATCCACCAACTCAACTCAGCCACCAATACTCAGACTCCTCCTACCAAGCATTGTATCTAGAAAAGGCATTAGGAAAACCTTATGTCATCCTTCTCAATAGTTAACACATTCCTTACACAATCATACATAGCTCTACAATCATATTTCCAAGGTCTATCGAGCAATATATGACAACTATTCATCTCCACAATGTCACATAACAAAAGATCCTTATACTAGCTAATCTGAACATCAACAAAGCATTGTTCCCTTACTTCTAGGGCATGAACGTCTTGTAACCATCCAATCCTATAATGATAAGGATGCTTCATTCTCTTCAAACCAATTTCCTAAACCATATCGTCAGCAACAAGGCTGTCAGTACTACCACTATCAATAGTAACATCCTAAAGTTTACCTCTAGACTTGCACTGAGTCCTAAACAAGTTACTCCTCTGACAAGGTTCCTCCTTTGTAGCAAGCAATGTCTACCAAGCTAGCAAGTTCTCAGATTCAAGTTCATTCTCAACACTTTCATTCACCAGAGCAGTCTGTCAGTCACCAAGCTTCTTCTATGTACATTCAAAATAATGGTGTCCTTCTTCACCATAGCTATAGAAAGTACCCTTAAAGATAGCTCTACATGTCTTCTTCTTTGGTTCTACAGGTTTTTGTTCATCTTCTGTAGTTGGTTTATCCTTCACTGAGTGATCAATCTTTTCCTTCACTCAGGGATTACTATGTTGTTTCCTTTTCAACTTATCTTCTTCCTTTAGAGCATACTAATAATCATCTTCAACAAAATCAATCTTCAACATACCAAGCTCATCCTAAATATTGAATCTTAAACCATTCACATACCGAGCTACCTTTTCCTTACCAAGTTCTCTATGTCCAGACCGAATAGTAAGCTTGTAGAACTCCTCAGTATAATCTTTGATAGACAAATCCTTCTACTTTTGATTTTGCAACTTCTTAAACAAGTCAAGCTCATAGTCAGAAGGTATGAACTTAGCTTTCAACTTAGTCACCATCAACCTCCACTGATTGATCTTCATTTCACCTTCATCTTCCCTATCTCTTTGTAATTATTTCCACCAAAGAGTAGCATGTCCTTTCAACTTAGTCTATGCTAATCTCATCTGAAGAGGATCTTCAATTTCTTCAAGCTCAAAGAAATATTCAAGTTCACCAATCCAATCAATTAAGTTCTCAAGTTTCAAAGTACTAGAAAAAGTAGAAACTTCCATTTGGTAACTATTACTTAATCGAGCTCTAGATCTATATAACCAAGCAGTTTTGTTTTCCCTAGATCTATCCCTCTAGTCATCACCACTAGATCCAGTAGCTTGAAATTCTTCAGTAGCTTCCTCATAACCATCCTAAGTACCAACATTCTGAGGTACACTAGTAACAGCTCTCATGATCTCAATGACCATATCATTCTTCATCAATTCCATCTTAGATCTAAAATCTGATTTCATCTTCTTTGTAATCCTAGATTCAATAGTATCATAGAGATCTGCAATCACCCTAGGGTCCAATCTTTTCAGATGCATCCTCAAAGATCAACCTGCTACCTTGTATGAACAACCAAGCCAAGATTCCACAAGCTCAATGCCATGGAACTACAACTCAGATCTTATGATCTCTTCACCAACCAGATCAACTTCACAAGATCAGCCTTGCTAGGTCAACCTTCACCCCAAAAATAAGATCAACTCAGCTCTGATACCACCTGACATAGACCAAGGTGAGAGGATCCAATTAAGGACAGTCCAACCTCCTAGCTTTAGAATAACATAGTGGAACAACACAACACCATAAAAATTTAACTCATATTTTCATTAACATGACCAGCTATAAGGCCTTTCAAGATAGGGCCAATTACAATCAAAGATTACAATTCTACAAGATCAACAAAGATCCAATCCAACTCTAGCTAGTTCATTTCTGAAAACTATCAGAAACTGATAAAAACCCTAAGGCAAATCTAAACTTGAGCTCACAAGCCTCCAAGCAATCTCCTTGTCTCCAAGCATACAAACCACTAGCTCTACTATGAACAACTATCAAAAATCAATCTGATCTGCTAGATCTCATAGTATCCAAGATCTTTTCCACAACTTCACTTATTAGATCCAATACTAATTGATGATCCTTCCTCCTCCTAACAACTACCTAAACACCCCTTAAATAATAATCTTCAGCCGCAAGTTGGCTGGAAGAAATAATTAATTCCTAAGCTAAGTCAACATCTAAAACCAACAAACATTAAATGCAACAATAGTCAGCTCTAAAATAGCCTTACAATTATTTAATTTAACATGTCGGCCTCTAGATCCACATGGAAGAATCCATCAAAAGGTACCAACAATAAATGCACCACATTGGCCAAGTAAATCTTCAAGAACTCTAGTTGGTAAACCAGGACTACTGAGTGCTAGAGAAACAACCAAGAACCAGTGAACTGACCAAGCCAGGAAACACCAAGCAATATAGGCATCACCAAGCACTAGTTCCATCGAGCACTAGAAACTTCACCGAGTTCCTTTAGTGTCCGAGCCTCCTTTCAATGACCAAGACCACCGGTCAAAGCTACAACTGAGTACCACAAAACCAAAACAACACACCTACATGTAGATTCATTGAGTACCCTAGAATGCCCCTGTATCAACATATCAAAGAATATAGTAATGCACACAAAGACTAAAGATATTGCTATCAAGTATCATTACTTTAGGGAATTGGTACAAGAGAAAGAAGAATGGAATATGTGAATACAAAGGAACAACTAGAAGATATATTCATAAAATCTTTACCTAAGGATGCTCATGAATATCTTAGAGGTAAATTAGGGGTGATTCCCTTAATTGAGGCTGCCTAGTCAACTAGGAGCACTACATCAAATGTTCTACATATAATATCTAACAAATTAATGCAGGAAAGGTCACACTCCAGGAGTTTCCTAGAGTTGTGAAAAGAAAAACAAAGATGATAATCAATCATAAGCAAGATGATAGAGGGAGAAATACTGATACCAAATTGATAAGATGACATTTACATAATCAAGATGTAAGTGCTAGATACTGCTTTGGCATTATTGTCAAAGAGGGAGATATTGAGATGAAAACATAGAAAAAAAGAACGTTGAGGTATATGTTCCAAGATTCAGAGATTTAGAGGGAGTAACTATGTTAACAATCAAACAAGGCTAAGTTGTTGTGAATCAAAATGAAGCTAAGGATATTATAAATTTTTCTAATGCACTAATACTTTTGGATTGGTTGGTAAATCATGTTTTATTCTTGTGGTGTTGCCATCAATACCAAAGATGGAGATTGTTGGAAACTCCAATTGAAATAATTGTTGTATTATCATTGATGTCAAACCTTAATTGGTAAGATAGTTGCTATTAGCACTTGTAAAAAATTTCATGGCTCTAGCCCCTTTTTCTGGTCTCTGCAGTCATTTTTGTGTCTCTGGCTTGAAAACCCTGGGCAACATTTCAAATTTCTAGCTGTTGGGAGGGTTAAAACCTAATTTACCTTGGCCTCGTTATATTTCCTTGTTACTTTTTTGGGCCACTAAAGTTCCCTTTTGGCATGTGCACTTTTTCCTTCTTAGTGTTCGCTAAGTTGGGTAATACTATTTCATGCCTTTAAGTTATTTAGCGAACCTGCGAATGCATGTTATGTGTTGCCTTAGTCGCTAAGTCTCCAAATCTTTTGGCAGTCTCATCTTTCATTTAGCGATTACCTGAATGCTATGTTCGCGTAATTTCTCAATCCTAGCGGTCAATGATTTAACACTCAATGACCTGGTGAGTGCAATTATCTCCTGTTCACGTAATGCAGTGGTTAAGTTATGAGACATTTGGAAAGTTAATGTGGACCATTGATCTTGATCTCAATCAGTGGCTGGTGTTTGTTCGCCAAGTATAACCTGGAGTCAAGAAATGATCTACCGATTTGGAGATTTCCTTTGTTTGCGCATTCTCAAGACCGAACCATAGTTAAGACAAGTATCTCGCAACTGGGAGAATGCCTTAAGTCACATGTTCACTAAATGCTTAGAGATTAAGTGCTTCAGAGATGTGGACCCATTGTCAGAGAAGGTGCTGATATGGCATCTTTTCATTGGTCACAAGTGGTGAGTTAGAATTGTTGTTAGGTGGGCCCAGTGTCTCAATCTCAGATTCAAGATTGACGGTGGTTGCATAATCACATGGAATCTTTTGAGCCCATGCGATCATGCGACTGCCATCTGATCTTCTAGGTGTTTGGTGCTCAGTTGTGGGTCCTATGTTAGGTCTGGCCTCTATGGCAAGTTTTTATTAGCCGGTGTCAGATACAGGTGGATGTTGTCAGAGCTGCCTACGAAGAGTTTGGTCAGCGGGCCCTATGTCAGATATATCTTATGTGGCTTCATTTTGATTGGTCAGTGGTCTACTGACAGGGTCGGTGTGTTAGTGGGACATGAGGGCTTTTTCTAACAGCATGTTAATTATCGAGCAGATCTTACGGTTTTCGTATGGCCGCTCATGAAAGGTGCAAGCTATTTACGCTTGTAGATTTATGACAATCGTAGATTTCTCTTTGCAAAGATGTGCCCAGCTAGTGGTCCCATTTGTTAGATTGAAGGATGATGTGATGTGTTTTGGTTGGTCCGTGTGGTCTAAGGCTTAGCAATTCTGACAAAATGCTTGGCGGCCTGAAAAATTTCAAGTGTTTCACCTATTCGCAAAGTAAAATGGTGATGTGCTAAAAGGTCTGGTGATTCAAAAAATAGGTGTGTTCACTGATTCTCGTAACGAAACTCAAGGTTAAAAATATATTTGGTGACCTAGTGACTGTGGGTTTTTGCACATTCTCAAGATGTAACCACAGTTAGCATTTTTATCATGCGACTTGGAGTTTCTTCAGTCACATAGTCGCCAAGTATGCTGAGGGTTATGGTGGGTCAGGATATATGGATAGATGGAAGTGTCAAACATGATCGAGCAATGAGCAGCATATGATATTGTAACATGTGTCATCAGGTAGGCCCAAGTCAAAGGTTTGGCAGCTTTGATAAAGTATTTAGCGGCTCTATTATTTTCTGTCTATTCCCTTGTTCGCGTAATAGTTTGGTAGGGTTCTAAAATACTTAGCGAATGGGTGAATATAGTGGTCGCTGAGTCTCTAATAAATTGGCGGTAGCATGAAAACATTCAGTGACTTGGACATGCCCTTCAGTCGTGTATTCTCTAAATATAACTGAGGTTAAAATGATATCTAGCGGTCTTGCGACTAAGAGCAAATGTAAACCAAGATTCCTGTAAAAGGTTAAGATGACGTCTAGCGACTTGGCAAACACTATTTTCTCATATTCACAAGATGAAACCTTGGTTAAGAAAAATATCTTGAGAATTGGTGAATGCAGTATTCACATGGTCGCTAGACCATACAAGGGTTAAGGGAAGAGACTCCGCGACTTGAAGATGGCCTTCAATCGCGTGTTCACCGAATTGCTTGAGAGTTAAAGCTTGCCAGTATGTGGGTCCAAACTGCCAGATGTCACTGACATGCTTGTATCCCATTGGCTAAGAGATAGATGACGGGGCCAGAGACTTTTCTAGGCTTGTCGACTATTTTAAAGGATAATGAGAACCGCCCGATGAGCCCGGGAAAGACAAAATCAATGGTCATGTTTAAAAGTTGAGTGTGCTAACCATTTCCATTCAATTTTAAATCTTTTTGCAGGATTTTCCACCATGGTTTGAAGCAGAATGCCATATAGGATGAAGCGGTTGTTTAGAATTAATTCTTCCAGGACATTTGCAGTTGGAAAATGATGTAGAGGACATGGATTGTCGTGCAAATTAGATTTTCTTGCCTGGGGTGCCATGCTTGATGAATGTAAAGGACTTGTATTGGACTGCAGGTGGTAAGGGTTTTGATTTTTTTAGAGATTTCCATGACTGGTACACACATGTCTTTGTGCAGGTTGACTCTGGCATTTAATTTTGTTTCCTGCAGCAAGAAATCAGTTGAATTTGTATCTGTCGTATGCCTAGAGTATGGAACAATGCATTTGTACTTCAGATTTGATCTGATTTTCTTGGGTTTCCAAGATGACTAGGGGGTATATATTGCAAGTTGTTTTGTTTTTGTAGGGGTTCCATTCCTTCTTCTGTAATTTTTTCAGGAGAATTGGTTCCGTGAAGGGTCATTTTCCTGTAGATAGTTCCTCTTCTCTGCATATAGAGTTCCTTCTTTCCTCTCTGGTTTTCTGAGAATACAATGCATATTGTAACTGATTTGTCTTATGTATGAGTCTTTAATATATTCTTATTGTTACCAAGCTATCTCCATTTGAACTTTGAATTGATTGATCATACATCAAGAGTGTTTGCAAGTGGAGTTGTCTTCGCAGAGATAACTAGTTCAGGGTTAGTGTTCATGTATGTATGAGCTGAGGTATCAAAGATATGTCATGCTTGTCTTCCAGTGGATGTTGGTTAATGTATTATCTATTTATAGGTCTCTTCTAAGGGGAGGGTTAAAATATTTTGAATGGATAATAACATATTTGAATGCACAGGTGGGTTGTTAAGTTGAGGTTTGGTCATGGTGTGTGATTGATGTAAGGCATCAACACATTGAACATATTATTTTCTTGTTTCATAGCTGTCTATTGCAATAGGGTATTTGACTCTATGGCCCATTGGATAAGGCATTGGTCTATGAGAGACTTAGGGTATCTCAGGGGTCCCTTCAACCCATCTAAAATCATTTGCATTCAGTTCCACCCTTTCCCTTTCATGTTGTTAGGATAGGTCTCTATTTTTCATACTCACTCCATGCAAATAGGGCTATTGCATGAGATATTGGTTTCATTTGAGGTATAGGATACCTATAAGGGTTTGAAAACCATTCCACAGTCAGTTACCTGCAGGCCTGTAGTGTGACACAAGTTGTATGTGTGTGCAAATGAGGTATACCTGCCTGAGTGATGTGGAGCTCAAAGTGTAGAAGGATCTCTCTTTGATCCTTGTGAGTTGGCCTTTTTCCTTGCCAGATTTGGAGTGTTTAGTGAATGTGACACTAGCCTTGTCAATCCTTATGCCAATCCGGCCTTTGGGGAAAAAGAACACCAACAAGATGGTGACTCCGCTGGGGAGAACAATGAAAAAGAATTACATCTGTTAGAATCTGTGGTTATGGTCACAAATTTTCTATATCATATCTTATTGACCAGATTGATTTAGCTCATCCAAGTCACCAACAAGATGGTGACTCTACTGGGGAAGAAGTAAAAGACATCAAGCTTCCTTGCTTGGCTGGATCATCACAGTGTCTCGGTTGAAGAATAGAGTCAGATGAACAAACAAGCATTTGCTAAAATTTTCTCACTAGATGTTGAGTGGCGGCTCTGATTTTTCTCTATTTGATCAGTGTTCCTTTTGATAAATAGTACATGTTACTTGGTGGAGTTTTGTGTTGGTTGGAAGAAGCAAAGAAATACTTTGAATTCCTCTCTAAGGAGGTGGTGACTCTACATGAAAAACTTATCTGATGGAGCTTCAAAGTGAGCTATGTTGGGACTCAAAATTCAATTTTGGAGTACCATGTAAATTGCTGGTTAAGTACTCCTTTTGGTCCAAAATGCACATGTGAAAAGGGTGTTTCTGGGTCCTGTAATGAGTGGAGAATGATTTGACATCTTATTTATGTCCCATTGAGTCAATTTGATCCTTCAGTAGGCATATTCAAATGGGTTTTTGTCATTTCATTCCTAGGGGGTCTCAAAAATCAGAAATGCTCGTGTAAAATTCACTACGAAGGGCTACTTTGAGGTTGAATATCTTGAATTCTGACAAGTGTCATGAAAATCCAGGAGTGGGGTCTTCTTCAGTGTACTTCCATTGACCTATGTTTCTGATTTTAGGTCACAGTGACAAGTTTTGATAAGTCTTTTGTTTCCCCTTCTAGACGTGTTTTCTCAAAGTTGAAGTATGCACTTGTTCAATTATTCTCGGAGGCCTTGTTTGTGGAGCTGTACCTTTTGCCCGGTGATTGGAAGTGAAGTGATGGTCATGTCCCTATATTGTAAATAAGTTTTGCTTCATCCTGGTTGGTTTGTAGCTCATGACGAATCCATTGGATGAGTTTCCCAATGTGATTCCATTTGTAGTTTTCGCTGTTTGGATAGGGTGCTCTATGCGAACTTTTGTCAGAAGCCTACTTTGACAGCTTGTATCTTTTGCCCAGGTAATCTAATTTGCAATCCAACTCCTCCCCTATTTTTCAAACATGAAATACTTCCATGACCTGAGATGATGAGTCTTGGTGAAGCCGTTTGGTCAGTTTTGTGAGCCCTTTCATTTGCAGAAAAATGAATTTCCCAGTTGTACTGAACTATTTGTTTGTCGGAGACCCACTTTACGAGGTTATAACTTTTGACCAGTCAAACTTATCAATAAATTTCTTTTTGGTCTGCATTGAAAAGTTGACATATCGCTTCTAGTTCGGATTTGAGCTTTCTGCCAATCCATTTGATGTCTTTTCGAAATCGATTCCAATTGCAACTTTTAAGAGTTTTCTGTATTTTCTGAGTGTGTCTCTGCAAGTACCTATTTTTATGAGGCCATATCTTTTTCTCCATTGGTGCCCAGTTCGAAGAAGTGATTGACCTATGTTGTGGACATCTTTATGTGCTTCTGTGCTAGTTTGTAGCTTCCTCGGACCTTGTTTGATATTTTTGTCAGGACGATTCCAGATGTAGTTTATGCATTTCTGATAGTGTGTTTGCAGGAGCAGAATTGAAGTGCTGACTTTGAAAGTTAATAACTTTCACCTCGGTTGTCATCATGGGACGTTGTTTTGTAGGATGGCTAAGTGTATATCAAAGAACATGCGTGTTCAGTGGCGGCCCCCGGTCAAGTGCTTTCGTCAGTTTTTAGGGCCACCCTTTGGAGCCTCCTGGCACATATTTGCAGTTTGACATGAAATGGAGCTGCACAGTGAGAGGTGAAAGCAATGCACATACGGGGAAACTTTTAGATATGCGATGGATTTTGAGGGCAATATCAAATAAAAGGGATATCATAAACATGGGATCTGTCCGCTAATAAGGTACAAGTGTTCGCTAAAATGCAAATGTGGAGGCGTATGAATGTCTAAAAGGAGCATAGGAGGAGGTTACACAAAAGAGAATGTTTCTCGTTGCTAGGCAGTAGAAACTGGAGTACTTCTTGATACAGAGCTTCCTAATGAAATCTCCGATAATGATTACATCAAGTACTTCTCACCAGATCTTTCTTTAAAGATCAACACTGGGAATATGGAGAACATGAATAGCAAGACATATTTGAGCATGATTAAGATGCAGATTCTTGAGAGTTTAAGGGTTATTCAACATGCTCCGAGTAAACAGATGCATGAAGTGCCACCTGACATATATATTCTGGATATTGATAAAGATGAAGTCATAGACCGTTTTGGGGCCTGTATAAAGTATAGTCTACACCAGTTTGTGCACGGTGAAGGAAGAAAAGGGGCATGATATATGAGACGTGCCTCATGCACTTGCAAAACTTGCATGAGGTAAAGAAGTTGGCATTTGAAGGGATTGGGAATGCATTAATGGGGTGTGCATTAAAGGAAGTGGGTCGCGCAACACGTGGATGAGGGCTGCTAACAAATTGGGAGCCAATACTTATGTGGAAGATGCAAGTCTTTAAGTAAGGCTCCGCGCAATCTGTAATGGGCCTATACAATGTTTAAAGTACCCAAACATGAATGCATGTATACCTGCCAGTCTTCACACAATAAAATATAACTTCATACACCAAACGAAGGATGCTGGAGATGTGAATGTCTACGCAGAAGTTGTGCAAAAGAAGGCACGTGAGTTGGAAGCTCATGCAAATGGGAGAGAAACCAGCACGTTAAAGAAGAAAGCTTGCTCCAAAGTATGATGGAGGCTGCCTGTGTGGAGTCTTCTCTGTATGAAGAGGAAGCAGCTCACATGCGAGGTGAAATGCAATGCCAGCGAAGGCTCTGTGATTGTGGGCCCGCATGAATAGGGGAGTTGCCTGCAAGTTAGGATGTTTAATGAAATAGCAAAGGGAATTCATGCACTTGAAGACCTAGAGGTTTGCGCAAGACAAGGAGACCTGTGGTTAATGGAGGCTCACATGGCGAATGGGGCTCTCTCTGTGGTGTGTTTATGGGCAAGCATATAATGGAGAAATCCATAGTGATTTGGGAACCGTGGGTAGTGATTGTAGAGGCATGAGCAGGGGACTCACGCACATCATAAAGGGAGACTCATGCATTATGTGGGAGCTCCCTATTAATAAGTTAAAACCAGTGTGAGAAACCAGAACCCGCGCAATGGAAGATTCATGCATAATAGAAAATAAGGATGGAAGTCACGCAAAAGGCGGCAGGAGCTCCATGCGCCAAGAATTAGGGGCTAGTTTTTTTTTAACATTGGAGAGGTCAGCATAAACAAATGCAATGGCTCCAGCGTAGAGGCTGCTAAACTTTGTGTGGGGAGTCTGCAAACACCACAACAGTCCTGATGCATGCCATAACCTTCCTGGTAGATACACGTGGATTGAAATGGGGTGTGTGCCAATGCATGAAGAAATAATAAGTGGTGCTCACGCATAAATAGTGAAGCAGCATATGGACCAGTGTAAGAAGGGGCCTGATATTTTATTGATGCCAATCAACGCATTGGAGGCTGCCAAAAATGAGGTCTTGCGTGACGCATAGGGGAGGATCACACAAATGTGAAAGATGCCTCATGCGTAGGCCAGGAAAAGTAAAATGAATGCACTGGGGCTTTGTCCCACATGCGATAGGAAGGAAGAATTTGTAATTTTATAACCAATGACACTCCATATCAATGTATATAAGAAGCCAAGTAGCTTCTTGGTGGGTCCTTTGGCTGTAGGCATGCTGTCTGCGGTGGGCCCCAACATTTTGAGGCGAAACACAATGAAAACTTTAAAACTCTACAATCCATTATCCCACATTGACCCCGGTAAAGTTTAGATTGTTTATAACCAAAGCAGCTCACATATGATGTAAAATGAGAAGAGCGGAGGCTATGCACAAGTGCTCATTTTGTGCTACATGATTCCGCGATTAAGAGAATAGCCAGTTGCGAGAAAATTGGTGGTTAAACATTCCACGATTCCGATTTCCAGAACAGTAGTCGCCAAATCACGAGATTCCATGACAGTCAGTAGAAGACAATCTCTGATTCAGAGATACTGACAATCTCTGATTCAGAGATTAGCATGGTTGCCAATTCGCTCAATGCCTGACGGTTAAGCTACATCATTCTGCGATCACGAGATTAGCTGTTGGGAGGGTTAAAACCTAATTTGCCTTGGCCTCGTTATATTTCCTTGTTACTTTTTTGGGCCACTAAAGTTCCCTTTTGGCATGTGTGCTTTTTCCTTCTTAGTGTTCGCTAAGTCGAGTAATACTATTTCATGCCTTTAAGTTATTCAGTGAATCTGTGAATGCATGTTATGTGTTGCCTTAGTCGCTAAGTCTCCAAATCTTCTGGCAGTTTCATCTTTCATTTAGCGATTACTCGAATGCTATGTTTGTGTACTCTCTCAATCTTGGCGGTCGATGCTTTAACACTCAGTGACCTGGCGAGTGCAGTTATCTCCTATTCACGTAATGCAGTGGTTAAGTTATGAGACATCTGGTGAGTTAATGTGTACCATTGATCTTGATCTCAATCAGTGGCTGGTGTGTGTTCGCCAAGTATAACCTGGAGTCAAGAAATGATCTAGTGATTTGGAGATTGCCTTTGTTTGCGCATTCTCAAGACCGAACCATAGTTAAGACAAGTATCTCGTGATTGTGAGAATGCCTTAAGTCGCATGTTCGCTAAATGCTCAGAGATTAAGTGCTTTAGAGATGTGGACCTGTTGTCAGAGAAGGTGCTGATATGGCGGATTTTCATTGGTCACGAGCGGTGAGTTAGAATTGTTGTCAAGCGAGCCTAGTGTCTCAATCTTAGATTCAAGATCGACGGTGGTCGCATAATCACATGGAATATTTTGAGTCCATGCGATCATGCGTCTGTCATCTGATCTGTCAGGTGTTTGATGCTCCATTATGGGTCTTGTGTTAGGTCTAGCTCTGTGGCAAGGTTTTATTTGTCGGTGTCAGATATAGGTGGATGTGGTCAGAGCTGCCTGTAAAGAGTTTGGTCAGCAGGCCCTGTGTCAAATATATCTTACGTGGCTTCATTTTGATTGGTCAGCGGTTTGCTGATAGGGCTAGCGTGTCAGTGGGATGTAAGGGGTTTTTCTGATAGCATGTTAATTATCGAGCAGATCATACAGTTGTCGTATGGCCACAGATGAAAGGTGCAAGCTATTTACGCTTGCGGATTTGTGATGATCATAGATTTCACTTTGTAGAGATGTGCCTGGTTGGTGGTCCCGTTTGTCAGATTGAAGGATGATGTGTTGTGTTTTGGTTGGTCCGCGTGGTCTAAGGCTTAGCAGTTCTGACAAAATGCTTGGCAGCCTGACAAATTTCAAGTGTTTCACCTATTCACGAAGTAAAATGGTGATGTGCTAAAAGGTGTGGCGATTCAGCAAATAGGTGTTTTCGCTCATTCTCGTAATGAAACTCAAGGTTAAAAATATATCTGGTGACCTGGAGAGTGTGGGTTTTCGCGCATTCTCAAGATGTAACCACAGTTAGCATTTTTATCGTGCGACTTGGAGTTTCTTCAGTCACGTAGTCGCCAAGTATGCCGAGGGTTATGGTGGGTTAGGATATATGGACAGATGGAAGTGTCAGAGATGATCAAGCAATGAGTAGCGTATGATATTGTAACATGTGGCATCAGCCGGGCTCGAGTCAAAGGTTTGGCAGCTTTGATAAAGTATTTAGTGGCTCTATTATTTTCTATCTATTCGCTTATTTGCGTAATAGTTTGGTAGTGTTCTAAAATACTTAGCGAATGGGTGAATATAGTGGTCATTGAGTCTCTAATAAATTGGCGGTAGCATGAAAACATTCAGCGACTTGGAGATGGCCTTCAGTCGTGTATTCTCTGAATATAACTGAGGTTAAAATGATATCTAGCGGTCTTGCGACTAAGGGAAAATGTAAACCAGGATTCCTATAAAAGGTTAAGATGACATCTAGTGACTTGGCAAACATTGTTTTCTCGTGTTCGCGAGATGAAACCCTGGTTAAGAAAAATATCTTGAGAATTGGCGAATGCAGTATTCGCATGGTCGCTAGACCATACAAGGGTTAAGGGAAGAGACTCCATGACTTGGAGGTGGCCTTCAGTCACGTGTTCGCCAAATTGCTTGAGGGTTAAAGCTTGCTAGTATGTGGGTCCAAACTACCAGATGTCGCTGACATGCTTGTATCCCATTGGTTGAGAGATAGATGATGGGGCCGGAGACTTTTCTAGGCTCATTGACTATTTTAAAGGATAATGAGAATTGCCCAATGAGCCTGGGAAAGACAAAATCAACGGTCATGTTTAAAAGTTGAGCTTGCTAACCATTTCCATTCAATTTCAAATCTTTCTACAAGATTTTTTGCCATGGTTTGAAGCAGAATGCCATATAGGATGAAGTGGTTGTTCAGAATTAATTCTTCCAGGACATTTGCAGTTGGAAAATGATGTAGAGGACATGGGTTGCCGTGCAAATCAAATTTTCTTGCCTAGGGTGCGATGCTTGATGAATGTAAAGGACTTGAATTAGACTGCAGGTAGCAAGGGTTTTGATTTTTTTAGAGATTTCCATGATTGGTACATGCATGTCTTTGTGCAGGCCGACTTTGGCATTTAATTTTGTTTCCTACAGCAAGAAATCAGTTGAATTTGTATCTATCATATGCCTAGAGTATGGAACCATGCATTTGTACTTAAGATTATATCTAATTTTCTTGGGTTTCCAAGATGACTAGGGGGTATATATTGCAATTTGTTTTGTTTTTGTAGGGGTTTTGTTCCTTCTTCTGTAATTTTTTGAGGAGAATTGGTTTCGTGAAGGGTCTTTTTCCTGTAGATATTTTCTTTTCTCTGCATATAGAGTTCCTTCTTTCCTCTCTGGTTTTTTGAGAATATAATGCATATTGTAATTGATTTGTCTTATGTATGAGGATTTAATATATTCTTACTGTTACCAAGCTATCTCCATTTGAACTTTGAATTCATTGATCATACATCAAGGGTGTTTGATTTTTCTATTTGCATTGTCTATGTGTTTGCAAGTGGAGTTGTCTTCGCAGAGATAACTGGTTCAGGGTTAGTGTTCATATATGTATGAGCTGAGGTATCAAAGATATGTCATGCTTTTCTTCTAGTGGATGCTAGTTAATGTATTATCTATTTATAGGTCTCTTCTAAGGGGAGGGTTAAAATCTTTTGAATGGATAATAACATATTTGAATGCACAAGTGGGTTGTTAAGTTGAGGTTTGGTCATGGTGTGTGATTGATGTAAGGCATCAACACATTGAATATATTATTTTATTATTTCATAGCTATCTATTGCAATAGGGTATTTGACTCTGTGGCCCATTGGATAAAGCACTAGTCTATGAGAGACTTAGGGTATCTTAGGGGTCCGTTCAACCCATCTAAAATCATTTACATTCAGTTCCACCCTTTCCCTTTCATGTTGTTAGGATAGGTCTCTGGTTTTCATGCTCACTCCATGCAAATAGGGCTATTGCATTAGATATTGGTTTCATTTGAGGTATAGGATACCTATAAGGGTTTGAAAACCATTCCACAATTAGTTACCTGCAGGCCTGTAGTGTGACACAAGTTGTATGTGTGTGTAGATGAGTTATACCCACTTGAGTGATGTGGAGCTCAAAGTGTAGAAGGATCTCTCTTTGATCCTTGTGAGTTGGCCTTTTTCCTTGCCAAATTTGGAGTGTTGAGTGAATGTGACACTAGCCCTATCAATCCTTATGCCAATCCATCCTTTGGGGAAAAAGAACACCAACAGTTGCTATCTAAGAAAGTACTATATCTATTGATTGGTGAAAAGGATTAGGGCAAGGGAGATAACAAGAGAACCTAAGGAAAGGTTGAGTTATTTGATACTTCAATAAGTACTTGATTATTTGGCACATTGATAAGATAATGCGACATAGATCAAGGTAGGACAATCCAAAGAAGGACAGTCCAACCTTGTAGCTTTAGAATAACACAGTGGAAAATACAACAAGAAACTAGATCTGAATGAAAATTGATATCTTTATTCATTAACTAACTGATTACATGCAATGTGCTAAGATATAAGGAATTCCTAGTTATGGCTAATTACAAAGCAAGAAATAGTTCTACAAGATCACAATGGTTTGTACACCTCTCTCTCAGCTAGCCCAAGTCTATAACATAATAAGACACTGGTAGGCACTCCAAGAAATATCTAAACTTGTGCTCACAAGCCACTAAGAAATCCTATTGTTCCTATGCTCACAAGTTGCTAACTCTGCTACTCTCTATCTAGATCTAATCTGACTCTATATCTCTTCTCTAACTCCAGATTGATCTCTAAACAACTACCCCAAACACCCCTTAAATACTAATCTTTAGCCACAAGTTGGCTAGAAGAAACAAATAATTCCTAAGCCAAGTCGACATCTAAAATAACAAACATTAAATGCAATACAAGTTGGCTCTCAAATAGCTTTAAAATTATTAAATTTAACATGTCGACCTATAGATCCACATAGGAGAATGTGACATCAGCTACCAATAATAACTGCACCAAGTTGGCCTCCCAAATCTCCAAAAACAACTATCAGTAATCCAAACTATCGAGTGCTAGGAAATATACCTAAAAAACATACCAACCAAGCTCCACAAGCATTATCGAGCACCAGAAATGTTTATTCTCCTTCGATGACTGAGCTTCCTTCAGTGACTAAGTCCTCTAGAGACTGAGCCACTTCAGTGATTGAGAAACAGACATAAACACTAAGACCCCATCAGTAACTAAGCACCAAGCAACAAAACATCAAGCCACCAAGTGACCATCATCCATTGAGATCCACCGGAACTTCCAACTGGGAATCACCACCAAGATTATTGAGCTCCATCAGTGAAGCAAAACAAACATCGATCGAGAACTATCACCCAAATAACTGATTAAAATCCTATCTTTACTGAGCTTATCCACCTCCTTCACCGAGTGCTAGATAATCACAAGGAACTGGACAAGAAGCTAGGATGCCACTACATCAGACTCCTAAGGTACAAAGAAAAGTGTGTCACATAGTTTCTCACCAAAGGGAACTATTACAAGTAGTAGTTTTCATTGCACCAAAAGATTGACCTGTTAATGCTTGATACAATCACTAGCCTTATAGAACATAGGAGGCTGTTAAACCATGTCACGAATCTTGAGGGAAGCACTAACCATTGTTTCAACAATCTCCCCTGTAGCATTACCCAAGGGGATTCAAACCTATGACCAAGCTCTGATACCACTTGTTACAAGTAGTAGTTGTTGTTGCACCAAAAGATCAACTTGTTAATGCCTGATACAACCACTAGACTTATAGAACACATGAGACTGTTAAACCATGTCACGAATCTTGAGGGGAGCACTGACCATTTTTTCAACAGGAACATTTGAACAACACCATTTCAACTTCATCTTCACCAAAGGTTTCCACTCCATCATAGGAAAGAGAACCAATCTACAACTCAACCAATTAGCCTGTCCAACATCCTAAACAAAACAAGCCTTTGACCCATCACCAAGGATCAAGGAAGAATCCCATCTCAGAATCTCATCACAAGACTTATCACTGTCAACCAATGACTCAATTCCACAACTAGCAAACAACATCTGCATCACAAAACTGAACAAAAGAAAGTTGGCAACACCGTTATCACAAAGATATTCAACAATAGGTAACTCCTCAACAATAGCAACCTAATCAAGCACAACCAGATGCTCTATAATTTCCATGTCAGGTAAAACTGACTAAACATAAAAACCAATCTCCTCACCATCCTCAACAAGGTCAACAACATCATCAGTAATAATAGGTATCTCAGCAACAACAACAATTTGTTCCATAGGTTTCATGTCAGAATCCACCAACTGAACATGAAAACCAATTTCACATCCCTCCACATGTCTTTTCTCTTAGACCAGTCTTCTAATAGGCCAGATAACATTCCTTCAAATTGGCATTCTCCAACTCTGTTAAGCTCTACAAAGCTCAACAACACTTTCCTTCACAAGGTTCTTAACTCG